>CAUJNA010001112.1:3595847-3613347 GCA_963377175.1 Effrenium voratum
CAATCAGAATGTGGCTCTAAAAAAAACAACGCGCTGTGATGCCCTGAGCTCTGACCAGCCATAGATTCAGATGTGCCGAAATGCAAAATGCGAATCTAGCACGAGCATATGCAGCGCCAACCAATCACAGCTCTGAATCTTTTATGGGCAGCTGTCCTGAAGGGCACGGCAGATGATGCAACTAGACAGAAAGCACCCACTCTTTGACCGGTGGCAGCTCCAGATTTCAAGCAGCTCGCAACTCCATCCTGGCGGCTCAAGGAAGGCCAAGACATACAAGGCAGGCACCAACGCGACGGAAGCAAACACGGACGAAGAAAACACACACACACACACACAAAAACAAAAACACAAGCAACACTAGCAATACCCACACAAACAACACAACTAAGATCAAAACTCTGCTCATTGACGTATAAATCACAACTCATGAAAAGTGTCCTCGCATTGCAGTGTTCACGCAACAACAACTTAAACATGCACACAGGACCAGCTCGTCTACCTGCAACATACACACATACAAAGCATGTGGCTGTGGCGAAATGATCACGCCTCACAGGTGCACACAAGTTTGACCACAAACAACACACAGCACAACCACAAACAAAGCACAAATACGCTCAATGCAGGGAGAGCGATTGTCAAGACAGTGCTATGGATCATCCCCCAAGCCCACGGCTAGCCAGCCCATTGTCTGCAGCGCATGGCATTACCAAAGCACCTCTTAGTGAAAGCTTCCATCTACGCAGACAGGTGGATGAATTCTAGATACTGAACAAACTCAGTCCAAACAAACACTATCATTTCATTGGGATCCAAACTTGGGACATGAACATGCGCATTTTCCTCTTGATACTGGCCCGCAAATTCTTTGCTGAAGCCTTCGCGGCAAGCAATGCGGTTCAGAGCCATGTGAGGAGCCATGTTAGTTAGAAAACG
This sequence comes from Effrenium voratum, assembly GCA_963377175.1. Lineage (NCBI taxonomy): Eukaryota > Dinophyceae > Suessiales > Symbiodiniaceae > Effrenium > Effrenium voratum. The sequence continues at coordinate 3,596,787 of CAUJNA010001112.1, forward strand.
ACATGCGCAGTTGATGCTTGAACTAAGATCTGCTTCGAGCAGTGGCAGGGCAAATCATAGAACGTCTGAGGTCCCGCATTTAGAACACACGCAAAATGCTGGCACATGCAAACAAGTCCAAATGGTGAGCGACACCTCACATATGTTTTCGCGCAAAAGCCGAAAGCAAGATTGTCCAAACAAACACCATATCTTTGGTAACTAGGTCCTCCAGTAGAGAGCTTAGAATGAGTTGGTACCCATGTTTTCTGTAGTCTATTTTTGTAGGGGAACCCTCCCAACCAAAAAAGTTGGGAGAGACGGGCACCTAGCTGGGGGACCTAGGCAAGCTTTCAACTCGGGTTGCATCAAACCAACGAGTCACAGTCTCAGCCTCTCGGAGAAAGAGCACACCGCACGTAGAGTACCGCAAGAGACAAGACTCGGTTGCTTTCTGCTCCCCGGCTAAAAGTTTAACTTATAGTCTTATAGTGGTGTAATGGAAAACCCATTAGTTGGCAACAAGCTAAAGTCCGAACATCTAAGCAATGCACCAAAGAAGAGAGATTGGGCTGTCCGTTTTCTGATCCCCTGCTAAGAGTGTCTAACTTGTGGGTTAAATTCGGACACCCAACCACTAAGCCAACTAAAACCCTAAAAACCTGAGAAACCGGATGGCTGGGAACCACCAACTTTAGGCTGCACCGCCAAATGGCAGTCATTGGAGTTTCTGCATAAGGCACCAGGGAACCCTTTGATTGCCACAAGGCACGACACAGAACGCCTGCGTTCATAATGGGTGTGTCTTAAGGGTGCCCTTCTTGGCCTTAACGCCAAGGACACCAACCATTCTTGGTTGCGAAATCTGCTCCCCAGCTAAAAGTTTTTAACTTTTAGTGGTTTAGTAAAGAAAACCAGTAGTTGGCAAAAAAATAAAGTCCGAACAGCCAAGCCAAATGCACCAAAGCATTCTTGGGGTACCTCAAAGCACACCGACCACCCCATGTTTCTGATGCTCCAACCTATGAGCTGGGCTTTTGCTGACAGTCTTCCAACCGCATTCCGAGCGCCAAACTCTCATTCATCCTCCATGACTCACACGGCCGGGATCTCACTTCCACTTCCATTTGCGTTTTCGCCCCTGGAAAAAAGGAACAAAAAAGGAACATATTGCCAGTGAAAGATTCCCTTTAAAACCAACGTGGGAAACAACAGATATTATTTTCAGCAAATAGCAAATGGAAGACAAGCAGCCAGCATCTGTCGCAGCGCGCATCTTTTGCCTTCGAGGGTCAATTTCGCCTAAGGCGACTCGAATGCCGATTGAATGTCCCAAACTAGGTCACCCTCCTTGGAACGGTCTTCAAAGGGAAGCAAACCCGGTTTTTGGTACCCCATCTTCTCGAGTGGTTTGGCCAAAAAAAGAGCCACCACACTTTTCATATTGCCACTAAAATGACAGGTCGAAGCCCAAAAAGAATGGTCTTCAAAGAGCAAGGATGGGGCACCCTATTTAGGGACGCGCCCACCTTTGGCGTTCTAGTCACTCGCCCCTTCTCCCTACGCAGGGGCACCTTTCCTGCCGCGCGCATCCGTGCGAGCCGGAGCCGGCCAAGCGAGCATGCAGCCCACGAACTAGCTTCCATGAACATGTGCGCCATTTGATAAGACCCACACACACACGCACATATTGTGTTGCGCAGGTGCCACTTGAATGTTGGGAAGACTTTCAGCACTTTGCGTAGTTGATCAGAAGCCAATACCACTACAATTTGCAATGGTACTAGCAAACAGATCAGTCTACCATGACTCTTGTGCCACATCAACACATCTGTGAAGGCCTGCATGCAAATTACCATGATGTGACTTGTGCGACAAACTATCATGCGGAAGCTATTCTCTGAGAAGTGAGGCCATTCACTGGGGAAATGCAAGAAGAAACACATAAGCAAGCTTGTCAAGCTGTGTTAAGCATGAGGCTCTGCACATACGTCCCCTCAATGGCCCCAAGTGGCCCAGTAGTGTAACTGCAAAAAAAAATAGTCAGCCCAGGTCCGGTCGCCTTAGGGTACTTCGTATCTATTTACGATCAAACCTTCAATACAAGGTGGATTGATATCCATATGGGGGCTGATCAAAAGGTCCTTTGCATGGGATGACCCTTTGTGAAAACCACTAAAAGATGATACTTCAACCACACAATAGGAACAGTTACCCATGGTCATTGGGGGGGCCGTGAACGGAATATTGGTGCATTTGAGCATCTCCCGCAAAAGCCCAGCCCGTTGAGGCGGAAAACAGAACTGGGGGAAGCCCCTGCGACCTCGTTTAGGCTCCGATTGGAATGGGACTCGCTGGCGCTCCAGATCAAACCGGGTGTCTTTTTGGAGGGTACCCGTTGGGCTGGTTGAAACTGGGCTGCAAATCCGCTGCTAAAAGTGAGTCGTTCGTGGGTGAAATGGAAACCCCCACTGAACCCCAAACACCTAAATAAAAACCAATGGGGACGGCTGGGAACCACCTGGTAAAGAAGCCACTCATTTCGTGTGCTCCCCTGGACAAACCGAAGAGGACGACATTGGGAACCAAACAAAAACAGAATTTGGTAGAACCTCGAAGTACTTCGGGGTACAAGGGGGGCGGGTAGTTCAGAGCTCTGGGGTTCCAGAAATGTCCTTAGGCTTCGTCCGCCTCGGATCATCCCCCCTTAGGGTTCCATAAGGCTGGTTCAACTTTGGACACACGGAGATGCATGTCCACCAGTTGTTCAGGTTTCAGCCACTAAGATTCATTGCCAGCGACATCTCTAAGATCGAATCTGAAACTGAGCATCACGAATCTGAAACTCCATTCCGTTCCATGTCCATGTCCTTTCTTTCCAGCGAAGAAGCAATTCCGGAAGCCATTAGAGAAAACCGCTGGTGTTGGAAAATAGCTATGGTCCTATGATTGAAAATAATGGGGTATCAACCTCCAGAGAAATTGAGTTTGATCCAAGGATTAGCCATTCAGATCAAAAGCGTGTTTTTCCAGGTTGCAAGCAAGACTTCAGCAAGACCCACCATGCAAATACGCATGAGAACCCCAAAAAGAGCTTTCGCTAAATCCATTTCTTCAAGAGTGATTCCGTTTGTGGCCATGTAGTAACTTTCACGGCAACTGAAAAGGCTGCAATGTGTGTTCAGTGCATTTCCCAGCACTGACGATGGCGACAGGCACTTTGGAAGATTTCTTGGCAGCTGACTCGACGTGAAATCTACGCAGTTGGGACGGATCAACTCTGACTGCGCCTGGGAACCACCTCCCTCCATTTCTGGAGCCTTTCCCAGGGCAAAACCAGGTCACCCCCCTCGCTTCGATTGGGTGGGGCATAACCAAGGGCGACAAACCGGCATGGTGTTTTGCAGGTATGGATGCATGTGTTTTGCATGTGTATACCGCCAAGACCAGCTTGTTCGGCGGTTACCCCGAGGTATATTTGGCTATGGCTCAAATAACGGCTATGGATGGTTCGGTGAATGTGGACGTGATCGGTCGACCGATCACCAAAACGCTTGGATCGGGGGTTTGGATCGCCTGGCTTCCTTTCCTTTTTCCGAAAACATGGATCCTTACATTTTACACCTGAACATTGCCTTGTAAATGGTAGTTTCCCTTTATTTGTTGGTGGAAAAAGGCAAATGTTTCAAATGGGCAAAACGTATCTTTTAAGGAGCCCTGGAAAACCATACCTGAAAGATTCCGTTGAATTTCACCAGCTCCCAACTGGTGACTTTCATTCGGGACGGGGACCCAACCGTCGAACCGGCGAGAAGCTCAGCCGATAGAACTGACCTGGCGAATGCAGGAAGTCTCTCCTCGCTCTGCGTCCAAAGGACGACCGCATGATGCTTCTTTCAAGGGTACCCGTTTGGTTTACTTGGCCGCTGTTGACCCCTCTGCAAGAACGTTTAACTGTCCTACGGGTCGAATGGAACATCCACGGTTTCCCAAAATGTTGAAGTCCAAAGACTCAACCAAATAGCCATAAAGATTAGTTGGTTGTATGTTTGCTATTTGTTCTTGTGTTTTCAAAGCATGGTTTCAAGAACGCACGCCATAGCCATGGTGCTCACTACTGTTTCATAGGTTGGTTTATCCCGACATTCGTAGATCCTTCACTGAATCCTTCACAGACTTGCTTTGGGCAAACCCTCTTGAACAAGGATGAACAAGGCACAATTCTGGAATGTGCCAGCCCCAGTAGACATGGTGCAATTATCTTTGCATGTATGTGCTCATGCAAGTCCCTCTGTGACGGTGACACCTTTTTGGCTTCTCGTTTCATCCCTTTCCTGTACAGATTGACATATTCATGGATCCAAGTACCAGAGTTCGCAGGGGTGTCCGGGCCTGCCCATCTTCGTCCAATCTATTTCGTGGGTTTTCACGCGTTTTCACCCTGCCTGGGCATACAATCGCAAGATGTTCCTCGGGCCCAGCGGCAAGCGGCAAAGCCGGACACGGAACTGCTCGACGTTCGGGACATGGCCCCTTTATCTAGGTCCTCCAGATTTGAGAGGTTGGAAGAAGTTGGTACCCATGTTTTTGGTGTAGTCTATTTTAGTAGGGGAACCCTCCCCCAAAAAAGTGGGTAACAGGGCACTACTGGGGGACCTGGAATTGGAAAATGGTCCGAACCACCGCTTCCCCGAACGTCGAACAGTTGCTGTGAAAAGGGTGGGAGGGTATCTGAATATGTCTTTAGGCGGGGTCCCCATCCCGCGAACATGAAGCCTAAGGGAAACTGAAGGTGGGCCTAGGGTTTGAAACAAACTGCAGGCGGGCTGTCCGATTTCAGATCCCCCGCTAAAAGTTCAACTTTTTGTGAGTTAAATGGAAATCCCCACTAAACCCTACAAGGCTAACAAGCTAAGGGGATGGATGGGAGCCACCAAGTGCGGGCTGCACGAAGTTGAACCTTGATGCCTCCCAATCCTACGAGAAACAGCCGTTCCGTGCTGGCTCGTGGCTGACCACTCGTTGTAGCTCTGAGGGAATCTGCCCGAAATTATCCGAAATTGCCAATGAACAAATAGTTGAACATCTGAAGAAACTGTTGTCAAATGTTCTCCTTGGAATGCCATCCCGTTACCTGTAGACTGGCAAGTTGCCAACGGATATGCCGTCGCTCGCCCAACTGCGAGGCAAGTCGAGCCTTTGAGGCAAGAGACCTTGAAACAAAATGGATAGGCTGCCCTCCTATTTAAAGGGGGGTGCTCCTCCGCAACAGGGATTATTCCCCACTAAACCCACAACCACCCCCTATTAAGAACCTGGGGTTGATAACGCGTAATGCATCCGCAACATATCTCACTTGCGGCCAAGGTGCATGCACGTTACGAAGTTCTGGCAATGCAACGCATCCACCTGAGGGTTTTTGACCCTTTGCCACGGCCGAAAGGGAGGGACAAAGTGTGGCAGAAGCATGGCTTCCTGCATTCCGGCGGAGTTGTGTCCTGGTCATTCAAGATACTTGGGTGTGTCTTTTTATGGGGTACCCCCTTTTTGGTGGCTTTAAAGGAAAGCCCCACACACAAAAAATGATCTTCTGTGGATGACCGTCCCCCACACCAAGTTCTGAAAGCTCACGACACACATCTTTCACGGGACACGCTTCACCTAGCATGAAGTCAAGAGGTGCCTGATGATTCATTCCTTCTCCTAGAACAAATAAAGATATTTCCAGTAGGGATAGATTCCCTTTACCACCAACAAGCGAAAATAACAAAGACGCCCCTTGGTTTCAGGGCAATCAACTCAACCATTTGGAGGCTGACCAAAGGGTCCGTGATACATGCGATGACCCTTCGGGCCAAACCATCAAAACAACCACTTTCGAAAATGGGCAAAGTTACCCATGGTCATTTGGGTACCAGGAAAATTGATCAACCCCCAGTTGAATTCGAGGGATCCCGGCAAGATGCCAACGAATTGTGACTGCAAGGCTCATTTCAGCTTCCAACTCGGCAGCAACAGCTCTTCTAAAGGTTGCCCCCGCCAGCAACCAACATGCCTCCAAACGAGAAATTTGCTTTTAACATGGCCCATGGCTATTGAGCGTGTATTGGCCTCAGGTGTCTTTCCATGGATAAGAGATGAATATTGCAGGGGCCTCAGGTGCCTCAAGCGCTGGCCCCTCACGCCAGCAACTGGGACACCCTTGCGGTTTCGCCAAACATATGGCTTCATGGGCCATGGGGACAAACCCATGAAATCGTTGGCTTCCTTTTGGATTCCTTTTTGCGAACAAACCAAAAGTCCTCTTTAGCTTCCAACTAAAACAAAAAAAACAAAAGCGGGTACCCTGAAAAAGACTACCTTCATGTGTTGCGAGTCATGGGATCGATGTCCGGAAGCCCGGACAAGTGGTGATGGAACTTCTTGCTGCCGACTTGACCTCAAATAAGCCTGTTAACTGGGCTGCCCTCGGATCCCCCGCTAAAGGTCTAACTTTTGGTGGGTTACATGGAAACTACCACCCACCTCTAAAAGGCTAAAAAGCTAACGGGATGGCTGGGAGCCAGCGAGTTAATGCTCTTGTACAAATGTTCCACTACAGAGGCAGAATCTCAGATTCGCAAGCAGCATCCGAGGCTTTCCAGATCCTTCCCCCAAACATCCATGATCCACAGTCGGAAGGTTCTCCTAGATCAGACCTTGGCATAAACAAGATTAACTCCTCCAAGCTCCGTGAATTGGTCGCGTGAATTGGGCATGTTTTGCCCCCAAACAAATGTGTTCAGCAATCTTGCCACGTTCAAAAGAGTCGCCCAAGTCACAGTCACCGTTTGCACGCAGAATTAACCACACTCTGCGTGCTCACAAGCAAGCCCTAACATCTCGTTGTACGAACTCAGAGGCCCTCGCCCACACCCTGGTCTGCCCCATGTATCTGCGCGCCTCTGCTATGGCAACGTCCTGCAGGGCATAAGATTTCAGGAAATGGAAGCAAACAAGAAGCTTGTTGAGGCAACACAATTGGTCCCTGTTTGCCAAGATATTGTTGGTGTAATCAAGCCCCGGTGCAACAACTCCAGTGAAGCAAGGCATCTGCTTCTTACATGAGTTTGTAGATATGCTTGGGGAAGACACCATCAACTACACCAGCAGAGACCCCACACAGTTAATACAAAGCCCCTTCCCAGAAAGAAAAAATAAAATAACAATAAAAAACTAAATGGCCAGCGAATGCAAGCGAATGCACCTTTTGTGTGTGGAACCAGAGCCAAAACACCAAAAAGCACCGTAAACGCACAGCCTTTGCCACCGAGAAATCATGCCAAGTTTGTCACCCCCGCCACCCGAAAAAACAAACATCGCCTCGCTGCCCACAAAATGAAAGTTGTCTTTCAGACGCTTCCCCCAGATTCCGCAGGACCAGCCAGACTTTGCTGTCCCTAGGTCCTCCAGATTTGAGAGGCTGGAATAAGGGAACCAACTTTTTTCTGTAGTCTATTTTAGTAGGGGGTTCCCCCTCCCAACCAAAAAAGAAACGGTAGAGAAGGGAACGACTCGCTTGGGGACCGACTTGTCCTGATCATAGCCGTCGGGATCCTGGAACTGCAAAATCAGCAGCCGCTGCCTGCGCGTATTGCCAAAAGAGGCACGGTCAAAATTACCTACTTGCGGCCGTTTCGCTACTCAGTTTGTGAGTCCCCTATCGTCTTCCAGCGTTTTCAGCCTTCTCCAGGGGTATGGTCTTTTTGAGAGTCCCCTATCGTTTGCAATGGTTTTGTGCATTTTCAGAGTATCAATGAAACACAACAAATAATAATGGACAATATTTTGACTGTTTAGTATTCAAAATTATGTTAAGTTCTGTTGAGTTTAGTACTTTCAGAGTATCAATGAATACTAAACACAGAAGTAATTTTGACGGGACTTCAAAGATCAAACTTCTGGTGGACAGAGGCCCCCGACCTTTGACTCGAAGCCTTCCCGAGTGGATGGCAACAAGGTCAACCACTAAGATCTCATGGATCAACCCAAGGCTCCCGAGTAGAACATCTAACATTTTGTCTACCACCAGGATGGTCTTGCCAAACAGTTTCAAGACCATGAGCTCAGGAAGTGAGTTGCATTGGCTCTCCTGAGGGCCAGAAAGACGAGAATGGTCTGCCAGGAACGGAAGTGAGTTGGGAAGGCAAGCGAACGTGAAAAACCGGGGTGCAACACTTACCCCTTAAAACTCCCTGCGCCCCGGGGAAGTTCTCATCTTTTACAGACATATAGCCCATGTTACCCAAAAAGTTGAGAAAAGTTGTTTTTAAGAGGTAAGAACACGGCCAAGGAGTCTCACTGACAGGCATGCGAGTGACCTTTGGTCCAAGAATGACCGCCTTCGTAGCAAAGGCGGGAAACTCTCTGTACGTATTCCCAAATCCATGACCCGGTCACACATGGCTGTGGGTCAAACCCGGTACGCCTGGTGAACATCAAAATAGGTGGTACATGGGTGTTCATCCGCCCCAAAATGGAGGCATAGCTTATGACCCATGGCCACATGGAACATGAAGGCCCTCCTAGGCAAAGGGCGCCATACAGTAGATGCACGAAATCCGCTTCAACTCCACGAAATGAAACCGTAACATTTGTTGGCATTTCTAAAGGGAATCGAATTATAGGGTTTCTGACCGGCGGCGCCAAATGGGATTTCGCAACCATCCACAGTGACTAACTACTGGGCTGTCCGTTTTCAGATCCCCAACAAGTTTGACTTGTGGGTTAAAGGGACACCCAGCCTCTAAACCAGCCAGAAACAACTCAAACCCAAGTTGAACCGCACGGCTGGGAAAGTCCGTTCGCGTTGTTGCCCGCAGGAAAAAAATGAGAACACATCTCCAAGAGTGATCGATTCCCTAGGCCCTCCAGTAGCCTATTTTAGTAGGGGGTGCCCCCTCCCAGCCAAACAAGTTGGTGAGAAAGGGCACAGAGCTCCTAACATCCAAGCAAATCCAGCCAAAATGAAACCCACAAACACCCCCCTAGTGAAAAAAAGAAGATAAGCATATCTCCAAGAGTGAAATAGATTCCCTTGACAACCCAACAGGGGGAACACTAAAATGGGTGGTGAATTTCACCTACCAACCAAAATGGGATCAAAGTGGTGCCATTGGTTTTTGGTGCACCTGCAAACCAAAATGGGATCCCAAAACGGTTTTGACCACCACAGCCATCTCTCCGTCGCAGTGGTTTAATGGAAAACCCAAATTGGTTGGCAAAAAGTTGAAGTCCTCACATCCCTTGGAAAAATGCACCGAAGAAAATATCTAAAATTACGGCTCCAAAACTGGAACCCCAAACTGAACATATCTAACATTACGGCTCCAAAACTGGAACCCCAAACTGAACATATCTAACATTGCGGCTCCAAACTGGACCCCCAAACTGAACATATCTAACATTACGGCTCCAAAACTGGAACCCCAAACTGAACATATCTAACATTGCGGCTCCAAAACTGGAACCCCAAACTGAACATATCTAACATTACGGCTCCAAAACTGGAACCCCAAACTGAACATATCTAACATTGCGGCTCCAAACTGGACCCCCAAACTGAACATATCTAACATTACGGCTCCAAAACTGGAACCCCAAACTGAACATATCTAACATTGCGGCTCCAAACTGGAACCCCAAACTGAACATATCTAACATTACGGCTCCAAAACTGGAACCCCAAACTGAACATATCTAACATTACGGCTCCAAAACTGGAACCCCAAACTGAACATATCTAACATTGCGGCTCCAAACTGGACCCCCAAACTGAACATATCTAACATTACGGCTCCAAAACTGGAACCCCAAACTGAACATATCTAACATTGCGGCTCCAAACTGGAACCCCAAACTGAACATATCTAACATTACGGCTGCAAAACTGGGTCGCAAACTGAACATATCTAACATTACGGCTCCAAAACTGGACCCCCAACTGAACATATCTAACATTGCGGCTCCAAACTGGAACCCCAAACTGAACATATCTAACATTACGGCTCCAAAACTGGGTCGCAAACTGAACATATCTAACATTACGGCTCCAAAACTGGAACCCCAAACTGAACAAAGGGTGGTGCACCTACCAACCAAAATGGGCTCCCAAAACGGTTTTGACCCCCACTATAGAGTAAAATGGGTGGTGAATTCACCTACAAACCAAGATGCTCCAAAAAAAACGGGTTTTGACAACAGCCATCTCTCCGGTCGGTCCCCTTTCGTCTCCGGGAGTCCCTCGCTCGCCTGACAGCGTCGCTCAGGCCCGGCAGCCGAGCGGCGGGCAGCTCCTGACGCCGAAGCCGGGTTGTTTCTTCCGCCTCACGTCACCTGCGAAATGCTTCTGCCACTGCCAAATCGGCTGAGCATGGTGAAACGAGAGCCAAGATGGTGAATGCTTCAAGAATTCAGAAGGCGGATTCGCATCCGCGGCTATTTATGGCTAACCTTCGTCTACTAACCTTCGTCTTCCCGGGTTTTGAGCAAGTGGCTCACCTGGGCTCGTTTTCTGACCCTCCAACGAGTGACAACTGGTGGGTTGAAGAGGGAAACTCAACCACTCAGCACCGAGAAGCTAAAAAGCTAAAAAGCTCAGGAACCGGATGGCTGCGAGCAAGAAACTTTGCTTGACTTCGGCAACTCAATGCAGCTGGCTGTTACGAAATCGCTGCCAAAATCGAATCCCAACACAATCCACCATACCACATGGCAGGAGGCGACCTGTGCACGCATTTGGACCCCTCTAATGTTGACCCAGGAGTAATAAACCCGTCCCATTCTCGGGGGGTGTTCCTCCAAAAGTGGTCTGAATCCCGGGGACACCCCCCAATCAAATCAAGCAAACATTTATTAAAACGGAGGTAACATGAACTGGCCGAAACCTGATTTGCGGGACCCCAATCTGCCAAAGTGGAACCTGCCAAAGTTGAAGTGGGGGGGATGGGGGATGGAGGCTTGCTCTGAGACAGCAATCTGTACGAGTCTGGTTGCCAGACCGCGACAACTTGTCCGTTTCAGGCAGCATGTGGCCATGGGTCAAAAGCCAAATCATACCCCCAGTGACATCCTAATCCCCACTAAAATAGACTAACATGGGTAGTGCACCTACCCCAAAATGGTACCATTGGTTTTGACCCACAGCCATGTGACAAAAAGCCTCAATGATAGGAGGGTGTAGGAGGAGATGCGTTCTCGAGAGGAGCTCGAGCTTCTGAACCGCAAGGTGTTCAAGATCTTGACTGTTGGATTCTGAGTTTGTAATGCTACGCTGCGGTTGGTTTTCCAGAAGCTAGTTACTTTAGTTGTACAGGATTTGTTGGGATTGTTGTCTCTGTGTACCTTGTCGAATGGGTTGCAAGCTGTTATGCCACACGCGCGCATACAGCAGTGAAACGGGTAGGTGCTATGTTAGTGGGAGGGAGGGTACTTCTTGCGAGCGTTGCATCTGCTTGGGGGGGGGCACTGAGGAGCAACCAAATGTGGAGATGTGTTACTTCAGCTTCAAACAACACGTGGAGACGTGTTGTTAGGTGCAGTGACCATTTGCAAGGCTCAACTCTCAAAAGCCGCGCCGACCGGCAAGTCCTTGCCCAGAACCACATCACGAATGCCTCGCCCGGGGCACAGCGAAAATGCAAATGGGACATGCAAATTACGATTGGGACAACCTCCCACTGGACATTTCACTGGAAATATCGAATGTCAAGCGCCAGAGCTTGTCAAAAAGCAGCCTAGCAAGCAATGCCGGATCGCAACGACAGCATCTGTAGCAGAAACCTGAATGAAAAAACGTGTAACTCACAAACGGACGCCCCTCCCCCCCCGGCCGAAGCAACTGAATTCAGTTGCCAAGCTGCTGCCAATCTCAATCTTCTGAAGGCGGCTCATGCCTGCCAGAGGTCATTGTCTCAGCTTCCCTCTGATTGGTTTGGATCCTGGTGGTTTGGTCGTTCGGGTGTGGTTTCCCATGTTTGCCCCTACAAGGGCCAGCGGTTCAATCCAAACCACCAATTAAGGGTAGCCTGATTGCCAATGCCCAGCTGGTACATGGGCCACTAACGAAAAAAGCATTCCACTCGAGCGATAGCATCACGTTCGAAGTCTCGTGATCTTTGTTGTGAGCATATGTGAACATTTGGGATTGTGTTTTTTGAGGAGTAGCATTTTGGGGTAGCATAACAAAAAGACACCACAAGGAACACCACCCATTTTGTTCGTCCATTTGAGACAGACCTATTCGGAGATTTGAGTTGCCTGCAATCCCTATTTTACGCAACCCAGTTGGGGCTTGAATCGAGGGGGCGCAAAAGTAAAAACTCTTGCTCCTGGGAGCAGCCCAGTCAATTTGAAATCCCAGTCAACACTGGCATGCTGGCAGCTGATTTTGTCGGATTCCTTCCGGTTGTGCTGACGTTCGGCAGTGTGGGCCTGTCGTGTTTTCAGTGTTTTTAGGTTTACGTCAGGATGCTGAAGCCTGCTCGGAACGAACAGACTCTCTGATCGAACTGTGTGTGTGTGTGTCATTGAACTCCCGATAAATGCTAGTCGGCTGCTTCAAAAACCACATGACTTGGACGAGATTGTAGACGTGCGCTGCTGATCCAGTTGTTGTGTGGTTTGTGACTCTGCCCTCATCGAACTGTGTTGCGCCCCGCATTCCCTGCTGGTCACTGGCCAGCTTGCAAACATTGCGCATCATTCTACTGTTTGCTTCGACGCTATGCGAAACGTCACCCTGTCTGGATGCAAAGGCCAATACTGCCCCAGTTCTCAATGACCAGTTGCTCGCCTCTGAACAAGAATTCGGGGCCTTGTTCTCAATCCACTATCTCCAAGACCTGCCCTCTTCGTGAGGAAGGACTTCTCTTAGCAGCAGCCGATCTTCGAAGGCTTAAATTGCCTAGGTCCTCCAGATTTGAGAGCTTAGAATAAGTTTGTACCCGATTCTTTTCTGTAGTCTATTTTAGGGGGTTCCCCATTCCAACCGAAACAGGGGTGAGAGACCCGATTTTTTTTTTGTCTTCTATTTTAGTAGGGGGTTCTCCCAACCAAAAAAGAAACGGGAGAGAAGGGCACCACTCGCTGGGGGACCTGGTTGAGTCCTACCAAAAGCAGCTTAGATCGGATCTACGTCAGCGTCAGCACACACAACGTATAGAAGTGCCATGAGCGGCCCAAAACTTGGCTGATGTTGGGGTAGGGAAGCTAGAATTTAAGTTTTAGCAGTTAAGTGGATTTGGATTTCAAACACTAAACCACAATAAGATCGAAAATGGGAAATGTTTCCCAACAACCATGAAAAGGTGATGCTTAAAATACCACCCAACATGTGGGAAACTATAGCTTGACTGCTACTGGGTTAGATATCTTCAGACTTCAACTTTTTGGGAAAACAAGGGGGGTTCCACTCAGTTGTTCAGTGACCCTGAAGAAAAAGGGAACCCTTTTCGGAGCAGGCCATTCTTAGTGGGGCAGCCACCAAACAAAAGGGAAAAAGAAGAAGAATTGGTGCCACTGAACAACTGAGTCCATTAAACACACAAAAGTTGAAAAACACTTTTTGCAGAGGGATCTACAGCAAGCTGATGCGCTGAAGGTCCGGGATCACAGTTCCATGTTGGCCAAGTGGCATGGACCACGCGCGTCAAGAGCAAGTGCTTAGCTGCTTGGGTTGTAACCCAATCACAAGGTCAACCTCACTTAGGGGTGGGTTATCACCTACTTTCCAACTTGGCCGAACATCCAAGGGATCGCGCCTGCCTCAAAGTGGACAATGGATAAAAGCAACCGACTCGGGGCATCCGGATGTGTGTCTCAAGGAGGGCATCCTCAACATGGTTGACGTCTTTCCGTGGATTCCCTCTAAAACCGACCGAAACACGCACCAACCCCCGCCCATACTTGCAAAGCTAAATTGAAATTTTCGGACTCCGAGAATCGGAGAACTCCGTTTGGTGTGCAAAGCACAAAGAGAAGCCGCAGAAGACCTCCCCAAACGCGACATCCACCTACCACCCAGAGGTTCCTTCCTAGATAGCCAACTTGCGATCGCTGTCTTCAGTCACTGTTGCGATCGGATTTTGGGGTAAAGTGCATGGATAAAAAAAAATATCGCAACTGGCGATCCAGGGTTTTTTCGTGTTTTCGGGATTGGTTTAGTTTGGGAAGCCACCGAAAACGCCGCAGCTGGCGCAGTTCGCGGCTTCGGTTTGAGAACTCCATGGAGTTTCAACCAAAATGGACTCAACGCCTTCGGATGCGGAGGGAAACGGCAAGGAGACTGAGCATAGGAGACGGACACCTAGTCGGATTCGCGCTTTTTTTGGTGGCCAAAAGTGGTTGGATGGTTGGATGGTTGGATGGTTGGATGGTTGGATGGTTGGATGGTCGGTTGGTTGGTTGAAAGCTGGAAACCTGATGGAATCAACCTAGGGTTGCCCCAATGTTAAGTCACCATTTCGAGACAACGCGAGCCTCCTGGCATATGCTGCTCCAAAGTCAAGAAGCGCAGCCACCGGTCGATGGAGTACCTAGCAGCGATCGGATCGGATGCCCCGCCCGAAACTGCCGCAGATCTTCGGATTCCTTCGACTTGGTGTTTCTCGGATTGGCAGCTTGGTTCGGATTGGTTCGGATTGGTTCGGTTTGGTTCGGCTTGGTTCGGATTGGTTCGGTTTGGTTCGGCTTGGTTCGGTTCGGAGGCCAGGTTTGGTAATTAGTTTTCCAAACTTGCCCCGCAACTCAGGGTTATCCAAACCGCTAGCCTTGGGGGGAACCTGAAACTCGAAGCAATCTGACAGGAAGCCGAAGACTTGAGCCGGCGTTGGAGAGAGTTCTCACATCACAAATCGAAAACCCCGCGAGACTTGCGTGTGATTGGGTTGCGTGGGATTGCCTAGAGAGCTTATTGGCAATGAGACCACCATGCACACGACATGCTACATGTTGACAACACATGTCATGTTGTATTGGGACGCCACACTCCGTGCAACTTGTTAAGCCATAGCTCCCAACATAGCCTTCCCTGCGATGTCCGACGTGTGAAAACGTCTTTGTCGAGCGTCCGGCAACCAAACTGATTGGCTCCCGGCGTCGCTCGAGACCGAACCATGCGACAGATCTGCTGAGTGCGACAACACGTCAAAGATTGTTGATAGCTACATACCGTTGATGGACGAAAACCTGCACCTTCTAACGACCCTGATATGATGAGTATCCTGTAAACACCAGCAAACAATAGTTTCAAAGTGGCGCAGGATTTCGTCCATCAAACAACTTGAACCATCCATGTCAACTGGCACAGGGCTCTACAGCTATCTCCGCAGATCTGTCCGCTCAAAGCCTGTCGCAGAACTTCCCGATGCATTGCTTTCTTGAAAACATCGAGCAACCAGCTGAAACCAAGGCTTGACCCCAAAACCAAACGCTAATTCTCTCTCTAGCATGGGTTGGAAGTCCGTGGGATCGGCCGCTTGCAAAAGTCGCCAAAAAAATCTAGGCCTTTCCGGCGCCGGAAACCAATTCACTGCACAGCGCTTGCGTGGTAGGCCTCAGGCTTCGTAGTTCAGCTGGACATAAGGACCAGCGGTTTGTCGTTCGAACTTGGCTCTTTGCGCCAAGCGCCTGCTACAAACAGAAAAGGGAAGCCGCGCAAAAAGACTCGCGACTCGCCACCTATAGGAATTTAAATCCTGAAATGACCGGCCACATTTGGACCTACATAAAGTTTCCACATGTGTGTGTGTGTGTGGGGTGTCTCTTGGTTTGGTAACACTTGTACTGTTATGATACAGCCTGCAGCCGTTCGATGCACCCTAGGCATCATGATGCAGAAACAACATGAATATGTGACGCTGGGCTGCCCGTTTTCAGATCCCCCGCTAAAAGTGACTAACTTTTGGTGGGTTAAATGGAAACACAAAAAGGCTGAAAGGCTAAGGAACCGGATAGCTGGGAGCCTCCGAGGAACATGGTGCTGCTTCCCTGAACAGCAATCCGCATGACCTCACTTTCTGTAACCTTGGCAAGTTGATGACAATAGGACACTGCTTCTCCTTCTCATGCTTTCAAACACCAGAGTGGGCAACCAGGGGATTGCATTCTGTCACGTCGTACCATAGCTGAGCCCAATTCTTCCCGTCCGGTCGAATTCTCATTGTTTGGCTACGCTCAACGTCACGCCAAAGATCTGCAAGCCATAGCAATAACTTCCCGGCAACCCAACCAACTGGGTCACCGGATTTCCCCAAATCAAAAGTTTCGAGCTACTGGTGGCTTCCATTGAACGGATCGCTACTTTTAGAGGTTTCACTTAAAGGAAACCCAGGGCTCCGAAACCCTGACCAATGGTTCCCTGAAAGGTGTCCCATTTTTGGACATCCCGCTGCCACCCTCATTTGGCGCCTCATTTTTGAGGGCCTGGCGGCGCTTGCAGTTGCGCAATCACATCCAGCACCTGACTGCCGGATGTCTAGGGTCCCTGAAAGGGACCCGGGTCCCGCTTCGGTCATAGAGAGCCCTAGGGGTGTTGCGTTGCTTA
>CAUJNA010001112.1:3618347-3663347 GCA_963377175.1 Effrenium voratum
GCAAATGTGCCCGGGCAAAATTTGACTGGGTGATAGCTGATCTAATAATCCTTGTGTTGACAACCCCATGAAAGTTGGCCAAGACGTTGCTAAGCCGTGTTGAACCCCTTTTGGGTTTCGTTGTTTTCCCTGGGCCCTTTCTCATGATGTCTGTTACAAACATGCCACCAAAACATGCAAGGGATGGGAAAAAAAGCCGAGTGGCCACCTCCCAAACTCCGACGCGGTGTGGGTCCTCCAGTAGAGAGAGCTTAGAATAAGGCTACCAACTTCTTGATTTCGTCTCTTTTAGTAGGGGAACCCTCCCAACCAAAAAAGTTACGGTAGAGAAGGGCACCTAGCTGGGGGACCTAGGTAGGGAATGACCTTCCGGGTATTGGGAATGAACCCAGGGCTCCCCTTAAAGGAAACAAAACCACGTTAATCAGAGGTGGACATTACTGGGGGGCCTAGCCTACCTGGTGTGGCTCCTCCCCTGTTGCCTTTGCGCTTGCTCCTCGCATCCAACCGCAAGCGCAGACGCCTGATCGACGTACCGAGGTCCATGCACCAGCCGATGGAAAAGCAGGCCGGGACCTGTAGTCAAGCTGTTGGACGAGCAAACTCAAGCCATGACACAGCGGGCAAAACATGGCAAACCATTGCAATTCATGACAAGTCTTAGCAAATCATGGCAAATCATGGCAAATTATAGGCAAAATCATAGCAAAGAACGGTGAGTAAATGGAACACATATCTCAGCCATAGTCCTTCTGCCATTGCTTGGTAGTCATGTTGCGGTTCCAAGAAAAAACAAAAAAAACAGCAATACACTTCTCTTGGCTGTCGCAAAAATCGGTACCCCAAGATCTACAACTAAATGCAATCGAGTCTGCTTTCAGATTGGCTTCTTGCAACACGGGTGCTGTAGTCAAAACTTCTTCTGTGGCTCATGATCAGTGCACTCGTAAAACGAAACAAAGAGCAGGATCCTCATTGGCATGGTGAATCACAACAAATGTATCGATCACATGAAATCCGCCTCCCACCGAGCGCCAGGCCAATAAAACACACGAAGCTACCTGTAGTGGCCTCAGCAACTACCCCTCCCGCCTCACATCAAGCTGAGCCAACCAGGACTCCATTGATCGGCGACCTTGCCTGAAATGATAACTTGTACGCACTCTCTGCCTACCTGGGCCACCTTTGGCAACAATACACACTGGCTTGCGCTGTGAGAATGCACGAAACAAATCTTTTGTCGTATGTGTTGTTTACAAAACAGACCATGCATATGCTGCACAGTCATCACGGTGCGAAACCGCGATACGATGGCCTTTTGCGGCAAATCTGAGAGTCCTCCAGTCGATGAAATCATTCCGTGCGGTCAAACGTGCACGTGATGGAAAACAAATCACGGCCATGCAAACCGGTCAAGAGAAGAAGCATCTCAAATAATCTCGGTTGCGGTTTGCTTGATAAACCTGTGCATGGTTTTAGCAACAAAGCATGCTCAAAACTGGCACAGGGGGAAAACACTTAGTCAGTACGAGTTAAAGGCAAACAACTCTAACACCCGCACAAAAGCAAATCGGAACATGTTGAATTCTCGCAGACCCAACCCCTCCATCGCCAAATAATTACTCCAGCTGCCCTGGAGTTGATGTTTGCATTTCTGTCACGTGACTGGCGATGCCAAACGCTCTACATGGACATGTTGAATAAACAGACGTGCTGACGCTTGCACTGCTGAGAGTCCATGAGTAGCTTTCTCTCGCGCAAACACAGCAGGATTCATGTATGCTTACATGCAGACATATGGGTATGGGTCAAAATTAAACCAACAGGGGACCGCAGGTTTTAGTCCATGTTTCCATTTGCCAGGGTTCCATTTTGGGTACCTATTTTTGACCCACAGCCATATGAATCTTGGTGTGATTTGGTATCCAAATGTGTCAACAGTACACTGTGCTGTCGACACATTGGGATGTCTTGTGATTTGACCAAAGTCCGATCATGCATGCAAACGCATCCGGACACAGTATTATCTACTAGGGCCTAAGCAACTAGACTGGGCTCTGGGGTACTTTAAAGTCATGCTTGTAGGAGTAAACTCATCTCAGTTGCCCCAAAGAACCCAGACATAAAAGGTTGATCTTTTGGAACCTTGACCAAAACACCAAGAACACCAAAAGCTCCATTCACTTCTGGCAAGTGAGTAAGAGCAACCGTCAGGCAGTTTTCCAAAACAAAAACCTATTCAGCCCCTACTTTCTGCGTCGCTCTCTCCTTTTTTTTGGGGCTGAATAGTTGTCCCCAAGGACCTGGAACTGTCCTGTTGGACCATAAGGTCGGCTACAGAGGTTCGGATCCAGCACTTCAACCGGTTTTTTGGGCCCCTACTTGATGTCGGCCCCTGAAAAAAAAAGGGGTCAAACTTATGCAGGACCGCAGGTTGTCCTTGGTTCCATGAACCGTTCCATTTTGGGTTTACCCTACTTTTCGACCCATTTGAACATGCTCCGAATCACTCTTTGCCCCACAGCCCATACTTTTGTCGCTGCTCCCGTCTTCCCCTCTGGGCTGGGCTTCCTCTGAGCAGGCCACTCCGATCAGCTCGAAGATCAGGTTGATCTGAGGCAAGGCCTCGATCCGGTGTCCGAGTCCCGGTTCTATGGTGTGTGCTTTGTTTTGGGTACCGTGAACAATGGCTTCCCGAATTGCGAGGAAAACAGAGGGTACCCCCTGTGTGCTTTCCCTTTGGCTTCCCTTCCAAATCGCAGTTAATTGAGGTACCTTCAAAAAAACACGCACGCCCATGGGCTTTCGGGGGGAGTTTTCGGTTCTTTCTGAAGGCCGCAGGGGTTCGGTCGAAAAGTCCAAAGAGATCCGTGGTTTGGGTTCGGCCCAAAACGGCCGGAACAACAAAAAACAATCCTTCGCTGCGGAGTGACGTTGCGATTCCTTGGGTTTGGTTTGGGCCGAGAGAAACCAGAAAAAATAAAAAACCATGCAGAGGAAGTTGAATGCCTCCAGCTTCAAAGCCGTTTCCTGACTGATCACGACACGTTCCGACGGGCTCGGCCTCAAGGCTGGGGATGGGTCCAGCCACGTTCCGCATTCCAAAAAATCCGACAAGAAAGTGGCGCCCTCACTGCCTACGCCAGCACAATGAGCGTTCCAACAAATTCGACTTGAGTTCTGGTGAATTTACCATGCGCCCCTGAAAACCCATCCACAAGTGGAACCCAACAGGACACAGGTCAACATGGGTGTTTTTGTTGATGCCCTTGGTGCGAGCGAAATCCAAGGGTGTGCGATGGTCAAAACTCCTTGACTCATCATGGTTCCCATGGGAATCATTTATGCTGAAGGAGCCTTACCAACACCATCCCTGCTAACCGCAAGTACTGTTGACTCCAAATGAACGAATCTGGAGCCGCTTTCTCCTAATTATAGGCCGGGCTCTACTTAGATGGGTCACAAGTGACCTCGCTGGTTCTCATGGAATGACCCGGGCTATTGGGAATGAACCCAGTCCCCTTAAAGGCAACCACCTGGATGGTACTCGGGGTCATTTCATGTCTCATTTCCTGCAAGCAAGTCTAGGTCCTCCAGATTTGAGAGGTTAGAATACGGGTACCGTTCCTTTTTTCTGTGGTCTATTTTGGTAGGGGAACCCTCCCAACCAAAAAAGGGTGGGAGAAGGGCACCTAGCTGGGGGGCCTAGGCAAAAAAAGGAAACCCATCTCCTGCCTATGGAACCGATTGCAAGTAAGGGAAATCCGCACATTCCCGGGACAAACCCACCTATGAAACCCGTGTATGCCTATGAACCCAGTCTTTTCGCCATGGGTTTAACCCTCCAAAGCGTTAAAAACGCCAGAGGCAATGGCGAAGCCAAGCGGCGATGGCGACACACAAGCTTGATGTCACCGCCGCGACGGCGATGCCTGCGGCTTCGCTTCTTGGGCTGCAGCCGGGAATTCCCAGCCGGGAGTTCGGGAATTTTTCAACCGGGAGCCCGGTGGGCACTTAGCAGAAAGGGAATTTTCTCAACGGGGAAGGCTTTGGTGGGCATGTTGGGCATGTTGAAAACAGAAACGCGGCTTTGCCTTTGGCTTCTCGAAGCTTTCCCAGGGTTTATTGGGCAGGTCGGCTGGCTTAAGCTCTGTGAAGCCAACCGGCCAAGTTTGTAGATAGGATCAAGAGTTTCCCGGCTCTGTTTCTTCAGGAGTGAAAAACTGGGCTGTCCTCAGATCTCCCGCTAAAAGTTTAACTTGCGGGTTACGTGGAACCGCACGGCTGGGAACAGCCAAGCAAAAGGGTGCCAAAAGTGACACTCATAGCCGGACTGGGCATCTCTTTGAGAAGCTAGGTTCTCCAGTAGAGAGGTTAGAAAAAGTTGGTACCCTATTTTTCTGCAGTCTATTTTAGTAGGGGACCCCTCCCAACCAAAAAAGGGGGGAGAAGGGCGCCAAGCTGGGGGGACCTAGAAAGCATGGGCTTCTCAGATTCTCTGCCGGCTGCGGCGGACTCGACGCGCCTGTCCGCATGCCAGGAACATCAAGGTGTGGGCTGTGGTAGAAGAGCGCAGTTTCCAACTGGCGACACCAACTGGCGATTTGGGTTTGGCAAACTAAGTGACAAGCAAAGCACCAATTCTCGGCCGGGGACCCCAACAAATTTTCTAGGTTGTCCTCAGATCCCCTGCTAGTGAATAACTCAGTGGGTCAAATGGAAACCCAACCACTAAGCCCAGCAAACACTACAACATCGAAGAGGATGGCTGGGAACCCCCCAAATTTGGGAAGACCCAAATCATAGATGGTGCAACCCCTGAAAACACCTCGGGCTCTTTCCGCCTCAGGCAGGCTCCCTCCATGCTAGGTCCTCCTCCAGCAGAGAGCTTAGAATAAGGGTACCCTATTTTTTGTCTGGAGTGTATTTTAAAACGAACCCTCCCAACCAAAAAAAATGGGTGAGAAAGGGACAAGTGGGGTGAGAAAGGGCACCTAAAAGGACCTGGTGACCTAGTCTATGTCTGCCAACTCTCCCAGCTAAGGGCTTGACAGAGAAGCGGATGGGGAAGATGTTCAAGGGATAGGCCATCGTCACCTCAAGGCAGCTGATCATCTGGACAAACCTGGGCCTGTTTTCTGATCCGCTCGTTTTGTGACGAACTTGTGGGTGAAACGGGAACTACCTCTAAACACAAGGCTAAAAGGCTAAGGAACCAGATGGTTGGGAGCCACCAAGAAACCAACAAGCGGGGATACGGGAGCGAGGATATGGGGGATGGATTCCCTTGGCGCCATTTCCCACAAAAACAAAAAACACTTAGTCAAGCGGTGCATCACACGGGGGAATCCTCCCGTATCCGTGGTGCCCTCTGTATCCCTGCTAGTTGGTTTCCCTGGTCAAAGGTGTTCAGGAAATCCCCAAAGACGTTGGGTCCGCCTCAAAAGGGACGCCTTCAGGTGCAAAGAAAAGAAACATCCAAAGAGGGGAGGGCATGCCAGGTAGTTGGGAATGGAAGGTGTGTATTGTTGTTCACTGGTCTTAGGCAAATGGAAGATTACTGGCGCTGCAGCCCTAGAATCCAGTGCCAGAACAGTTTGTTGGAGATTCAATGGGAATACTTAGAACTCGAAAGGGAAAGCCATCCTTTCCTACCACGGCCGTTGATGTTGCGGCACCTTGCTGGGTCTCAATTGCAACAGGCGTTTGGTCGAATCCAAGAACTGCACGCTGTTCCCAAACCCGTTGTGTTCCGCAGGCAATTACTCTGTTTGGGATCCTTACTCCCACTAACATGGCACCTGACAGGGGGTCCCTACAAGAGGAGCTTATCTTCCAGGTACCCTCCCAGATGCTATGCTAGTGGCAGGGAGGGTAAAGAAATGTCCCCAAAAGGAGCCCCCTGGCCGTGTTTTTTTTTTTTTTTTGGGGGGGGGGAAGTTGCGATTCCTGGTTGCAAGATCCATTTTGCAGCTTTCAGACACCGTGGAATCCTCGGATCGATCGCTAGGAGTTTGACTTGGCTGAACTCGGATATTCAACCACAAATGTTTACCCGGATTAATTAACCCCTGTTTATTACTATGGGGGAATCCCTGGTTTTAGTGAGGATTTCTCACTTTTGGAGGGGAACACCTCCATAGGTAATACACATCCGGGGTCAACACTACCCAAAAGCAACTCCAAACCTGGGAACCGGACTGGGAACCCATAGGCTGCATGCGGAGATTCTGCACATGGCACCATGATGTACAACGGCAATGCCTAAGGAACCTTGTGGTTCGTGTTGATCCTTGGACTGTTAGAATCTTAAGCCGGACCTTGGTGAATGGACTCCCAACCAAAGCAACTCAAACACCACACCTTTCTGGAACCGGATGCCTGCGTTCGAATCCCCATCGCCCCAAACGACTCCATCCGCTGGCCGAGCGGCCGCAAAGGCCATGGCCGCCATGCCGGAGCAAACCACCCAGTCGCGGCTGCAAAGCAGCGGCCTCGGCGGAAAGGCCGCTCTGGGCTCCGAGCAGTGGGCATGTTCTGGCGGTTCTTGAGGGTGCGCCGCAGCCATGTTTTGTGTGTTTTTTTTTTTTCAACGGAGAAGCAAAAGCAAAACCACCATTTTGGGGAGTCCCAAAAAAGGACACACCCAAATGGGCGTGGTTGCTTTCTGCTCCCCTGCTAAAAGTTTAACTCTAGTGGTTTAATGGAAAACCCATGAGTTGGCAAAAAGTTAAAGTCCTGACATCCAAGCAAAATGCACCAAAGACTTCTACCCTCTTTTCTTGGGTATGTGTTTTTCCACACCCTGCCTGTCACATTTCCGCACCCCTCTACAACCCTATCACCAACGCGAAGCCCGCGTTTCGCAAAACTGCCCGGCTTCGGGTCTGCGAGTTTGAAGCTTGCCAACGTTTTCAACCTGGGCAGTGCTACGGCGGGAGCTGGACGCGAATCGCGTTGTCTGTCTTGTTGGGGGCATTTGGGGGGCAACATGGGGGGGGTGCGCTTCTTCAGCACCTGGTGCTGGAGCACATGGAGCAAAGCCTACCTGACCGGCTGATTCCATGGTCCATTAAATTTCATGGGGGGGAACCATGAAAGTTCCAATGGAAATCAACCGGTCGACTCGTTTTTTTTTTTGGGGGGGGGGGTTTCTTCAACCGCCCAGTAAACCCTGGAGTTGTCATGGCCCGTGCTGCAAGGAGCGACCGTTTTTGCTGGAATCGGAACCCCAGAGGCGCAGCTTCCTTTGGGCTGACGGCTTCCCTCACTTCCCACCGAGTGGATTGCCCCAAAACCGTCTGAGCTGAACAAATTTACCGCTGAAAGGGTCCAGACCCAAAAAGTGACCCAAGTCCAGGAACTCAAAAAGTCTTAGTTCCCGAACTCAACCCACCCCAACACGGGTGCCGCGCCGCAGAAGAAAAAAAAAAAACAACAGTTGGGCGCCGCCCGCGCCAATCGACGTGGCCAGGCCGCTGCAAGTTGCCCAAGACGTTGCCCAAGGTTTGTTCTCCGAAGGCCAGGAAGCCAGTCACCTCCAGGCGAAACCTTTTTTCTGATACCAGACTGACATGAGTCAAACTCAACAAAATGATGGGTATTAAAAATGGTCTACCCAGAACCATATGAATTAAGCAGGCCGCAGCGAATTCTGGTTGGGACTGTCCCTTACTAAACTTCATCTACCCGGGTTTTGAGCAAGTGGCTCACATGACCTCCACCCTTAATGTTGGCCAGGATTAATAAACCCGTCCCACTATTAGGGGGGGGGGGGTGCCCTGCAAAAGTGGTCTGAATACCCAAAAGGGGACACACCCCAATCAAAATCAACCAGGGGTTCTACTTAGATCCGGGGTTAACATTAGTAACCTATACACTGTGAAAGATGGCACTTGTCACGTGTTTGTTTAGTTCTCCCTCTTCCTGCCTGTCATCTACCAACTCACCTGGACAAAAAACCCAAAACCAAACCATCCAGTGAAATCGATTCCCTTTAACACCAAGAAAACACAAACATATTCATTTCAGCAAATGGAAGAAGCAACTCCACAAAAGAGCCCTCAAGCTGCCTCGTGAAGCGACATCTTCCGAGTTTTCACTTGGTCAACATTGAGTCAAAGCGCCTGTCAAATGGTCATGGCTCAGGAGCCGTTGCATTGGTCATTAGAACCCCCCCCCTTTTTGGTCGCATTTGTCCAGCGACGAGCCAGTGCCGCGGCCCACAAAAAGCAGAACGCCGGAAGGCGCTGCAACTTTCGAAGATCTCCGCAAGTATGAAACGCCTTCGGAAACAACACCATACTGTGGATGGACGAAATCCATTTCGCACCATCTCAGAATCCCTGGAATGATACGATTCCCCAACGTAAATACCAAGAAACACTGGGGTCAACCATGATTGCCAACTGGTGCGAACGGATTTTGTCCATCCACAGTATGAAATTCATTCGGTAAGTTCCGATTGCTTCAAATTCCGAATGGCAAGAACCAAACACGAGTGCCCTAGCAGCCCCATGATCCCCATCACGAAGCATCAACTATGCAGGCGGATAGGCAGGTCTTGTTCAGCTGGTGTTTTGTTCCCACCACTCCATTGGCCATGGAAAAAACAACAAAAACATGAAACGCTTATTTTGGTTGGCTGATTTAAAGGGAGCACACACAAAGGAGAAGGCAACACTGGAGGTCTGGGTGTCGCAAGGACCAGCAGCTTGGCAAACTGACAGTGGGCTGATGCAGAGGTGTCAGGCACACTCACACACACAGACACACACGCACGCACACACATACACACGCACACACACCCACACCCACACAAACACAAACACAAACACAAACACAAACACAAACACAAACACAAACACAAACACAAACACAAACACAAACACAAACACAAACACAAACACAAACACAAACACAAACACAAACACAAACACAAACACAAACACAAACACAAACAAACACAAACACAAACACAAACACAAACACAAACACAAACACAAACACAAACACAAACACAAACACAAACACAAACACAAACACAAACACAAACACAAACACAAACACAAACACAAACACAAACACAAACACAAACACAAACACAAACACAAACACAAACACAAACACAAACACAAACACAAACACAAACACAAACACCACAAACACAAACACAAACACAAACACAAACACAAACACAAACACAAACACAAACACAAACACAAACACAAACACAAACACAAACACAAACACAAACACAAACACAAACACAAACACAAACACAAACACAAACACAAACACAAACACAAACACAAACACAAACACAAACACAAACACAAACACAAACACAAACACAAACACAAACACAAACACAAACACAAACACAAACACAAACACAAACACAAACACAAACACAAACACAAACACAAACACAAACAAACACAAACACAAACACAAACACAAACACAAACACAAACACAAACACAAACACAAACACAAACACAAACACAAACACAAACACAAACACAAACACAAACACAAACACAAACACAAACACAAACACAAACACAAACACAAACACAAACACAAACACAAACACAAACACAAACACAAACACAAACACAAACACAAACACAAACACAAACACACACACACACACACACACACACACACACACACACACACACACAACACACACACACACACACACACACACACACACACACACACACAACACACACACACACACACACACACACACACACACACACACACACACACACACACACACACACACACTTGCTCACTCACACACACACACACAAGCTCGAACCAAGCTCCAGTCACTGACCGTAAGGGGAATATGCGCTACGACAGGCAGTCGATTCATGTGTGGTAATACCTGTGGTAATCACAATTGGGCTCTCTCGGTTGGCGGTGCTTGCATTCAACAGCAGAGTTGGCCTGATTTGCGGACTGGCCTTTTGAGACCCGCCAGGGGGAATACAACAAGATCATACCCAGATCAGATCTCACGCTGAGAGTTTAGGCTAAGACCATAGAGCACAGCAATGCGATGGCCAGGCAAAGGATACTTGACACAACAGGTCTCCGCAAAAGTATTGCGTGGTACCATCACCCTAGAAAAAACGCGCTCGCATCAGCTGTCTGGGTCAATGGTGATAGCGTACCAATGTTGACCCCCATTGAAAAGACCCTTGGTCCAATGATCTGGGAGTCTACAAACAAACAAGTTCAGCAACAGCAGAACCCCTTTGATAAACAAAGCTCGCGGGGTTTTTAGGGGGTTGTTTGATCACTCATTTCATGTGTGTGTCTGTGTCTGCATGTGTGTGTGTGTGTGTGTCACTCACTTTTAGAGTTCTCTTTTTGGATTGCCTTGGAAGGAAGCCGAAAGGAAACTAACGTCCAGTTTGAAAGGCAGGATCCCGAAACTGGGCTGTCCCCAGATCCGATGCTAAAAGTTCGACTTTTCGATCTGGAAACCCAAGCACTAAATGTTCAACTAAAAATCTAGAAAGCTGAGGAACTTAAATCGTTTTTAGAAATCTATTCTACTCTAGACATATTTTTAGTGGGCTAAATGGACACCCACGCACTGAACCCACTAGAAATCTACCCAAGGAACCGGATGGCTGGTACCAAGCAAAGGGAAGCCGCCCCAAATCCCCTCGGGAGACGTCTTCATCTTCCGGGCCCCCTGGCGCCCATCAGCAAGTACACGAAGCAGCACAGGAGCATCGCACCTCGAGTCGCGATGCAACTCCCGCTTGGACTCGGTGCAAAACGAGAACCCAATCTGAAAACCGAAGCATTTTGAGAGCACCACCTACTAGGTCCTCCAGATTTGAGAGCTTAGAATAAGGGTACCTATTTTTGTCTTTTTCGTCTATTTTAGTAGGGGAACCCTGCCCAAAAGGGTAAAAGCGCACTACTGGGGACCTAGCTGGTCTCTGGGGGTACCAGTAAAAACCCAAGCTTGGTCATCGTTGGAGTAAACGAATCTCAGTTTGTCTCCGGGACCCAGAAACCCAAAATGATCACCCTTTGGAACCTTGACCAAAACTGGACCAAAACAAGAAAACCAAAAAGGTCAAAAGGTCGATTCGCTTTTGGTAAGTGAGGAACAGCAACCGAAAGGACCAAAAAGACCGAAAGGAATCCAAAGGACAGACCTAGACGTGGTCTGAATGGGCTTCCGGGATCAGAACCGAAGCCGAAAAAACAGTTGCGAGGTGAAAGGAAGGCTGTCATGTTTTCAAAACCTTTCGAGAAGGGGCACTACCATCCGGAACAGGAACTGGCACCCTATGTTCAGTCATGAGAAGTCCACCTATGCAATTAGACTGGTGGGTTGCAATGGAGATCAGCAGGACAATGGTCGGCAAGAAACCTCACAAGGGCAGGGGGTTCAGGCCGGAATCTGAAATTGATCGGACAAACGAACAAGCGGAGATAAGGAGGGAGCGGGGATATGGGGGGATTCCCTTGGCGCCATTTCTTATACTTAGTCAAGGTGCATTTCGGGGGAATTCTCCCGTGTCCCGGGTTCCGCCTGTATTCCTGCTAGTTGGTTTCCCTGAATTGAGGGCCTTTTCCCGTGACTCGCAAGCCTCGCTGGGCGTCCCGGCGGACCGACACCTTCTGCATCCGCTTGTAGCTCTTTGCCTCCAGCCTCTGTGAGTGGCCAGGATTCGCTGTATGGGTCAAAGACGCGCTTTTGGGGCGCTTTTTTGAGCTTCCCCCACTGAACATGGGGCTGTGGTTGTCAAAAATGTAAAAAAAGGAAACCCCTGGTGAACGTCAACAATGGGGGGCAAATGGATGTTCATCCACCCCACAATGCAGCCATGGGTTATGCCCACTGAACATGGGTCAGCGACCTGCCATTTCGGCGCTTCTGGGCTTGAACACCTCGTCCCCACTGCGCAAAATCGAGCGAGTCCCCCATATTCCGCCAGAACCATAGTTGTCTCATCAAATGGAGCCCCCCCAATTGGGTTTTCCTGCTGGCTTCCCTTTAAAGCCCCCGAACATGAGGTACCCTCAGAAAAGACTTAGCCTGCCAGAACACAAAGATACCAAACCATGGTCCAATGGGCCTGTCTCAGCGTTATAACTCCCTGCCACAAGAAACGCCTCCAGTGCACGATGCTGCTGGTTCCTCGAGTCATTTCGAGAAGCATCCATATGAAAGAAATGCAAGGTTAAGCTTTTGCAAACGTGGCTGGGCTAGCGTGCTTCTTCCTGGAGTCAGCGAGTCAGCTGAACTCTCAGATGCTCGCAGACGTGCGTGCGCTCAAGGAGACACTTCGCATCTTCGGGAACACCCGCCAATGCTCAAGCGTGCTTGCTTTCAGTGTACATGGCCTTCGTGCTCGCAGTGACCATAGCGAAGCTCGTCTTAACATTCCAAGCCTTGCTCCACTAATTGCAAGCATTACCGCAACGAATGAAATCTCGACATCGCTCCATGGTTAAAGTCCAGAAAGTGAGGAAGTGAGATTGCCCCATGGTTTAGTCATCCCTTTATTCGCGCATCTACCGCCATCAATTTTGAGCCTCTTGCAAATAGGGTTTGGGTTTGTCTCAATAAGAATAATCTTCTGGGCTTCCTTTTGGTTTCCCTTGATACCAAAGGGCACACTCTAAAGAGGGACACATCCAGTTGAATGCTTTTCTCTTTTTTTAGGGGACCATTCAAAAAAAAACACAGTTGTTTTGCATGTTTTTTTTTTAAAGCACCAAAGAAATTTGCGTAGCCTCCCCCCAACAACGGGGCCAGTCTAAACCGCAACTTCAAAGTACGCAAGTAGTACGCGAAGTAAACTTCCGATCGGCCCAGGGCCGCCGGCTCCGTGTAGATCGATGGGACGTTGGGCCTCGGTCTCCGAGGCCTCTCTCGACATGTGAGTGGACTGAGGCCAAGGAGTAGCAATGAGTCAATGCTATTGCCCCATATTAGTCAACTAATCTAACATTTTGACCACCTTATCAATCATGTGAGGACTGCTTACCCATGACCAAAACCATGAGATATTGAGCCCACAAAAAGTCCACCCCAGCGAACTAAAAGGGGGTTGGCCCGTTGGCCCCTCCAAAAGTGGTCTGATTCCCCACATTTCACCCAGGGACCTGACCCAATATTTTAACAGGGGTTTATTAATGTGGGGTCAACATGAAATTCTCGTCAGCTTCCTTTACCGTGGAATCAGGAACTAGAAGAATGTCCCAGGCAATTCCCCGAAGCGCCCCACAGTTACGACCACGGTACGAGACGGCACATGTCCTTTCCTTGCATTGCTGCGCACAGTCGATCAGCTAACCCTTAGTTGGTGATTTGGATTGGTGAACCCCTGGTTCAGGTGGAGGGTAAAAAGGAAGCCCCTTCTTTACCACCAAACCACGGATTCAGCTCCAAACCACCCTTTCCGGGGCAAGCTGAGTTGAGCATCCTCCGTCCACGCTGAATGCTCTAAGCTCGCAGCTGGCAGCAAAATGCGAAGATGGACGTCGACAGCATCTTGAAGCAACCTCCCAACGTGAGCTTCGGTTCTTTGCAACTCTTGTGGCAACAAACTGTATTAAGTGCAGCCCCCTGCTAAAAATAACCGGGACCAAATAACAGTAAGGTGTTTCACTGGGAGGGGAGGGGGGGGTCTGGGCATTGAATGTCTAAGGCCCGGGACCTGAAAACGCGCTCTGATCCAAGGTCGCCGGGGTTGCATTGCAACGACCCCAGATTCAATCCGCAGCCGGGGTTAATAAGGGGCTGGGGGCTCCTCCAAAAGTGGGGTGAACTCCGACCAAACCCAAAACACACACCCCTATGAAGAATCTGGGGTCCATCTTCTACATATCTTGACATGGTCATGGGTTTAAATAGGGGAGCCTTCATGTCCACCAGCCTCTTTGGATGTGGTTCCTACTAAAACTCACGGCCATCTGATTGCTGATCTCATCAAAGCGCGTTGAAAGCACCTCCCCACACTTGCTTCACCGTCCTAACCCGTCGGTCAACCCTGGGATGTCCGGCCGGACAATTTACCAAGCTTTGTGCAGCATCAAGTATGTATATAGCGTCTGCAACCTGAAATAAGCATTGGCAGTGTCTCTTCACCCTTTTTGTGGGGTTGTTGGATTTCAAAAGGGAAACACAGCAACTTTTGCAGGGTCCCTTCAAAAGACGCACCCAGTTTTGTTTCTTTGTTCCTTTGTTCCTTTCTTGCTTTGTTTCCTCGTTCCTTTGTTTCTTTGTCCCTTTGTTGCTTTGTTTCTTTGTTTCGTTGTTTCCCCCATCGATTTTTCGGCCAACCGGCAGATCGCAGCCAGTGGCCTGTGATGCCGCCCTTGGGCTGCAGCGCGTCGAAGCCAGTGAGCGTTGGGCTGATGCGCTGCGAGGCGAAGACGTAGCCCACCACGAAGATCAGATACCTGGGCTGCCCGATTTCAGATCCCCGCAAAAAGTGACTAACTTGTGGGTTAAAGGAAAACCTTGGCCAAAAAAACAAAAAAAACATCTTGCGGACAACATGAAGTCGAATATCCTCCGGAAAACAATGAGAAGATCATGTCCAGTAGTGATAGATTCCCTTTAACACCAACAGGGGAAATTCTCACATGTTCCCAAGCACATGGAAGATATTTAGTATAGAATAGAGAACTCGGCTTTGGTCGCCAGGAAGCACACTGATTGGAGTTCCACGTCATCTCCCCAGTCCAACCAGATTCCAAGGCATGTGTGCTGGCACCATGTCAATGCCTGACACTGTGCATGCAGACCTTCAGGGAAGCAGCACACCACTGCTTCCCGAGTTGTCAATCCAGGGAGCTGTGGGGTTAGCTGCCTGCACAGATAGAAGTCGTCTTTGGAACTGCTCAGGAGACTGGTACATGGCGGGTGCAGCTCTCTCCATCCATTGTGCTTTCTCTGTGCTTCCCCTTCGCACGTGCCAGCGCTCGCGTTCGTGTTTGTCGCGGTGTTTGTAACAGCTCCTGTTCTTGCTGTGCCCTGCTGCAAATATGGCTTGCTCCAGAAGTCAGAGAACCCAAAGTCCCAAAGCCTCATTCTCCGCATTGGGTTGGGAGAGGGGTACTGTGGCACTCGTTTTCAAGCGTCTTCAGGTGTTCGGCTCGAGAAGGCTTCAGTTGAAGGTCTGCCTTTGTATAAAGCAGTTGCACGAGTTGTCGCGTAGGCACGTTGCCTGAGGCCTTGCAATGTACAGTCACCCTCATGGGAGCTCAAACTTTATCCTTTATCTCAGGCACATGATCCAAATCTAAAAGGCTTTCAGTTGTCTCCTCCATGGATTTTGCGATTGAATTGTTGGGTTTGCAGCTTGTGTTCTTGCCATCTTTTTGGTTTTTCCAAGGTGCTGCGCGCTGGTTGTCTTGCTTGACTTGCTCGGCTGCCTGCTTGCTGTTCATGGCTTGCTGCTTCCCCAGACCACAACTCTCTTCCATTGCTGTCATAAGAGCTCACTAGAACTCTTCTTTGAACATCATCCCACCCAATAGAGAGTCAGCAAATACGACAGCAATTGTGTCGAAATCTGCGACTTTGGGGAATGCATTTGAGCCAAAATCAAAACCAGGTCTTAAACTGGTCTACCCAGAATCATGCTTCAAGAACTTAAAAGGCGGATTCTTGCACCCATTTATGGCAAGTGGATTGTCCCTTACTTCTAGGGGTTCATTCCTTTTCCATTCTTTTCAACCCTCGTGCTTTTAACAAAAAAACCAGCCAGTCGTTTTTGTCAGGGTGTTTGGTGGGGTTTTCTAGATGCCAAAAAACCAGCCAGCGTTTTTGTCTGGGTGTTTGGTGGTTTCCTAGAAGGATGCCTGGAAAGAACGGACATGGAAGCCACCCTTAGATTACTCCAACTCGCCGGGCTTTGATTGAGCCAGTGACCTGGATGCCCAGGGTGCAGGATGCAGCTCACGCCCGCGAAGGATGCGAAGCGCAGATCGTTGATGCCTCAGGAGCTGCGGGCGCTGTTTCTCCGACTTGGCCGGCTTTTTTTTGCGTGAGTTTTGGTTTTTGCAGCCTCCAGATTTGAGAGGTTAGAATCAGTTGGTACCAACTTTTGCCTGTAGAAAATATTTTGGTAGGGGCCCAAGGGCAAAAGGGCATTACTGGGGGACCTAGTTGTTTTTGGAGCCTCACTTGCCGCTTGATTAGGGACCTAGAAAAATGAAAGGTGGTCACCTTTCTTGGTGGACCTTTGCTACAAGTGGTTGCCACAAAGGGGAGACCAAAAGCCCAACTGGGCTATCCGCAGATCCCCTGCTAAAAGTTTAGCTTGTGGGCTACTTGGACACAACTAGAAACTGATGTAAAACCGGACGACTGGGCACCAAAAGCTTAAACATGCTCAAAAGGTCGGTTATGAACAACTCAGGAGCACAAGACTGAGCTATCCAACAAACAGTTTGAGGTGCCTTCTGCAGGTACGCATGCGATCTTGTTGCGCACTGCAGGCGCAGGCTTCAACAAATTGGGATGTACCTTTTTGGGGGAACCCCCAAATGGTGGTTTCACCTTTGGTTTTCCTTTAAAGCCCCGCAACAAGACAGGTATCCTTTAAACAAAAACACCTCACTGTTGCAATGTGTATCAAGCGCGTCATTAAAGTCCAGATCGATTGAGCGTGGCGAATCCAGCCAAAATGCCATGCACGCAAACACACACTCATCGAAGAACCTGCTTGAACGAAAGGCTAAGGATCACAGATTGCATGAAGAGAGCTTTAATAGGAGTCCACGAACGACGCTGCTACTCATTACGAATCATACCTTTGATATCAATTATGTTTGTCCCAACATTTCCGATTTCAAATTCTGCACTGCCTGCTTTCGAAACAAGGCACTCCTGCGCCATCAGCCGGAACTTAATCATTCACGACAAGACCTCCTCAAGGATGGCATTTATCAATCAGTTGCCCAAAGGCTTTCGGAACTTACTACAATGGACCGAATCAAGGAATCCAAAAAATTCAGATCCGGTCGATTCCCTTTGGACAAATGAGACACACATCCTGCCAAAAGGTTGCCTCCGGATCAAATAAGTGACTCACCAGAGTCAGATTTCGGCTCGGTGCGGGCTTGATGGTGACTGGCTGTTCAAAGGACATCTCCACAATGGCAGCTTGGTCGTATGGAAAGAGGAAACTGTGCGTGACCCGTCGAATTTTGAGAACCACGGCCCCATGTTTCTGGTCTTCCCCATAAGAATCGGACCATAACTGGAATTCCAGTCGCCCTCCGCCCCAAGTGCATTGAGGCGGTGGGGGCCTGATGGCAGGGGGGTCTTTTTTCCACCTTTGGTGGAAAAATGATCGACCCCCTTGTAGTGAAGGATTCCTTTTTGAGGGGGTCGCCCATTTTTTCTCACAAAAGGTGGCAAAAAAGACCCCCTGCTTGATGGTGACTAAACCCAATGGGAAACGCAATGGGAAACCCATGAAAAAACCCCAAAACCAACCGAGCAAAACCTGTCAGGCCAATCGCAAACGGGCAGCGGTCCAAAAGAGAGAGTGGCAGCAAGACCAGCAGCGTGGTGAGGATCAGCACGGTGTTGGGGTCCATCAAGCTGCCTGAGCATCTGAACGAGAAAGCAACCAAACAACAAATCTTCTGAGCATAGGTCGCCTTTTGGAAAAATCGACGGGTTTCCCTGGTCAATGGAATAAAACCCACCTAAACCAGCGCCATCTATTTTTGATCAAACTAACCTAAGAAGGACACCTATGCTTCTGAGGGTTCTTTTAGCAAAAGGGAACGCCACCAAACTTGGGGCGGGTCCCACTAGATTGGCCGACTGAAAGTTTTCAGAACTGACAGGCCGAAAGGTGCCAAACTTGCTTTACCCCGGCCCGAAAGTGAAAGGGGCTCGATCCCTTGCCAAGTCGGACTTGCAAATCAGAGTCCAAAGGTCTGAAGTTGAAAAGGTGAGCTACACCCAGCCGGGGCTTCATTCCATTTGGGCGTCAATTTTAGTGGAACTTTTCAGGGGTTTGTGGTTTAACAGGGATCCGGATGCATGAAAAACACTTGAACATTGCATTTACCCGTGGTTGACTCGGGGGATCCTATTGGTCAAGACCAAACCGGCGGTACCTGATGCTACAGTTCACCGTTCTGGCTGGTGACTGAAAATACTCATCGGCTTTGAGGGACAACCATGGGTGATTTGTTTAAAAAAATCGTTGGCCAACCAGTGCCATCCATTTCTAACCGAACTATTCCACAACGCAGCCTTGGCTGCGCAGATTTGCTTACTTAAGTAAATTGAGCCATTGCCCCCCAGCTAAAATTTCAAATTGTATCTACCTGGAGTCTCCATGACCCTGTAAAAATGGTTCCATGACCCCATTATTTTGGGTAATGACCCCATTTTTAAAGGGTCATGGAGACTCCAGGTAGATGTCTCTTTGAATCCACCGGATAGTAAACGCGAGCAAGGAGATTCAACTCTTGCAAAGAATAGGTCGATGCCTACCAAGCCCGAGTGGACCCGCATTGTGCCTGATGCAACCTATACGATTTTGAGGGTACCCTTTTCAGGTTGGTTTAAGGAAAACCGAAAGCACAAGCATCATTTTTGGGGTCCCCTATTTATGCCGCCTGGCAATGCAACTGCAAGACATTTGGGGAGCAACAAAATTGTTGCAACGCCATTGATCCTCCTGTTGCGAGACGTGCTGAGATGGACGAAATCCCGCTCAAAATGGGGTTTCCCTAAATTTGATGATTGCCGTTGGGTGACCCCGCAAAATGCCAGCCAACACAAGGGCTCCATTTTGAGCAACTAGGTGCGAAATGGATTTTGTCAGTACTTGCTGGTGCTCAGTAGATGACCGAGACCGGGTCTTGGGAATGAACCGTGGGATTCCCTTCAAGGAAACCAAATCGAGGATCTTTTGTGTTCGGGGTCATTCCATTTCTCATTCCCTGCCGATTTTTCGCAACAGGGGAATGGAGAAGGCCCGAGCCTCCCTGTCGAAAAGCGCATCGAAGTACTCAGTCCTACTTACCAAGTCGGGACAGCATCTAAGCAAGCAAAGTGCTTCCTGGGATTCTAGCAAGTGTGTATGACTTGTGCTGGTCACCAGGCCCAAATGGGTGACGCTTTTTAGGAACGGTTTCCCAAATCGGTGCAACGGTTTTCCTTTTAGTTCTCCTTTAGGTACTAACTCAAAAAGACACCCATTTCCTAAACCCGAAACCTCCACTAAACCCCAAAAAGCTAAAAGTCTGAGTCCTTTAAACCATTGACTAACCATTGGGTTTAGTCAAACTGAGCTCCAGGGGTCAATGGAGCTCCAGAATTCGACATCCCCCTTCCTCTGAAGGGCGTGGTTTTCTCAAAGCACCCGCCCAAATAAGGCACCCGAAAGGGACATCTGAGATCTGCTTAAATGGGGCATTGTACTTAGTAAGTGGTGGGTAAGCCTGGTTACAACCCACCAATGCCATGGTTATACGTCTCCGTTCAGTGGGTGATCTCACCAGGCTTACTGACCACTTACCTGACGTACCGAATCGATCGCCCCTTTCAGTGCCACCGCTTGAGCGATCGGATCGGATCGAGTTGCTGAGTGCAGGGTCCGCCAGGTGCCCGAAGGCGGCGTCCAAAACCTGGCTTGCGGCAGTTGGGATGAAGCCCAACAATAAGCTCAAACAGAAACGAAACAAAGCACACACAAACCAAACCAAAAACAAATAAACAAAACAACACCAAACAAACAGAAAAGAAACACGTGACAAGACCAAAAAGGTACAAGCACAAAACGAGGGTGGTACAAGGATGGTAGTTTCATGTTGCAAAACACACGGGCACCAGCTGGGATGGAAGAACCAAATAGGCAAAAAGTCCCATGGTTTATCCCAGTATTCCTCTGGTGTCCATCCCAACTCAAAACATCTCTTATGAACACTGTCACCCACGAGTGACGTTGGTAGATGGCTTGTCCCAATATTCCTGGGGTGTCATTCATCCCCACGTCAAACCTCTATGAGTACTGTGATCAACCACCTACGATTGTAGGATTTCGATGGATTTCGTCTATCAGTGCCAAAGCTTAAAAGGCTTTTGCGCCATGCCATGATGCACGACAAATCGAACATGCTGGCCAAACCAAGGCATGGTGGATACTGTTGCCACAAGATTTGTTCGCACCAAGTTTTGCCTCCGCCCTGTTCACGGGGGCAATCCGCCTGCTGTGAAATCTGGCCCACCGTGATCATGTAGGCCACCGCTGTGCCGAAGCAAAACAGCACGATGTTCACCTGGCCGGAAATGGTTGTAGCCCCAACATTGAAAGCGCAACACTTTTCCCTAGTCTCTGTTGGAAAGACTGGATTGGGGGCCCCTGCTGTGGATGCATTTAAGAAGCCCTGGGAAGCCATTGTGGGGGAATCATATCATAAACCAAGGCTTCTGAACGGCGCCAAAGAAAAATTCACAACCATCCACCTGATTGCGGGGATTTTCCAGGACCATGCGCTCGACAAAAGAAGCTGACAGGCGAAGCCGGTTGCGGTT
This sequence comes from Effrenium voratum, assembly GCA_963377175.1. Classification (NCBI taxonomy): domain Eukaryota; class Dinophyceae; order Suessiales; family Symbiodiniaceae; genus Effrenium; species Effrenium voratum. The sequence goes on from CAUJNA010001112.1 coordinate 3,638,914, forward strand.
GCGGGCGCGCTCTTAGCATCTGACGCACGTGTTTCGCGCCTCAAGCAGCAGGGCGAAGCAGGGGCCAAAGGCTGCCTTCGCAATCTCCTTGCGTTGACTTGGCTCGTGCAAACCTTTGAGTCGTGCCAAGTCGATCTGCTGGTGGGCATGTGGTCCATTGACTGCATCCCGGAACATTTGCCTAAGCCCCCTGGAAAAGATAAACATGCAGAAACACAAACGCATTTCAGAAAATGAAAGCAGCCATCTTGCACATGGGGCCTGCTCAAAAGGTCCGATACTATGGGATGACCGTTGGTTGGCAAACCACGAAGAACCATGGTATTTCCCCCACATGGGGACAAGCTATTAATTCATGGGGCCGAAGGGAATATGGATCAACTCCCACATGAGGCCTCGCACGTTCATCGAGACCTTTTTTTAATCTGTTTTGGTGGTTTGGATTTGGATTTGAAGCCCTGGTGCTTGTTGAGTACATGGAAGGCCACCCCAAAACACCACCGGCTCACCACCGGTTCGGCTCCAAACCACTCGGGGGATGCTTTGCTGAAATGACTATCTGTTATGTTCCTGTAGTTTTCCACTGGTATTAAAGGGAATTTACTCCTGGAAATATTAAAAAATAAGCTGATACTAGGTCCTGCAGTAGAGAGGTTGGAATAAGGATACCTTTTTTTGTACTCTATCTTAGTAGGGGAACCCTCCCCCCAAAAAGAAACGGTAACAAGGAGCACCCCCGCTGAAAAACCTAGTTACATGAAGCTCGGACACTCTGGTGGACTTTTTTCGGCTCCTCGTAGGAGTTCTTGCCCGACAACTCCACCAGCTGCACGATCACACGGATGCTCAGGACGGACAAAGCCGCAAGCAGCAGCATGAGCCTTGCCATCTTGTTGGAAAGACAGGTGTGCAGTGGAACGTTCCGGTACAACCCTTGGTATGGTTGGACATTTTTGCAGCCCCCTTTCCAAAAATGAACAGGAACCCAAACAAATTGCAGAACCTCAATACCGCGCCAACAGCGGAAGCTCCTCTGGTTTCATAGAAGCGAAATGACTCGGCACCATGCCCTGGCTCCGAGCCAAGACGAAGACCAGCTTTCCACCCCCCAAGCCGAAGCTACCGGGACGCCGTAGAGAGGCTAGAATAAGGGTGCCCGATTTGTTTTCTGTAGTCTATTTTACTAGGGGAATCCTCCCAACCAAAAAAGAAACGGTAACAAGGGCACCTAGCTGGGCCTAGGTGGAAGCTTCTGGTTTCATAGAAGCCAAATGGCTCGGTACTGTGGCTCCAAGCCAAGACGAGCACCGGAAACCAAAGTCTTCATATGGTTTCCCCTACCCCAGCCGAAGCTACCGCGACGGGGTTTGATGGCAAATGCAGCCACAATTTTGCCCTTGAAGGGTACAGCTTCCTGGCAGAGGTTTGGGGGTACTGGAACCGATCATCTTAGACAAATGTATGATCAGCGGCCACTTCTATGGCTGAAACATGTTAGGCTAGGAATGTCCCCCCTAATATCTTACGAAGTTGCTGAATCTGGGGGGATGTGCGGCCGTGTGTTTTTGGAAGAGGCGGGGTTCCATGCCAATGAATTTGATTGATTTGTCTCATGCTGTTCGACCACTGGAAAAAGTTGTCGAGAAAACAGCCAACTGCCCGGGCAGTGAGCATTCGTTCAGAGATCCGAGCAAAGATGTCATCGTCTTTGATCAGAAGGGAGAGGGAAGGCTAAACTTTCGATGTGTCTGAAGAAACATAGGGCCTCAACGGAAGGCAACTTCAGCAAGCCGCGTGGCCCCCGCAACCTCGAACACGTCACATATTTTGGTGAAACTCCGATTCTTTGCGTTCGATTCAAGTTTAGCTAAGTTCCGGGAATGTTAACTTCACGCGAGAGACGCCCATTTGTCGTTTCTCGCCATGACCCGACTGGTTTTCTTTCCGTCGAGCAGCAACGGGCCCCACAGGATGCCCGAGTAGTACCTGAAGCGGATCGGACATGAGGCGCCTACCTGGAAGGATCGGCCACATTAGTGGGGACCGTCCACTTACGGGGGGGCTACAACCGAACGGTTACCACCAACTTACTAACTTGGCGAATCGAACACAAGTACAAACGCAATCATGGCAAAATTCCAGTTGGGCAACACGTGTCGTTTTAGTTTCGTGTAGCGGCAAGTCGTTGCACAGTGACCAACTACCACAGTATTGGACGCGTGAAGCAACCAATTATCGTTTGTCTATCATTTTGTTGTTATTTCCGTTTGCACTTCGCTAGGCTCCTTCTTTGCACCGGCTCGCTTGCCTGCTTGCCTGCCTGTAGCTTCTTTATGAATTGGGCAGCTCCTTGTAGATTGGAAGATGCAGAGTTAGCCACACGTAGCGCTCAAGGACAATCTCAACATGATGAGATGTGGCAGCTCAGGGCCCGCTCTGCGCTTTGCCGGATAAGCCGAAACTGTTCCAGAGGAAAATACACAAGGTACACTTTGCCCGGCTTTTTCTCCAGAATGCCAAAAACAAACCTCTCATTCTTGGAGGGTTTTCAATTTTCACATGGGGGTTGATCAATATTCCTGGCCCCCAAATGACCATGGGTAACTTTTCCCATGTGGTTGAAATCTCAAATCTTTTTAGTCGTTCTCCAACCATTGGTCATCCCATGTTCATCGGACCTTTTGATCTTAACCCATTTGTATTTTCCTTTTTTTGTTTCCAAGGGAATCTATCACCACCGGACATATTGATTTTTGTCTTCTCTTTGTTTTACCAGGGGGCACAAACGCAAATGGCTTGGTCCATCATTGGAAACCACTGCCTTTCAGATCCGAACCACCACACCAAAGCTTTGATCACCCCACAGATGCCCAGCAACCATGGGAAAAAAAGGTCATCCTTTTTTGGTTGGTTGACTTTAAAGGAAGCGGAACCCTTCCCAAAACAAAGCTGAAAGAAGGGGCGGAATCCACTGGGCAACTGTGAATCAGAGATCTTAGTTGCCCCAAAAACTATCTCCTTACGCGAAAGGGACTCAAACCTGAGCTCAACAGCAGTGGCAAGAGCAACTGGGCAACTGGGGGACTTAAGCAAGAGGGATGCAGTCAATCGACCACCTGCCCACTGGCAGCAGCTTGGAACATTGGTTTTCCTTTCAAGCCGCAGACGGGTACCCCACATTTAAAGCCACAAACGATGGGTACCTACCCCACGTCTTGCTTCAGGGAAGATCTATCACCGGGAAAAATATGGCTCTTCTGTTCTTCTTTTTCTCCCGGGGGCCAAAAAACGCCAAAGACGGGTGCCCACCCTTCAGCCATCCGCCGATCCGCCCGATCCGAGCGGATCCGAATCCCCGGGCCCCCCGGCATGGCGCGGGGCAGCGCCAGCGCGCCGGCGCCCAGGGCGGCCGCGGAGATGTTGACCACACCTGGGACCCGGCTCCGGTAAAGGGTGCCCGGGGTTCGAAGACATGGGGGGGGGGAAACCATACAGAATTTTTATCTATATATATATATATGTATATACGGGGGACCATACATCATTTATCTATATATATATATACACTACATGCACATATATATATATATATATATGTGTAATGGGGTATGTTTTTTGGCTAGGTCCTCCGGTAGAGAGCTCAGAATAAGGGTAACAACTTTTTTCTGTAGTCTATTTTTGTAGGGGAACCCTCCCCCAAAACAGTTGGTAAAAGGGCACTATTGGGGGACCTAGTTGGCACAGGAGTTCCTTCTAGCGGCCATTCAAAAAAAGGGGGTATATCACGGGGGGTATGTAACAAGCGTCCGCCTCTATTCCACACCCCAGAAACAACTCCACTGCATTTTTTCCGGAAGCACCACACATTGAGATACTCAGGATCTGGACGCATCCTGCTGGCAACGTCTTGTTATGAAATGACCCCAGTGGTTTGTTTCCAGTGTCCAATTTACCATGGCCAGTGGAAGCCTAAAGGAGCACCGTTTTCGCAACTTTTCACGATCAAAAGCCCAGCCCTAAAGCCCCACACCCCAAAACCCAAAATGAACCCGCAACCATGAAGCCCGAACCCCCCAAACACAAAATCCCAAAATCCCCAAAACCCCAAAGCAGTGCACCCCGCCAAAGCTCTAGAGGTACCTCCCCCATTCAGGGAACCTTCTTTCCAGGAAAGCATCAAAAACCCAGGGCATGACAGCTGGTCTTTAGAAAGAACGATGGTTGAAAAGCATGGAAACGGAATCAACCCCTAGAAAAGCTCCCAACCCCCAGCAAATGTAAATGACTGGGTCGAGCCGCTGCTGCGCATAGAGCCTGGACGCAGAAAGCTCTTTCTTCCGCCCTTCGTGGGTGACTCCTGAGAGTGTCGGCGAGGCGGAAAAGCCCAGCGCCGCGTTGCAACAAATCCAAAACTAGGTCCTCCAGTAGAGAGGTTAGCATAGGTTGGTACCCGATTTTTGTTCTGTAGTCTATTCTAGTAGGGGAACCCTCCCCCCTAAAAAGTAAAAGGGCACTACTGGGGGCCCTAGACAACCTATAAAATTCACAAGCAGAGAGGAGGGAGGCGATGTTTACAATGCCAAAACCTGCTCAAACTCGCAAAAAGGACATGAGGGACACCCAAGTAGATGACCTACGTCATGCTTGGTCTGTATCGCAATGGGGTACCCTTTTTGGATGGCTTCTAGAGGAACAGGGAAACCCAATACATCAGCTGTTGCCGAACATTGCTCATATGTTCAACCTGTTTGTGGGTTTCTCAACTGGACAGCGGAAAAAAAAACCTCCGTATCTGGCTGTGTCTGTTTTGAGGATTCCATTTGTAGGGTGGTTTTAACAGGCAAACAACATCATTTCATGGGTACCCCTATGTTTAGAATCATTTTAAGACACACCCATCTGGAAAACTTGCCGTCCATGCCGAAATCAATGGTTGGATCCCTAGCCTGTCCCATGACTTGACGCTTCAAGGGCTCCCGTTTGACTTCCTCCCGGTTGGACTCGCATTTTTCAAGAGGACGCTCATGTGGGTGTGTCACGTAGGAATCCGAAACCTCAACATGGGTGGTGTCCTTTTAGTGTCCCTTTCAAACTAACCAAAAAGGGACCCACCAAAAAGCCACACCCACTTAAAAGTGGCCCAGGTGACGTCACCAGATGAAAAGAGAAAACATAGGGACTCCTGTTAATGTACCAGTGACCCTGGATTGGGTAGGGACCAGCCAGAATTGATTGGTTCCGCCAAGAAGACAATTGCGGACGACTGGGAGCCGTAGGCAGCAAGACATGCAAGTGTTTCTTTTGTTTGGCGGGAAGCCCCTTTTTCGTGCTTGAAGAAGAATGTACAAAAAAGGCCCTTAAAGCAAAAAGACGCCCCAATTCAGCAACTCAAACAAAGCGAAACCAGCAGCTACCCTTGCCGGTCGAAAACGAACCTGACAAAGCCAAAGGTGCAAATTTAAAGGAATCAATCGGAGTGGAGCGAGAAAGACGAAGGGAACAAAACGGGTTTTATTTGGACGAGACCAAGAAACAAAGATGGGAAGAGTTTCAGAGAGGGAGCGGGGAATAAAACATCTAAGCAAAGTCACACTTTACTATTATCACAGTCACCGCACCCCTTCTCCCCCCCCGGGTCAGGTGGTATGTTAAGGGAAAGCAGCCCCAGCTTGTTCAGCAAGATGGAAGCCACAAGGAAGCCCGTGAAGATCGGTGTACTCTCCCGACTAACATGGAAGTGCAAACACCCCTGCAGAAAGACTACCTTCTTCTTGGAAAGGGGCTTTGTCCACTTCCATGTTAGTTGGTGGTGGGGAAATATATCTCACCAACTCACTTGCTGAGTGGATGGCCAAAAAAAGTCCAAACTTTTTATTTACCACTAAAATGGTCTTCCCAAAAAGCTTAAAGTTCATGAACTCAGGAAGTGAGCCAACGGGAAGCGAGCCATCGATCCAAGGGGCAGCTGGGGGGCTGATCAAAGCTTCAGCGGTCGTGTGCCTTTCGGGCTCTTCATCGAGGCCTGCATCGACGTGCTGATCGACGTGCTGATGGGTCTGGCCTTTTAGGAATTGAGGAATCAGAACCCCCCAACATGGCACAACGGTTTTCCTTTTGCTTTCAGCTGTAAAAAACGCTTGAGTAATTGAGGTCCAATTTTCGTGTGGAACCCAAACAAAAAGGCAACAAGAATTGGTGCCACTGGGAAAGGATGCTTCAGTTCGGCGTTCAGTGGAAATGGAAATGAACCCGTGGGGATTGGTGGCTTCTCGAGAAGCCAGTTTTCAAATCGGGTTTCATCCATCCGTGCTACGAGATCGGATGGGTTCCAACTCATTCTCGGCCCGAGTCAGCCATGCAGGTCTCATGGCAACCCGCCCTTTCCGTGATATTCTGAGTTCTAGGTCCTCCAGATTTGAGAGGTTAGAATAAGTTGGCTCAACTTTTTTCAGGACGTCAAAAGGGCACTACTGGGGGACCCTAGATGACTGCTTTGCCACTCTAGGGGAGAGTCCGTTGGCACCGCAAGGCCCAAAGCACCCCGTCTCAGCATCCCGCGCACATCTTCCGAAGTCCAGGTGAGGATGGGCATCAGATCTGGCACATAGCCGCCCTGCACCAGCCGGTCCTGACACTGTCACACTCGTTGCTCAAAATAGGAACTCGCCCCTTTGAAATGGGTCAAAACCCATTTCAAATGCTTGATGTCTTTTTGGTGTTTCAAGCTTACCCAACCAACCGGAACACAGGGATCTTAGCTGCCCCAAAAACCATGTGCTTACGCGATTGAAGGACTCACACCGAAGTTCAATGCAATTGGACAGCATCGCAACAGCAGTGGCAAAGCAGTGACAAGAGCAACCAACAACGACAAGGCTGACGATTGGACGCCCCATTTTGCCCGCTCGTGTGCGGGTAGATGGTCAGATGATGGTCAGTGCTCATTTGCTCATGCCCCAAAAAACCCTCCAAACAACCACGACAACGGCAGCAACAGCCACTTCCCGCAACACCCCCACCTGCGCCAATCGCTGCAGGTAGGATGCTCGGACAGCCTGAATGGGGCTGGAAGTGGGCACCTGCGACGCCGATTCAGCTTGGCAGAAACGCCCAGGTCCTCCAGTAGAGAGGCCCTAGAATAAGTTGGTACCAACGTTTCTCTTTTTTGTCTATTTCAGTAGGGGAACCCTCCCCCAAAAAGGGGCACTACTGGGGGACGTTGCGCATTGTTTTGTGTGCACGTGCCCATGTGCCCATGTGTGTGTGTGGAGGAGACAACATGTATGCGTGCATGTATGTGTATGTGTGTGCGTGAGCGTGGAATTGTGTGGGTTTGCGAATGTGTGCGCGAGCGTGCGTGCATGCGGGCGTCCAACATGGATACGTGCATGTGGGTATGTGTGTCTGTGTGTGTGCGTGTGCGAGTGCGAGTGCGTGTGCGTGTGCGCGTGCGCGTGCGTGTGCGTGTGCGTGTGGGTGTGGGTGTGGGGTGGGGTGTGGTGTGGGTGTGTGTGTGGGTGGTGTGGTGGGGTGTGGGTGTGGGTGTGGGTGTGTGTGTGTTTGTGTTGTGTGTTTGTGTTTGTGTTTGTGTTTGTGTTTGTGTTTGTGTTTGTGTTTGTGTTTGTGTTTGTGTTTGTGTTTGTGTTTGTTTGTGTTTGTGTTTGTGTTTGTGTTTGTGTTTGTGTTTGTGTTTGTGTTTGTGTTTGTGTTTGTGTTTGTGTTGTGTTTGTGTTTGTGTTTGTGTGTTTGTGTTTGTGTTTGTTTGTGTGTGTGTGTGTGTGTGTGTGTGTGTGTGTGTGTGTGTGTGTGTGTGTGTGTGTGCGTGTTCGTGTGTGTGTGCGTGTGCGTGTGCGTGTGCGTGCGCTTCGGTTTGTGTATTTGTGTGAATTTGGGTGCTTGCATGCATAATTGTGTGTGCGTGTTGTTGAACTATCTTTGTATGCATTTATGTGCATGTTTGTGTGTACTTCTGCATGCGCGCATGTGCGTGTGTGCGTGTGTCCGTCCGTGCGTGGGTGGGTGGATGGGTGGGTGCGTGGGTTGGTGGGTGTGTGTGTGTGTGCGTTTGTGTGAGGTGCGTGGGTGGGTGTGTGTGTGCGTTTGTGTGTGTGTGTGTCTGTGTGTGTCTGTGTGTGCGTGTTGTGTGTGTGTGTGTGACTGCGCATGTTCGCGTGAACGATTTGCACGTGTATTGTTGTTCACTACTTTTTGGCTTCATTTCTGCTTTTATGTGCGGTTCTGTCTCTGTGCGTGTGTCTGTCTGTGTTTCATGGAGGCGTATGCTCATTGTGGTTCGATCCTGTGCCCATTTGGCACTAATTATGGGTGTATTTTACTGGATTCCTTTTCAAACGGTACCCTCAATAAAAAGCACACCTAGGTCCTCCAGTAGAGAGATTGGAATAAGGGTACCAACTTGTTTTCTTTTTGCCTATTTTACGGGAACCCTCCCAACCAAAAAAGGGGGTTAGAAAGGGCACCTAGCTGGGGGACCTAGACATCCATACGTGAGCATTGGTGCGGCAGGCGCCTGGTGCAGAGGCACCTGCAGCAGCGGCGCTTGAAGCATCGGCCGCTTCACGCGAGTCTTCTCCTCCTGCGAGGCCCATGCCAGCGCACTAGGCAATTCGTGCAGACTGTTCCCAAGTGGCTGTGGGACCAAAATAGGTACCTTAAATGGAACCCTAGTAAGTGGAAACATGGACCAAAACCTGCGGTCCACCTAGTCTGGTGGTTTAATTTTGACCCATACCCATATTGGTACATGGCTGTGGGTCAAAACCAATGGGATCCCATTTCGGGGTAGGTGAATTCACCACCCAGTTTAGGACCTATTTTAGTGGGGATTGGGATGTTCACTGGGGGTACGATTTGGATTTTGACCTATGGCCAACTGGCTCCGAAATTTACTCAGGGACCACCCACAGATGCTGGAACTGGGCTGTCCTCAGATCCCCTGCTAAAAGTTAAACTTGTGGGTTAAATGGAAACCGAGCCACTAAGCCAACTCAAAACAACCATGAAAAACGGAAGCTTAAACGGATAGCTGGGAACGTCCAAGTTGAATGATGTCCACAGGGCCAAAACCAAAATTCGCGCCCGCTGGATGGCCGGAACCTCTCCTGAAGTGTGGACATGGCTGGCGCACTCGGCGCATGATGGAAACTCGACATCCGGCGGTTGCTTTTGCGCAAAGCAACCCCGCGCGCGCGCCCGCGAAGAGTCCGCTGATTTCGGAGCGGCTTCTGCTCAAATGACTTGAGTAGGTCAAAGATAGAACTCATTAGGCCCCGAAGGGTTCTTAGGCCTTCGGCTCACTGTACTTTGGAAGGAGCTGCGCCGATTGACGTGAATAGCCTCTCCTCTGCTTCATGTAGTCAACAAGAAACAGCTCCAGGAGAGACCAGGGCGTCTGCTGCTTGGTAATTATGGCAACGTGTCTTTCTTCTGCGCATGTCGCAGCTTGAAGTAAGCTGAGCCAGGGCAACATCCAGCCTTTCTCATGTCCCTTCGGGTGGGAGCAGCCCGTTTGATGGCTTTAAATGGAAACCACGAGGACGCATTCAGTGTGGGGCTCCCGCTATTTTGAAAGAAACCCATCTGTGCGCAAATCAATACGAGTGATAGTGTGAGAAAAAATGCTCAAGCAAAAGACTATCAAAGCTGCGGCATGACCATCGCAGGTGTCGATTGCAGTTCAAGGAAGGAAGTGACCACAAAGTATGTCTCTTGTTAGATTCTAGGGATCACAGGCATACGAAAAGCAAAGACGCTTGCAGATCCCCAGAATGGGCTGCTTTCCTATACCTCACTTCCTGGGTGGAGTGACCAAACAAAGTCCAAAACTTTTTGTTTAGCAGCAAAATGGTCCAAACCCAAAAAGTGGCTGAAGTCCATCGACTGAGGGAGCGAGGATTTAGCCTCAAGAAAGATGCACCCGAGGTGACTCGAAAGAAACTAAGGCGCCATCATCCCTTCTCATAAGGAGGGGGGGAACTGGAAAATGCAAAAAAGTCCCCCAGTTCTCTCCCCTTTTTTTGGAGAGCTTCCCCTACTCAAATAGACAAAACCGAAAAACACAAATCGGGTACCAACTTATTCCAACCTCTCTGCTGCAGCTCTAAGGTCCCCCGCCCAACTTTTGGGACCGGGAGCCGGAACAAGCGAAGGTGCCATCGATGCGGTTCCGGGGATCCCGAAACCGAAACGGGGCACTCGGCTGGCTCGACCTTGCCAGTCCTCAGCGCGTCGCGCGTCTTCGGCTGGGCTTGCGGGGAGGGGGGGGGGGGATGGGTGGCCGCGTAAGTTGCTTCTTTTTTGCTTCATATATTGTACGCGTTTGAAGAAATAATTTCACTCAATGCGGTTTGGTAGATGATAATAATAACATAATAGCAGCCTCCTGAAGATTTGGGGTATTGTTTGGGTTCTGCTTTTTTGGTGGGCACTTGGGGGGACGCTGTCTTTGGGGGGTTCTTGTTTGCAACATATACTCTTAGGTGTCCATGGAATGCAATCGCATGTTTCACGCAATGGGTGACTTATAATACTTCACCAACCTGAAATACGGTGATTAGGGGGCTATGACCCACACAAACCACCATTTGGAGTGAGGTCGTGTGAGGTCGTTATGCTTCACCCAGAACCATTTGGGTATTTGGGCCCTTCAATAACACATGCACTCATAGCGTGTACAAAAAAGGAGAAGGCAGAGCTGCGCGTGCTCAGAGTGATACATTGGAGTGTGCCAGCACCAAGGAGTGCCGTCATTTGATACTTCCTTATCTCATGATTAGAGTTAGGGCCAGTGGAATGTCAATGCATATTTTATGGTTTGCTTCACTTTGAGTCAAACTGTAAAATGTATCCTAGGTCTACCCCAGAGTTCTGAGATAGACCCAGCAAGACAGCGTACAGTCACAATAGTGGCATATCCCTCTCGGATTGTTTGCTGCGAGCCACTCCGGGGGGGGGGGAAAGGGGCACAGCCACACTGTTAAACATGCTCAGGTTTGTTCAAGTGTTCTGTGGTTGGTTGCTCCAAGCTCTGAGTTAAGGTTGATCAACTTTTGCAGGTCTAGGTCCAGTAGAGAGGTTGGAATAAGGGTACCCTTTAGTCTATTTTAGTAGGGGAACCCTCCCCCAAAGAAGGGTGAGAAAGGGCACTACCGGGAAACCTAGAGGCTTAATAGACACCCCTTTTGTTTCCAAAAGTTCCACACGGCGCCTTCGCAGTCACGCCAAAGACCAGCCATTTGCAAATTGTGCGATGCTTCAAAAACCAAACCAGAGATCCTCAAGTGAAGCGCCCTCATCATGAGCTCGTTTCTTGGTTGCTGTTGACCTCTCCGCAAAACATGTGAGTAACATTGACTCCACGACGGAAACTCCACTTCCAACGTTCAAATCCGAAGATCCGATAGAAACATCTCGCCAGGAAGATGCGCGGCCTCCAACCCTTCGGCGCCCAAGACTTGAGGCCAAGCGGCGCAAAGTCCACCCAGCTGCAGGTGACGCCTGCGGAAACGCTCGGGTTTCCGGAAGAACAGCCTCCAGATTTGAGAGGTTGGAGCCAGGGTACCAAGTTTTTCTCTGTCTATTTTAGTAAGGGAACTAGCCCCCCAGAAAGTTGGTTAAAAGGTGCACTACTGGGGGACCTAGACAAGGTGGTGCTGGACGGACAACAGCCGATTGGCACCTGTTGGGCTTGGTGATTTCTCCCAATTTGAGGCTTTCATCTATCCCAAGTGGTTTGAAATGAATTTCGTCCACAGTGTGTCGTGGGGAGATCTCTCCGCTCTCCCCAGAAATGGGTTTGCCTTTTGGTTTCCCGAACCAACTTTTCAGGGCGCCCAAAGTTGGAAGGAAACTCAGCGGGGATGCCTGGTTTGGACCACGGCATGCTCTTTCAGATTCCATCGTGGGAGGCTAGATCAAAATAACATGGCAACAGGAACATGGGGCGCAAGTCACACAGCACCCGAAGTCGAAGTTGGAAAGGGGAGAACAAGCCCGAATGGAGTGTTGAACTTGAGGATCTGATTTTCCTTTCTGCAGACATGGTCCCGGAATTTGAACTGAGAACCCGAAATGGTAGACATGATTTAGGTGGACATCAATCTCCACTTTTGCAGTGTTTTGCTTTTTTGAACCCATAGCCATAACCTTGATACAAAGACGTAGGAGTACAACAAGCATGAAGTTGACTGAAGACCTCGCGAAGTTTGCTTGATGCTTGAATGGTCGATTCGCCAAGTTTGTAAGTTGGTCACCTAGATTATAACCCACTTTTGAGTGTCCCGTTCAGTGGGCTGCCCTCAGATCCCCCGCCTAAAGTTTAACTTTTAGTGGGTTAAATGGAATCTACCACTAAACACTAAAAGGCTAAAAAGCTACGAGGATGGCTGGCAGCCACCAAGTTCAGTGGGGTTTAATCTTGTTATAAGGGGGTAAACAAACCCAAGTGGCAATCCCCATACTAACTTGGCAAACCGACCATCGAAGTAGTTAAGAGCTTTGGGGTTTGCTTGTTTTGCCCTTTGTTTGGGTAAGGGCAAACTAAATAGGAACCATCATTTTTGTTGGCACTTGGGTGTGTTTTAGAATTCCCGCCCCCACCTCCCCACGCCCAACAAAAGGACGTGATGGCATTTAACTTCCCTCACAAATCAAAAAAGGCAGCCTCAGAAAGAGACTAATTTTTCTTTCAAGAGAGCGCCCCTGAACATAGGTGTCCTTGTAGGGGAAATGGATGGATGACCCTGGTAGATGATTAAACCACCAGGTAAACCAGGGCTCGCCCGAGCAAACCAAAAGGACACCCTGAATGCTACCCATGGCACCCGTACCCCGGCCTCTGATGGAGGTGCTGGTGAAGTTCCGCACTAACAGCTTCAGCCGCGCCTGGCCAGCCGAGAAAATTCGGATTTTCCGGGTTCCCAGACCAGTTTTGGGGTTCCAAACGCCCCCCCCCCAATATTGGGCCAACCCAATTTGGAATAACATTCCCGGAAGTGAGGGACTCTTTTACCCAACCTAACTGGTGGTCCTTAGGTCTTAGGTGGTTGAGGTTGAGCTATAGAAACCTACATCTCCAAGGTGCAGCTGAATTTCTTCAACATGAGCCCAGTTGAAGCTCAGGAAGGTGGAGACGCCTGGACATAAACCATCTCCAGGAAGAGGGAGGGAGTCCTCCAGTAGAGAGGTTTGAATAAGGGTACCGACTTTTTTCTGTCGTCTATTTTGGTATAGGGAACTCTCCCCCAAAAAAGGGTGAGAAAGGGCACTACTGGGGGACCTAGGAGAGAGAGGGAGCGACATGCGGCCAGGCATGGAGAGCTGATGACTCTAGAAGGATACTGACCATCAGGCCGTTAGTCGCAGTTTCTCAACCTGAAGACGTGAGACGTTCTGAACTCGTTCTGGGAACAACGGCTCAACAAGTTCCATGCAGAAATCTGTTCGTATCCTCCGGAGACAGATGATTCATGCAATGAACAGCTGGCACTAAAGGCCTGGCCCTCACACTTTCCAGCTTGAATGGTGGCTCGAAGGTGGGACCAACACACAGCTGCAGCCGCAGCCTGCCGCGCACATCTTGCAGCCGAACGTGCGTGCCCATCTTCGGTGCCAGTTTCTGAAGCGGTGCCCATGTCGGTCTCAAAGCCGCCTTAAACCACCAAGATGGCACCTGACACATGGGCCTGTGGAAGCGGATATTTCATGTGAAAATGGGTCAAAATTGAACCCCCAGGATATGGACCGCAGGTTTGAGTCCATGTTTCCATTTTCCAGGATTCCAGTTGGGGGTACCTATTTTGGACCCACACCGCATATGTTTCTCCCACGGCCGCTTTGTTAGGAGGGGTAACATAGAAGCCGCGACCCAAGGCTTGCGGACCGTATGCCTTCTCCTTCCGCCGCTCGTCCTCGGAGATGTTGCTGTTGTTGGACACGTCCACATCTGCGCGGGGCTGATCCCCGGTCGGCTCGCAGATAGTGAGAGAATCCTGAAAATGGGCGGTTTCCGGTAGGTGTTCCCTTTTCAACTGATAGCCGAACAACAGGTCCCACCCACCCCCCCAAAGAAATTTCACAAACCCACATGAGTCTGTCTCTTTTTGAGAGGTGCCCATTTTTTGGTTGGCTTGCAGGGCATCCAAAAGCAAAGCCCAAAACACGGCCATTCTGGGGTCCCGGTCCGATTCTTAGGGTGGAAGCCGTGGGCATCGATTTTTAGGTGATTCATCCTTCCAGAGTTCCCCTTTTTGACTAGGGTAGTGGTTCAAAGCAGAACCGTTTCTTGTTTTCAAATCAATCTTAGGGTAGTCAAAAAGTGGAAACCTGCAACCAACTTGTCCGGCTCCGACTCTAGCCATCCAATGAATCAAGAAAAGTGATAGATTGATCAAGGCAAAACAACCAATGGCCATGTTCTCAGCCATGTGAAAACATGAACCCAAAACGCCATCTCACAATGATGATTCTGCAAATTGACATGGCACCCCAAAAAATATATCCCCCATTTTGGAGATTCTTCCGAATATTTCCGGGTTTCCTTCCGTGTTCATTTCTAACGGAACATGAAAGCTTAGGTATTGGTAGCCTAGCTCGGTTGCTTTCTGCTCCCCTGCTAAAAGCTTAACTGTTTGTGGTTTAATACGGAAAACCCATTCGTTGGAGCTAGGTCATGCCCCCGACTTTTCTTTGTCCATCAGTTCGCCTGGCAAATCGGGGGAACCTAGGCTTCCGTTTTTGATTTGTTCGGCCCTGGGAAAGAGAGCGAACATGCGTCGAGTGAAATCGGCTTTCTTTGAAACCGACAGAGGAACATTTAAACTAGTCCCAAGCAAATGGAAGAACATGGAACCTGAAAATCTGGGTTCTGGTAACGAGCAAATGGAGAACAGAGGAATAATATAAACATGTGTTCATTTTAGGAAGTGGAAGTAGGATACCACACACGGCCCAAAAGGGTTGACTCCTTCCCTGCCCCCAGTGCACAACGCTCCGCGACGCGTGGCTTTTCTTTTCGCCGTCTACGGCTCCTGGCGGACGATCGGGTGGATCGGGTGGCCGGAGCCCATCGGGGCATCGGGGCATCGGGGTTCCGAAACGACCGATATCCTTCTCCCATACCTCACCTGGTCCTCCAGTAGAGAGGTTAGAATAAGGGTACCAACTTTTTTTGGTTGTCTATTTTAGTAGGGGAACCCTCCCCCAAAAATAGTTAGAGAACAAAAGGATCTTAATACTGCATGACCAAGAGATATTGCTCCACTCCACAGATATGATACTTCTATAAGATGCTGCACGACCAAAAGAGATCTCTGAGTCAAGAAGAACGGCGTCAGAGTGAGGCTAAACACGGGCAAGATAGTAATCACCTTGGTCAACTATCTCGACTTGCAGAAAACAAGCTTTGCCAGCATGGCAACCTCTTCGATATCAGGCAGGTGGCAACCATCGCAACAATTTCTATTTCGACAACCATCACAACCATCATGCACTTCCGTGCTTCACCCCATGCATTGTCACACACACACACACACTTGTCCTTCCACCATAGCTGTGCGAGCTGTAACAATCTTGCTTAACAATCTTGCCTAGGTCTTCCAGTAAAGAGGTTAGAATAAGGGTATCAACTTTTTTTCTGTAGTCTATTTTAGTAGGGGAACCCTCCCCAAAAAAAGGGGGGTAAAAGGGCACTACTGGGGGACCTAGTTGCGAATCCAGCTGCATCACCTTGCATCAAACTAGACATCAGAAAAGAAGAAGAAACACAACACAGCCTGACTCGCTGAAACGAACGAGCCGCTTTGTAGGTGTGTCGTTTGTTCAGGGACCCGCAAAATGGCGGGTTTTCCTTTTGGCGTCCCTTTAAAGCCAACCAAAAAGGGGGACCAACTCAAAAAACGACCTAGGCTGTCCTCAGATCTCCCGCAAAAAGTTTAACTTTTAGCGGGCGAAATGGAACACCCCACTCAAGACCAAACAGCCAAAAAGCTAAGGAACCAGATGCCTGAGCCACCAAGAGGCATGTTGCCAAGCCCAATGCCCGCCTTCTGAGGAGAGCGGAAATGGCCTCAGGGTCTGGGGGCTCGGCATGTCGAACTCTGACCCCAGCCAACACCAGGCTCCTTGTCGGGGCCTGTTTTTGAGTTGGCACCGCTGTTTTGCGGTCTAAAAGGACACCAAGAGCCAAGAGGAAACAATGCCATTTTGGGGTGCCCTGAACAAGACACCCATGTACAAGTAGCTTGAAGGGCAACAAAGTTGTTGACCCACAGTCAAAATATCGGGTTCGGTGAAAGCAAGAGAGCTCTCCAGGGCTCAAATCTTTCCACCACTTCTGCGCTTTTAGAGGGCACCCAGAAACTTGTTCGGGTTCGTCGCTCTCGAGTCTTTCGGAGAAGGAGGCGCCCGAATGTCCTTCCTCCGCTTTACTCTTCCAAGCGGATCCAGGAGGTTCTGAACGGCTTGATATGTCGGAACTTGCCACCGCAAGTCGCTATTCACTCTGATGAGGTTGCTTCATGTGTGGGCGTTTGTGTGTGTGTGTGTGTCTTTGTTTGAGGCTTCTCTTTTCAGGTTGGAACCGCAGGGAATCTACTTCTTTTGGGGGTTCCCTCCAAAACAGAGAAGCCCATGGCTGTTGACACCTCAAGAACAGCGTCTGGCAGACATGATCGCGCCTCCGTCGCTTTCCACGCTCGCAAAGCTCTCTGCATCCTGCGCAGGCGCGCCAGTGCCTACACGCTTCGGGACAAGTGGTGTGGCAACACGCCACATAGCCCTGACACTTTCTTTGACTGTTCCTGGAATACTAGCCCTGGAATGATGATCTCCCTGTAAATACCCGCAATGGTTTCTCATGGTTTCCAAGTGGTGCGAACGGATTTCGTCCATCCACAGTATCACTATCAAATAGCAAAGCAAACGCCCGGCAGCCCGGGTGGCTGAAGAAAGGACTTGACGCAGGCGCACATGTGACGTCGACGTCGCATCCAGATGTCTGTTTGAGTATCTGGCTGCATGGAAAGCTCAGACCGTTTGCGATCCGTTTGCTCGTTGCTTTGTGGCAAAAAACATAAAACCGCTACCCTGGCTCCCACACCGCGGCACCTGTGGGGAGGCACCTGGATGGTCAATTTCCTCTTGGACCCACACGTCAGGTGCCATACGTGAGGGAGGGTCAGCCCTGCTCATTTGTTCGCCCCCCAAACACTGGCCAGGTGTGTTGGAGTTGGAGTTGGCGTGCAGCTAAAACTCACCGGCGATCTGAGATTCTGAAGTGCGGGTCACGCATTGCGACAGCGATCCCGACGGGTCCTCGTCGCCCTCAGAAAAGAGAGAGAGAGAGAGAGAGAGATTAAACAAACAAAAAGAGCATCAGCTTCCTCCAATTTGGTGATTTGATAGGTGGTTTCGGGGGTGTCCTGCTCTTGTTCTTGTAGAGGGTCAATGGGGGTTGATCCATACTCCTTTCGGGGCCCCAGTTTTGACCGTGGCTGACTTTTCCCATTTGAACTCGGTTGCTTTCTGCTCCCCTGCTAAAAGTTTAACTTTTAGTGGTTTAATGGAAAACCCATTAGTTGGCAAAAAGTTAAAGTCCTAACATCCCTTGGCAAAATGCACCAAAGTGAAGTGAAAGTCATTTCTGGTGGTTGCCCTCATCACCCCGGTTCCTCGGGCCGTTTGATCAAAACCAACAACCCACAGAAAAAAAAAAACTAGACGACGAGTGGCCCGGAAGCATAGAGGCAAGTTGATGCAGGTGAGGTAACTCTCGCAAAGTTAGCATGAGGAGTTGGCAGGCGAAGCAATTCTCAAAAAGTTGGCATGAGAAGCTGGCAGGTTAAGTAACTCTCGAATAGTTGGCTGGCAAAGTTGGCGGGTGAAGTAATTCTCGCAAAGTTGACATGAGAAGTTGGCAGGCGAAGTAACTCAAGAGAAAAGTTGGCATGAGAAGTTGGCAGGTGAAATAACTCTCAAAGAGTTGGCACGAGAAGATGGCGCGTGAAGTAACTCTCGAAAAGTTGGCGTGAGAAGCCGGCAGGTGAGGTAACTCTCGCAAAGTTAGCATGAGGAGTTGGCAGGCGAAGTAATTCTCGAAAAGTTGGCATGAGAGCTGGCAGGTTAAGTAACTCTCGAATAGTTGGCTGGCAAAGTTGGCGGGTGAAGTAATTCTCGAAGTTGTCATGAGAGTTGGCAGGCGAGTAACTCAAAAGAAAAGTTGGCATGAGAAGTTGGCAGGTGAAATAACTCTAAGAGTGGCATGAGAAGTGGCAGGTGGTAACTCTCGAAAAGTTGGCGTGAGAAGCTGGCAGGTGAAGTAATTCTCGAAAAGTTGGCACGAGAAGATGGCGCGTGAAGTAACTCTCGAAAAGTTGGGCGTGAGAAGCCGGCAGGTGAGGTAACTCTCGCAAAGTTAGCATGAGGAGTTGGCAGGCGAAGTAATTCTCGAAAAGTTGGCATGAGCAGCTGGCTCGAATAGTTGGCTGGCAAAGTTGGCGGGTGAAGTAATTCTTGAAAAGTTGACATGAGAAGTTGGCAGGCGAAGTAACTCAAGAGAAAAGTTGGCATGAGAAGTTGGCAGGTGAAATAACTCTCAAAGAGTTGGAATGAGAAGTTGGCAGGTGAAGTAAACTCTCGAAAAGTTGGCGTGAGAAGCTGGCAGGTGAAGTAATTCTCGAAAAGTTGGCACGAGAAGATGGCGCGTGAAGTAACTCTCGAAAAGTTGGCGTGAGAAGCCGGCAGGTGAAGTAACTTTCGAAAAGTTAGCATGAGAAGTTGGCAGGCGAAGTAATTCTCGAAAAGTTGGCGCGAGAAGTTGGCAGGCGAAGTAACTCTCGAAAAGTTGGCAGGCGATGTTGGCAGGTGAAGTACCTCTCGAAAAGTTGGCATGAGAAGTTGGCAGGCGAAGTAACTCAAGAGAAAAGTTGGCATGAGAAGTTGGCAGGTGAAATAACTCTCAAAGAGTTGGCATGAGAAGTTGGCAGGTGAAGTAACTCTCGAAAAGTTGGCGTGAGAAGCTGGCAGGTGAAGTAATTCTCGAAAAGTTGGCACGAGAAGATGGCGCGTGAAGTAACTCTCGAAAAGTTGGCGTGAGAAGCCGGCAGGTGAAGTAACTTTCGAAAAGTTAGCATGAGAAGTTGGCAGGCGAAGTAATTCTCGAAAAGTTGGCGCGAGAAGTTGGCAGGCGAAGTAACTCTCGAAAAGTTGGCAGGCGATGTTGGCAGGTGAAGTACCTCTCGAAAAGTTGGCATGAGAAGCTGGCAGGTGAAGTAATTTTTCGAAAAGTTGCCACGAGAGGTTGGCAGATAAAGTATTTCTCGAAAAGTTGGCATGAGAAGTTGGCAGGTGAAGTAATTCTCGAAAAGTTGGCAGGTGAAGTTGCCACGAGAGGTTGGCAGGTAAAGTATTTCTCGAAAAGTTGGCATGAGAAGTTGGCAGGTAAAGTAATTCTCGAAAAGTTGGCATGAGAAGCTCGCAGGTGTAGTAACTCTCGAAAAGTTGGCATGATAAGCTCGCAGGTGAAGTAACTCCTCGAAAAGTTGGCACGAGAAGTTGGCAGGTGAAGTAACTCTCGAAAAGGTGGCATGAGAAGCTGGCAGGTGAAGTAATTCTCGAAGTTTCGGCATGAGAAACTGGCAGGTGAAGTAATTAACCCTCAAAAAGCTGGAGCGGCGGAGGCGCTCCGCGTGCTACATTTGCAATTTACAGTTGCGATTTTCCAGCCATTTGTATCTAAAAGTTGCGATTTTCCAGCCGGAGCTGCGGGAGCACGCTCCGCGTACTACGTCTGTACTTAAAAAGTGCGATTTTCCAGCCGGAGCTGCAGCAGCCTCCGCGTACTACGTCTGTACTTAAAAGTTGCGATTTTCCAGCCGGAGCTGCAGGAGCACGCTCCGCGTACACGTTTGTACTTAAAAGCTGCGATTTTCAAGCCGGAGCTGCCGCGGACCAGGGGGGAATCGAACCCGGGACCGCGGGATTGCGAAAGCAGGCGCGCACACCACGAGACAACTTCCAAAAGCCGTTTCGCGAGCAAGAAATCGCACGGCGCCACAGCGAGAGCGCTTCGACACGCACGATCTCCGCAGAGGGTTCGCCGCGCTAAAGACAAATTCGCACGGCGCCACAGCGAGAGCGCTTCGACACGCACGATCTCCGCAGAGGGTTCGCCAAGGTCAAGACAAATTCGCACGGCGCCACAGCGAGAGCGCTTCGACACGCACGATCTCCGCAGAGGGTTCGCCAAGGTCAGGACAAATTCGCACGGCGCCACAGCGAGAGCGCTTCGACACGCACGATCTCCGCAGAGGGTTCGCCGCGCTCAAGACAAATTCGCACGGCGCCACAGCGAGAGCGCTTCGACTCGCACGATCTCCGCAGAGGGTTCGCCAAGGTCAAGACAAATTCGCACGGCGCCACAGCGAGAGCGCTTCGACACGCACGATCTCCGCAGAGGGTTCGACAAGGTCAAGACAAATTCGCACGGCGCCATGCTGAGAGTGGGGCAAACTCGGGGCAACAAGGCTCCGCAGTGGGGTGCGTTTCGTTAGGCTCCGTCGGGACTACCCCCGCAATCAAAAAGAAGAAGAATTATGAGTCGAGAAGTGAAGGTTGATGAAGGAAATGATACAGGAAAAGTTAGCTTGTGTTTTTAGGATAGTGAAGTAACACCCGACAAATTAGCTTGTGCTTTTAGTAGAATGAGATAACAGCCGAAAAGTTGACATGAGAAGTCGGCAGGTGAAGTAACTCTCGACAAGTTGGCATGAGAAGTTAGCAGGTGAAGTAACTCTCGACAAGTTGGCATGAGAAGTTGGCAGGTGAAGTAACTCTCGACAAGTTGGCATGAGAAGTTGGCAGGTGAAGTAACTCTCGACAAGTTGGCATGAGAAGTTGGCAGGTGAAGTTGGCAGCCTCTTTTAGAAGAAGAACCCTTCGCAATGCTTCCGGGAAAAAAACCAAAAAAAACACACAACACTGCCCATCACCTGCCCTTCAGATTCGAAAGCACCAAACCCAGTTCAGAAAAAAACTAGACGACGACGTGGCCCCGGGATGCTCATAGAGGCAAGTTTGATGCAGTGGAGGTACTCTCGCAAAGTTAGCATGAGGGAGTGGCGCGAAGCAATTCTCAAAAGTTGGTCCATGAGAGCTGGCAGGTTTAAGTAACTCTCGAATAGTTGGCTGGCAAAGTTGGCGGGTGAAGTAATTCTCGCAAAGTTGACATGAGAAGTTGGCAGGCGAAGTAACTCAAGAGAAAAGTTGGCATGAGAAGTTGGCAGGTGAAATAACTCTCAAAGAGTTGGCACGAGAAGATGGCGCGTGAAGTAACTCTCGAAAAGTTGGCGTGAGAAGCCGGCAGGTGAGGTAACTCTCGCAAAGCTAGCATGAGGAGTTGGCAGGCGAAGTAATTCTCGAAAAGTTGGCATGAGAAGCTGGCAGGTTAAGTAACTCTCGAATAGTTGGCTGGCAAAGTTGGCGGGTGAAGTAATTCTCGCAAAGTTGACATGAGAAGTTGGCAGGCGAAGTAACTCAAGAGAAAAGTGGGCATGAGAAGTTGGCAGGTGAAATAACTCTCAAAGAGTTGGCATGAGAAGTTAGGCAAGTGAAGTAACTCTCGAAAAGTTGGCGTGAGAAGCTGGCAGGTGAAGTAGTTCTCGAAAAGTTGGCACGAGAAGATGGCGCGTGAAGTAACTCTCGAAAAGTTGGCGTGAGAAGCCGGCAGGTGAGGTAACTCTCGCAAAGTTAGCATGAGGAGTTGGCAGGCGAAGTAATTCTCGAAAAGTTGGCATGAGAAGCTGGCTCGAATAGTTGGCTGGCAAAGTTGGCGGGTGAAGTAATTCTTGAAAAGTTGACATGAGAAGTTGGCAGGCGAAGTAACTCAAGAGAAAAGTTGGCATGAGAAGTTGGCAGGTGAAATAACTCTCAAAGAGTTGGCATGAGAAGTTGGCAGGTGAAGTAACTCTCGAAAAGTTGGCGTGAGAAGCTGGCAGGTGAAGTAATTCTCGAAAAGTTGGCACGAGAAGTGGCGCGTGAAGTAACTCTCGAAAAGTTGGCGTGAGAAGCCGGCAGGTGAAGTAACTTTCGAAAAGTTAGCATGAGAAGTTGGCAGGCGAAGTAATTCTCGAAAAGTTGGCGCGAGAAGTTGGCAGGCGAAGTAACTCTCGAAAAGTTGGCAGGCGATGTTGGCAGGTGAAGTACCTCTCGAAAAGTTGGCATGAGAAGTTGGCAGGCGAAGTTAACTCAAGAGAAAAGTTGGCATGAGAAGTTGGCAGGTGAAATAACTCTCAAAGAGTTGGCATGAGAAGTTGGCAGGTGAAGTAACTCTCGAAAAGTTGGCGTGAGAAGCTGGCAGGTGAAGTAATTCTCGAAAAGTTGGCACGAGAAGATGGCGCGTGAAGTAACTCTCGAAAAGTTGGCGTGAGAAGCGGCAGGTGAAGTAACTTTCGAAAAGTTAGCATGAGAAGTTGGCAGGCGAAGTAATTCTCGAAAAGTTGGCGCGAGAAGTTGGCAGGCGAAGTAACTCTCGAAAAGTTGGCAGGCGATGTTGGCAGGTGAAGTACCTCTCGAAAAGTTGGCATGAGAAGCTGGCAGGTGAAGTAATTTTTCGAAAAGTTGCCACGAGAGGTTGGCAGATAAAGTATTTCTCGAAAAGTTGGCATGAGAAGTTGGCAGGTGAAGTAATTCTCGAAAAGTTGGCAGGTGAAGTTGCCACGAGAGGTTGGCAGGTAAAGTATTTCTCGAAAAGTTGGCATGAGAAGTTGGCAGGTAAAGTAATTCTCGAAAAGTTGGCATGAGAAGCTCGCAGGTGTAGTAACTCTCGAAAAGTTGGCATGATAAGCTCGCAGGTGAAGTAACTCCTCGAAAAGTTGGCACGAGAAGTTGGCAGGTGAAGTAACTCTCGAAAAGGTGGCATGAGAAGCTGGCAGGTGAAGTAATTCTCGAAGTTTCGGCATGAGAAACTGGCAGGTGAAGTAATTAACCCTCAAAAAGCTGGAGCGGCGGAGGCGCTCCGCGTGCTACATTTGCAATTTACAGTTGCGATTTTCCAGCCATTTGTATCTAAAAGTTGCGATTTTCCAGCCGGAGCTGCGGGAGCACGCTCCGCGTACTACGTCTGTACTTAAAAAGTGCGATTTTCCAGCCGGAGCTGCAGCAGCCTCCGCGTACTACGTCTGTACTTAAAAGTTGCGATTTTCCAGCCGGAGCTGCAGGAGCACGCTCCGCGTACTACGTTTGTACTTAAAAGCTGCGATTTTCAAGCCGGAGCTGCCGCGGACCAGGGGGGAATCGAACCCGGGACCGCGGGATTGCGAAAGCAGGCGCGCACACCACGAGACAACTTCCAAAAGCCGTTTCGCGAGCAAGAAAATCGCACGGCGCCACAGCGAGAGCGCTTCGACACGCACGATCTCCGCAGAGGGTTCATCAAGACGCACGGCGCCACAGCGAGAGCGATCCGACACGCACGATCCCCGCAGAGGGTTCATCGGGCTCAAGACAAATTCGCACGGCGCCACAGCGAGAGCGCTTCGACACGCAGGATCTCCGCAGAGGGTTCGCCAAGGTCAAGACAAATTCGCACGGCGCCACAGCGAGAGCGCTTCGACACGCACGATCTCCGCAGAGGGTTCGCCGCGACCAAGACAGATTCGCGCGGCGCCACAGCGAGAGCGCTTCGACACGCACGATCCCCGCAGAGGGTTCATCGGGCTCAAGACAAATTCGCACGGCGCCACAGCGAGAGCGCTTCGACACGCACGATCTCCGCAGAGGGTTCGCCAAGGTCAAGACAAATTCGCACGGCGCCACAGCGAGAGCGCTTCGACACGCACGATCTCCGCAGAGGGGTGCGTTTCGTAAGCTCCCGTCGGGCCTACCCCCGCCATAAAAAGAAGAAGAATTAAGAGTCGAGAAGTGAAGGTAGAACAGAAAAGTTAGCTTGTGTTTTTAGGATAGTGAAGTAACACCCGACAAATTAGCTTGTGCTTTTAGTAGAATGAGATAACAGCCGAAAAGTTGACATGAGAAGTAGGCAGGTGAAGTAACTCTCGACAAGTTGGCATGAGAAGTTAGCAGGTGAAGTAACTCTCGACAAGTTGGCATGAGAAGTTGGCAGGTGAAGTAACTCTCGACAAGTTGGCATGAGAAGTTGGCAGGTGAAGTAACTCTCGACAAGTTGGCATGAGAAGTTGGCAGGTGAAGTTGGCAGCCGCTTTTAGAAGAAGAACCCTTCGCAATGCTTCCGGGAAAAAAAAAAACATGGGGGGAAGCCGAAAGAGAGAGTGAGATAGAGAGAGGGAGCTCAAGGTAGCTGTCGGTGAGGCAAACAAATATTTCCCTGCTAGATGTGCAAGGGTTTGCAGCACCGAGTCATGCGAATCTGCACTCCAATTGATTGAACTCGACGACACATA
>CAUJNA010001112.1:3668347-3670847 GCA_963377175.1 Effrenium voratum
AGCTTTGGGGTCTCAGCCCAGATAGGCTCCGGGGTGGTCCGGGGCGGCCCTGAGGTAAGGTTCCCCGAGGGTTCCACGAGGGTTCCACCACGGTTCGACCAGGGTTCCACGGAGGGTGCGAGCACTAAAAGAGTCAATGCATGCTGTTGGGGATATCACCCACCTGAGCTTATTGCACATAGGCGTCCTTTTAGGGGAAATAAATGGCCCTGCTAGGTGATTAAACTACCAGGTAAACCAGGAATCGAAACCCATCTATTTTCCATCTATTTTTCTACCAACCAGGACCAAAAAGGACACCTCTGTGTTCTCCACTCCGAGTAAAATCCAGGTCTGCTTGTGTGGCTTCCCCATCGTCCGGTCCGCGGGCCTCAGGGATCAGGCTGGCGCAGAGCACTTTCAAGGCGTCAGAGTCTCGCAGCCAAATGTGATCCGAGGTGAACTGGTTCCCCCTGGCGACGAGACTTGATCCATGTCTCTTTTGGAGGGCACCCCGTTTTTCTTGTTCGTTTACATATATATATATATATAGATAGATTCCCGTTTCGGTAGGTATTAACAAGAGAAACCAACAGGACGACCCGTCATTTCGGAGGGTCCCCCCCAAAAAATAGACACCAATATGGCTTTCTGCGCAACTGCTGCGGTGCAAGGGCTTGAGATGAAAAGCCGAATACCTGAAACCATGGCAAAAAGGCAAGAACAAGACCTAGATTTAAGACAACACCTGAACCATCCCACCCTCGACCTCCAAACAAGCGGAGTAATTTGAGGCTCCCCCACATCCGCGCGTGCCTGTGGTCGCAGTGGGTGACCAGGCAGGGTTTTGGGTGTACCTCCTCCCAGGCGTTCCGGAAGCCAGCCTGCGCCAGCTGCACGTGGCTTGAGGCTTGGTTGGATGTCTTGGACCCCCCCAGAAATGGATCTCGGTTCTTCCTTTCCCATCAAACGCAAAAGGGTAGGACTTTGCGGGAACGCGGGGATTGGGAAGTCCCCTGTGGCGATGGGGAAAGTAAAGTTCCAGCTACGTAAGTTCTATGGATGTGGGCCAGTCTTTTTTGGGAGGTGTTTTTTTCCTTTTTGGGTTCCCCTTGAAAACCAACCGAAAGGGGGTCCCCCAAAGAAACACACACACACACATATCTTGTGGGGGTTCCTGTTTGGGTTTGGACATATGGCCCGAATCATGCACCTCTTCTTGGCCTGATTCGAAGAACCGTTTGAATCGAGGAAGTAAATGTACAAACCAAGCATTGGACATGTTGAGATCACACTCAAAACTTTCATCTGTGTGGGAACGGACGAAGCCTAGCAATTCAGAACGCGCCTCGCATACTGCGACAATCTACAGGGATTGAGGGATAAACCACCCATGACTACGGTCTGTGTGGTAGAGGGTCAAGTTGGTGTCGCGGAGAAAACCGAAAACCCCAATGGTTACACTCGGTGTGCCTCTCAGCTTGTGTATTCATGCCTGTCATTCTGCCATCAAATGCTTTCCCTATTTTGGATGGACACAATCCACTTCGCACCACTTGGGCTGGTGGTTTATCCGAGAATCTCTAATCGGGCGTCATCCATCGCACCTGGTGCAGGATACTGTGCATCCACAGTACCCTAGTGTTCAAAACTTCACATAGGCTTGAACAAGGCACATCCGAACATCGGGCATTTTCCGGGATCGTTCGTCAGAATTGGCGAGCATATCTGCAATGGCAGTTTGGCTTGAATGCAGGGCATATGATGAAGATTCGACACAAGCCTTTGTGTATAGAGTGTCAATCTTGAGCCAATCAGAATAGCTCTACACTTGGCGAAAGCAAATGGTACAATAGCCTTTCCTTTCTGTGGGTAAAGGGAATGACTACACCAAATGGAAATGGTGCCTTTGCCCACGCCCAATTCTCACAGTGGCAGAGGAACACTTGGGACACTGAGCCGGGAAAGCGCTACCCATCTCTCTCCTAAACGGCCCGAACGGGGTTCGAACCAGTCCTTTGACCTAAACCCAAGATGCCACAGACAAAGGAACGCTGCAGGCCACAGAATCAAGAAAACATCAACCAACGTGGCGATTCAGCTGGACAACTTCTGACAAGCATTCCCCAGTAGAATTGCAATGTTGTTGAAATCGCACCTGTACTGTTGGTGACAAAGGTCGCTCTTCAGAGATCAACCCGTGGTGTATGTGCTGCTATTCTTTTTCAGTAGCCCTGAGATTTGTCTAGGTCCTCCAGTAGAAATGTTAGAATAAGGGTACCTTTTTTTCTGTAGTCTATTTTGGTACGGGAACCCTCCCCCAAAAACGAAAAACGGTAAACGTGCAACTAGCTGGGGGGACCTAGCCAACGCTTCAGAAGCGGCGTGTTCAGACCTTCCCGTCGCCTGCTTCAGGCGAAGGCCCACAGGGTCGCCGCTCGGACCATTGAGGTCCTTGCGACGGATCGTCATTGCAGGCATGGGTCAACACCCAAATCGTACCCCCAGCGAACATCCCAAT
>CAUJNA010001112.1:3675847-3880847 GCA_963377175.1 Effrenium voratum
ATCTGCCCGTCTTCTCACTTCAGTGGACCGGCCAAAGGCCCGAACTTCTCTCCCAAAAGCCCGGTGTTTCCAAGAAGTTTAGATGTGATTTTCATGGGGCCCCAAAAAAAGATGAGAACACATGTCCAGTTTAACTTGATTCCCTTTTAGAACCAAGACGGGAGAAATAACTTCTTTTTGTTTTTTTAAAGAATCTTCAGTTCAGCAAATGGAAGCGGAGAACCCTCCATGTTTCCTCCCTAGACCCGACCCCAGCAAGGCCACTCCAAATATGGCCCCAACGCGGATGAAACAGAAGTTGTCCTCCACCAGCTTTGCGATCACCGCGCCCTCCTCCCCAAAGGCCGCCCGGTGGAGTCGCAACAACTCTGGCAGCTCCGAAGCATGGGCCGCGCGCAGCTCCATGGCGGAGACAATTCCCACGGCGGGTGGCGGTAAAAAAACGCATGTTAGACGCATGGCCCGAGGTTGGGCTAGGGACCTGTCGTGAATCACTTGTGGCTGAACTTCGGAAACTCAACCACTCCACCAACTTGAAAGCCTAAACAACAGCTAGGAGGATGGCTGGGAACTGCCAAGCTACTGCGAAATCGGCCACGCGATAAAAATGAAACAGCGACCACTTCCGGAAACGCAACCACTCCACCAATTTAAAAGCCTAAAACAGGGACTGGCTACGCGATAAAAATGAAACAGCTCCCACTTCCTAGAGGTTCACGGTTTTTTTAGACCAGCTACGAACAGTCCTCCGGAGCCCTTGGCGCCAGCGAGCCGCTTGGGCATCAAGAGATAAAGGCGAGCAGTGAACGTGGGGTCGGTTGTTTTTTCCTCAGGAATCGGACCCCCAGAATGACCTCACTTTTCCTTTTGGCGTTCCCTTTAAAATCAGCAAAGAAGGGGTTCCAACTCAAAATGTCAAGGCACACCTACATGCTACATGGGCCCAAAATGATTCATGAAGCGTTACAATTGCAGAATCCAACTCAGAGATGTTGCAACTCAGCTCCACATTATTTTTCCAGGTTGCGAATGCAGAAAGCGGAAGACAGCTGGGGACCCGAAATGGACATCAACATTGGGAGGGGGGGGCGATTTTCGTGTCCACAAACCATTTGGAGGGCACGAGGGAGGTTTTGAAACCGATTCAGGTCGGTGGCCAGTGGCTCGGAACAAAACAAGGGCAGGGGCAAGTGTCCCACTGTGCAAAAGGGTATTCCTTACAAAATGTTCATACCCTTCATTTCTGGGGTACCTGGAAGTCTGGAAGTTCATGTTCAATGGGACCCCCAGGCCCTGCGCGACAAACAATGCGGGGAGCGTTGCCCTGAGCCCCGAAACGGGAGCATGCGGCGCCCTTGGGTGCCCTGCGCATGGAGGTCGCATGCATCCAGGCAGGCCATAATTTGGGCCTGACAGGGTACAGCGAAACAAGCAAACAAGCAAGCACACAAACAAACAAGCAAACAATCAAGCAAGCAAACACACGCAAACAAAAAACAAACGAAACAAAACAAAACAATCAACAAACACATATTATAAACAACTCAAGCAAACAAACATAATAACAGCATAGGACGCTCTCCGTCGCGCCACGGAAAACGAGCAACCCGAATACGCATAATGCGCTTACGCAGGAGAATGCTCACATATGTGGCATGTGCAAGAACTTGGATGGTATTGGATGGAAGATATGGACGCCTTCACTGCAATGAGTCCATGATACTCGAAATCACAGTGGGAACGCATGCTTCCACCAACATGGGTGTCATGGCAGGGGTGGCCTAGACAAGCAGCAAGCGACAGTCTCTAGTCTTCAAAGAAACACCTTCCTGGGCTTTGCGCGTCTGGTTCAATCCAAGTGCCGCCGGACCTGCGCGCGCTCAATCCCACCTTGTGCCATTCCTTGTCCCAAGGTTTATAAACAACGAAGCAGCGCACGCTGGGTTTGCTGCAAACGGATAGCCGCTTGTTCTTAGCTCTGGTACTTTCTTTGCCTGATGTGGGATTGAATTTGATTGGGAATCCTTGGTGCACAGCAGAACTAAATGCACATTTAAATTCACAAACCAGTTGGCGGTGGGCACCACCAATTTTAGAACCTATTTTTTGCTGGATTGGGATGCTCATCAGGGATACCATGCTTTGACCCACAGAAGGGACGGGTTAAGTGGTCAGTAAGCCTGGTGAGGTAAACTGAGCAGAGACTTATGGCCATGGTAGGGGAGTTTCAACCAGGCTTACTCATGGCCAAGATGGTGGAGCAAGGGATATCGTGGATACAAGCTGAGGCCAGTTTTAGACATGTCAAGCTCTCGACCGACCCATACCCATTCTCTGGTCACTGCACGTTCGCTTCATGTTGAATCTAAGCTCACGTCCAAACATCAGTTTCCGAATTGCAGCAACGCAAATTGTGGACGGCATACTATGCGGCATAGATTGGTCAAACATCGTAGCAAAGGACATTTCATTTTCTTTCTCTATTAATCATAATCATACGGGTGGTGATAGTTTTTTGAGGGTACCCCTTTTCGGTAGGTAAAGGGACGCCAAAAGGAGCACCCGACTAACGAGGAGACGACGCCAAATTCACAACTAAGAAAGAAAACCAAGCCACAACCAAAAAAAGAGACAAGCGCCAATAAAAAAAAAAAGACCTACCCCGACTAACTCAGGAAGGATATTAATTGTCATGTCATGTCACAACTCTAAATTTTGCAAACCCTCACAACATATAGATTCCCTTCATGCTGTGTCAAAGCGAAACCAACGGGCCAGCGATGTTTTAGAGCACTGATCTTGCGTCACTCTTGTTCCGAGGCAGGAACAGAAGCACAAAAATCACCGACTTCGGATGTTTGTGCTGACATTGAGAATCCGGAACCTGCCTTTGCTGGATGGTCTGGAAAATCGACCGCCTTAACCAGCTCTTTTCCGACTGTCATGCGTTTTCCGATGCTCAAGTTCCGATGCTTGGGGGGCGCCATGTCTTAGATGGCCCGATAAACCCATGAAGTGCCTGAGTGGTGCAGAGGCCTGCATCTCCAAAGGGGTGGCAAGGTCGAATGGTTCAATTCCCAAGGGTGACCTCGCGGTTCTCTTCGGTGTGTGTTGTGTTCGGCTGCGTGTTGCGTTCGGTCTGTGTGTTCTGTGTGGTTTGTGTGTTGTGTTCGGTCTGGACGCCGAAAAAGGGATAAACTCCAGCTGAGCTATGATCAAAACCTGGCATTAAAATGGTCGTAATCCCAGAACCATGCTTCAAGAATTCAAAAGGCTGATATCCGCACCCATGTATGTTTGGGATTCCTTACCAACCTTCATCTACCCGAATCGGTTTTGAGCTGGCAAACACCTGCAGCGTCTCTGCCACCTTCCGCTGGCGCCGGCTCACTGCCATGCCTCACTCGTCAATATTTCCAGCAAGTCCTCGTGGCCCAGTGGATTTCAGACATATAGGTAACCCTTCGCTATTTTCCTTTTGGCTTTAAGGGTGGCAAACTCTTACTTACACGCGTAATTGGATCCGCTGGGTGGCACTTACCGTGCAGTCAATATCACAGTTAGTGCGCTCCACAAATGCATTTTTTGCAGGGTGGATTCAAAATTTCAGTGAGATAAAAGACACCACCATTGCGCGGGAAACCTATGACTGGCCAAATGTATGTGTGAACACCTGGCTTGTGGGTCAAACGCTGGAAAGTCATCCAGGGCCTGATGAGGCCGCAAGCAAAGATCGCTCTTCTTCCCCGCAGTCGCCTGACGCGTACACCAGCCTCTGGACACATTTTCCAACAAACTTGTAATGCTTGCCTGCGCCCGCGTGACACGTTTTGTGTTGTAGGCATCTTCCAACGAGACACCGCCCGGCAGCCGTGTAAGTAGGGCTTCGAAAATCCCCGACATAAACCTTCTCATCTGCGCACCACTTCTTCACTGGAGACCGGAGCACCTCAGCACTGTCATGGTCGGGTGCTGTTTGGACATGCTGTTGCAGGAGCTCATATTTGAAGCGAGGATGTCTTATTTTGACCCAGCAGAAGGGTGCTACATCAGGCTGGCACCCAGCAGAAGGGTGCTGCGTCAGGCTGGAAGGTTTAGTGTTGGAAAAGGGGGCCGGTTTTTGCTTGGCTAGATTTGAAGATGAGGAGCCTTTTCCATCCTGAGCCTGGCCACTCTCCTCCAGCCCACAGAGGAATGCTTTTTCCTCCTCATCTGATGAAACCACTTCTGTGATAACAGCAGTGCTCTCTTCCTGCACATATTTCACAGGGCTGGATCCACCTTCTTCTTCTTCAATCTTGTCCAGCTCTGCTTGCAAATGGGCTTGGTGGTATACTCCGTCAGCATAGCCAGCCTTTTTCCAGCTCTGCCAATCCCAGTGCTTGGGGCTCGACACGGAATTGAGAGGGCCTTTGACCCACAGATTGGTGTTCGGGGCCTGCCTCATGAAATAGCTTTTGCTAAACATATTGATGCAAATCTTCTTTCTGATATAGGATTTCGTCCCACATTGGGGACAGATCCTCAGATCTTGCAGGGCCTCGCCGGCCATGGGCTTGAAGAGTGACATTGCGTCTAATTGTTGCTGCTCGCTCCTACTCGTAATTTGGCAACCTCCGTGCGTGCAATTGTTTGCCTATTCCTTTGCCTTCTGTCTTGCTTCCTGCTCAGGAGCTGCATGACTTGCAATGTTTGCTGCTTGCAGCCGACTTCTTGACAGATTATCAGCAACATGCAGCATGCGCTTTAATGCCAAGCACTTTCGAGACGAATTCCTTCAAAGGCTGCAAGCAGAATGTGCGCCCACGCAGCCTCAAACACGATAGGCAACAGTGCATGCAGCCGCCAGCTGCCCAAACCTCAGGATCAAGACACGCACAGGCAAAGAAGACAGACAGTCTAAGAGTCTAAGAGTCCTGTGCAAAGCATAGAATCTCCTACAACTGCGACAAGCATGACTCTGGCATGAACAGCAACACTTCTGCCACAGATTTCTGTTGTTATTTATTCATCAACTGCATCCTACCAAGGAGCACTGCTCTCATCAACTGCATCCTACCAAGGAGCAAATTATACACCGCTGCACAGGTGAGCCATCTGTCTCATCAGTCACTCTGGAGTATCTGAGGCCCTGGCAACACGAATGCTAGCTCCGCACTCTCGCTTCTGAGGCCCTGGCAACACAAAACAAGCAAACCAGCACACCGGCCAGACCCTTCCAGAAATTGCTGCAGCAACTCACGCCTCAAAAATCCAACAAAACACTTGCGTGACACAAAATCATGCAAATGGACTGAACAATTGCACACATGCGTTTCAATTAGCAAGAAAACCTTTTGTGGCTGCCCACAATGCGACTAAGCCTCTCAGTTCAAAGTCTTTGCTGCCTTCGGCTTCTGCTTTGCCAAATGATCTCTGCATGCTCCAATGCAAGCATACCAAGCATCTGCAATGGTGTCATAGAGACTCCAAGAAAACTGCCCTCTGCATTTCTCAGGCTTCTTCACGAAAAAGCCCTGGCTTCTACACAGGACGTCAATGGAAATAGCTCCGTCATCAAGCTTCACTGTGCACTAGAATGCTGGCGCTGTGCTTCCACAGGCAAACCAGTGATGTCATGCACTCCAAAGGAAATCTTCTTGGAAGCTGAGGAAGTCTCAGCAGGAATGGCCTCTGCTGCAAGGCGCTCCACAGGGCCAGCTTCCTGCCTGGTCGACTTGCCCTTGCCTTTGCCCTTGCCCTTGCCAGTGGGTCGAACCCTCTTGAGCTTGGGCCCTGAATTACAGAAAGCAGCCCGAGCTCACCAAGCTTTGCGACAGGAGAAGAAGGCTGAGGATAGCCTGAGATTTGCCATTAAGGAGACCACCTATATGGCAGCAAGAAGGCAAAAAAAAGCTGCAGGCTCGTCTTTGGAGCATGGCAGGGGAGCTGCCAGGAATTTCAGTCACACATCCGAGGTACAGACTATTAACAGGAACAAAATGTGAGTGGAACCTGCAGCTCTTCCATCTGCTCCCAGCCAGCATCCAGAGGCTGTTGCTCCTGTGGGCCCACCTGCTCTTTGGAAGAAGGAATCATACTGGAAGACTTGGAAAAGGGAGCAGGCGCGAAGCAGGCAAAGGGACTGGAAGCAGGACTGGAAGCAGGACTGGAAGAAGGACTGGAAGAAGGAGGAAGGCTGGAGGACTGGCCACACAAAAATGCAGAGGATGCCAAGGCCCAAGAATATTGGGGAGGTACTGCCTGGGAGAAGCATTCTTTGCTAGACGGCTGGCGGGTTGGAGGCGAGCCATCTGCTTCCTCCAAACAGCTTCGCCTCATGAAAAAAGGACTGTTGGTTTTGCAGCTGCATGCTTGCTGGAGAGTAACTGAATAGCAGTGTGGTCTGTTGCAATTTGCAGACATGTTGTTGTTGTATGCCTGCAGGAGAAAAGCGGTCCTTCCTATGCTTCTTTGCCAGCTGATGTGGGGTGCAGCCCGAAGAGCCTGCAGCAGAGTCTGAGCTGGATAAGCGCGGGCTAGGGGAAGAGTTTGTGTCCATGATCATGGCAGCAGAGTCACGTGAGCATGTAAACTATTTGAATTCAGCCTTTAGGTCCTTGGTGGGGGAAGTGCAACAGGAAGCCCAAGATAGACCAGAGTGACCGATGAGACAAACTTGGCAGCGGTGTATTAAAAAAAACGACTGATTGCAGCGCTCCTTGGTAGGATGCAGTTGATGAGCGCAGTGCTCCTTGGTAGGAAGGATGCAGTTGATGAGAGCAGGTTGTGGCAGGATGTTGGTGCACCAATGTTTCTCATGCGCAGGTGCTCCTGGGCAGGAGCAGGTGGGTCCCAACCTCAGTCATTGCCAGAAAGCAAGCATCAATGTTGGAGGTCTGATTTCCATATGTCTGTGCACATGGTTGATGATCAACCTGGAGGCTGGGTATGATTGCTGTGGTGGTTTTTGTTGGGCACAGTATGAATTTCCAGGGTCATCATGTGTTTTTTAAGTTAAGATGTTTAACATTTTCAAAATGTTTAGCATGTTAAAAAATGATGTTCCTTTTAATTTCCTTTTAAACCAGGAATTTTTAACATGTTAAAACATGTTAAAAATGTTAACTGTTAAAAAAATGGTGGTAGGAATTGTAGTGTTTGCACATGCTGCATGTGTCCATGACCGGCCACGTGACCAAAAAATGTTTTTACTATGTCGGTTTGGTGGCAATCTCAGATCCTTGCTGCAAAAATTTGTAATTGGAATGGACTTGGCAACACGCCCTCAAGCGAATGAAATGGCTTTCATGGAGGGATTATGTGCTGCTTGGTGGCTGCATAAGTATTTTGAAGGTCACGAGCAATGTTTCCAGATGTTTCTGTATGAGTGGCATGCAACATGGGTGGCTGTGAGACAACCACCCGTTTGGGAGCTCACATGCCTCTCTATCTCTGGCTCAGCCACTGCTTTGGCCAGGAGACTAGGTAGAGAGCTTCAGACTTTTGGAATGAGGTTTATTTGGCGCCTGTGGGTGCAACATGCTGCTGCTGAAAAAAGCATCAGGCGACTCTGCCTGCAAGGTGTGCTGTTGAAATGATGGTTTGCAATTGTGCTGCAAGCAGTTCTGCTGCAGCCAATCAGGCTGCAGACCAAGCTGAATAAGCATGGCGCCAAAAAAATGCTGGAAAAATGGCCATGAACCCAGAAGTCTAGAATCAAACAGGAAAAGACATCGCCAAGGAAAATGCAGAAGGCTAGGAAGGAGCCAGATGCAGAAGTCCAGGATTGTGAGGCACCATCTTCAAGCAAGGATACCTTGGGCTATCCATTTCGGCCTTGCTCACCAGCTTGCGCTACCAGCCCAAGTCTAAGAAGCTCAGCGCAGAAGAGAAACAAGATGCAGTGAAAGCACTTGAGGACAGATGAATGTTCCATTGTGGCATGGCTGGAGTTGTTATTGGTTCTTGTTTGTATTTGCAGGAGTATGAGCAGGGCGATGTGGAGACCAAGATGCAGATCTTGTCAAATTTGGACAAATCATCAGGAATTTCTACACAAGGCCACTGATGCATGTTTTTTCTGCTGTCACGCTGCTGCATTGCATGTTGCTTGCACCCCAGATTGTTGTTTCTATTGGCTCACGCAGGTCTGCCATCTTCAAAGTTGAGGGTGTGGATGAGCGCTCTTTGCCAAATGAGGACATGAAGAAGCAGCTTTTGGAAGAGATCTTGACGATGTGTGAGTGAAGGTTTGGACATGCCAGGCAGACGCTGCACGAAAAGTTTGACATTCTGAGCAAGTACTACTTTGTGCATTCCCAAGGCCAGAAGCAAACCACAGGGACTGTGGAAGAGCAGACCTTGTTGGACAGTTCTTGCACTGGCATGAAGGGCATGCAGGTCAAGGACAAAGCTGCCATGGACATCATGATGTGCAAGACCAGCAGCGCAAACCGCCCGGATCCAGAGAACGTCAGCTCTTCTGCTTCTGAGGCAGCTGAGAGCTTCAAGTTGCTGCTCAAGGACAAAGCAAGGTTGGCCGCAAATTTGGAAGAACTCAAATTTTGGAAGCACAAGATGAACAACCTTTACAAGAATGACCCTGTTTGGACCAAGAAGATTGAGGAGTTGGCCAATGCCTGTGACAGTTTGGATTCCTTCTTGGAGGATCTGAGCACCATGCCAATGGTTTGCCCAAGGATGTTGAGTCTGATTGCCTAGAGCTGGCCAAGTCCTTGGCTGCAGTTCATTTGCAGGCTCTTGCACATGATAAAGGAGGCAAGTCTATGATCAAGACTTTCAAGGCAGTCCTGGATCAGTGAGCATGGCGGCTGGAGGCTATACTTCTGTCAAGCCCCGGCTGAGATTCACCCCTGCGGCAAGCTGGAGAAACAGATGTTGTGTTGCTTGCTTGCAGGCTAGGCTGAGCTGTCCTTGACCTTGTGCAGCATTTTGCACGTCAATAATTGGAAGCAAGTGGTTTAAGCAAGACTATCAGGCACAACTTTGTGAACTTTTAGTTCTTCTCTTCATGTAGACACCAAAATTGTGAACTTTGCATGTTTCGGTTCCAAAACAGGATGTTTTTCAGGAAGCATGTTAGCTAGGCTATGATCAATAGCATTTAATTTGCAGTTGCTAGACATCCAATTCTGCCATGAGCTGATTTGGCGCCATGTACAACAAGAGGCCTTTGGCTTCAGAGGACATTGCAGCCATTCCAGATGAGAAAAGGTTCAGGCATGACATGGTGGATGTTTTCCTGAACAATGAGCTGAGTAGCGCGAGATCAGCTCGCCTGCTCCACAATGCTGCCATGGCACGACATGTGGAGGATTTGCAAATCAATCAGTCGGGTTCAAATGCAAATGCCCAGAGGGACCTGCTCAGAAAATGTTTCAGAAATAGCAAGTGGCCATCAGTGCATGAATTTTCAGTGCCTGGGTGGAACCAAGCCAAGCAATGTGAGCAACATCAATTGGCCATGCTGCTGCCCCACGAACTGTTGCATGCTTGCTTGAACTTACATTCTGTGGAGACAATGTTGGCCAACCAGCAGAATGTATTGCCTGAGAGGCCTGACCTGCTGTCTCATTTGGTGCAGTTGCAGCAAGCCGGATTGAATCCTGATGAAGTGCTTCTCACAGGCATTTGGTCTGATGGGGCGCCATTCAATTCAGATCGGCCTCAAACTTTGGAAACAATTTCTCCCAACATCTTTGGTGACGATTCTGCCAGATTGCCTTTGACAGCTTTTCCAAAGGAATTTCTGCACAAGAAGAAGACTTTTGAATGCATCTCCGAGGTTTTGCAGTGGTCCTACAAGATTCTGTTGGGAGGTGTGTTCCGCAGCTGTAGACATGATGGGCAGCCATTCGCGAACTCTGATAGCTATAGAAGAAAGTTGGCCCACAAGAGCATTGGCATCAAAGCCTGCCTGGCTGAATTCAGAGCAGACTGGGCTTGCTACAAGGACGTCCTAGATTTCCCATCTTGGGCAAGTACAGGCTACGTCTGCTGGCAGTGCAAGCCAAGTACCTATGGGCACATTCTTATTCCATTAATTGTTTTTGTTTGAGGTATATAGGTATAAGTAATTAAGTGCTCGGATCGATCCCGAGCCAGTTTTTTTTCTGGAGGCCCTTGGGAGGAACTTGCCGTATTTCAGCCCAAGTCAGGTATCCACTGATCAGCCCTTTGGATTTCTATATCAAGCAAAGGCAACAGAATAAGATGATCTCAAGATTATTCTCTTGCCCAGTCTTTAGCACAAGCTGCTGCAGAATGGATTGGCTGCATGCAGTGGATCTGGGCATCACAGCAGATTGGTTGGGATCTTTATTCTTTTACCTATCCCGATTCCCCGACCGACACGGACGTGGTTTTCGGCATTTTGACATCTCAACGTGCCAAAAACCACGTCCGTTTGGCCACCTCCCTCCCCCACACCTGTCCTGCTCATGTGCTCATATTCCCGACTCCCCCCCGATTTCCCGACTGAAGCGGACGTGGTTTTCGGCGTTTTGACATCTCAACGTGGCAAAAAAAAACACGTCCGTTTGGCCACCTTCCGAGGGGTGTGTGTGTGTGTGGACAGCGAGAAAGCCACAGAAAAAAAAGAGAGAGAGAGAGAGAGAGAGAGAGAGAGAGAGCGAGCGAGCGAGCGAGCGAGCGAGCGAGCGAGGAGGGAGGGAGAGAGAGAGAGAGCAGGTCCGCACGTCCTTTCACAGCTTCATGGAAAAGCTATGCTGTCAGCCAGTGATCACACCTTCTACAATTGACGCCTGCGTCTGCCGCTTCTTCTGCAACGCCATGGCCATCCATGCTGAAGGCTTCAGAACCGGGGCTGTGCCCCCTCGTTGAAAGATGTTTAAACCACCACTCTTGTTAAAACACTCGTTAAAACAAACCTCCTTCTCCGCTCGCCCCACTTGCTGGGCATTTGCAAGGGCCATGGCATGGCCCCCAGCTGAAGCCAAAAGACGGCTTTGCGCCAACCACGCTCGTCAAGCAGAACTGGCATGTCAAAGTAAGGATTTGGGCCCCCAATGGGCGGACACCTTTGAACTGGCATGTCAAAATAAGGATTGGGGCCCTTACTGGCATGTCTAAATAAGGATTGGGACCCCCAATGGCATGTCTAAATAAGGGTTGGGACCCCCCAATGGCATGTCTAAATAAGGATTGGGACGATTGGGACCCCGAATTTGTCTAAATAAGGATTGGGACCCCCAATGGTGAGGATTGGGACCCCCAATAGCATGTCTAAATAAGGATTGGGACCCCCACTGGTAAGGATTGGGACCCCAATGGCATGTCTAAATCAGGATTGGGACCATGTCTAAATAAGGATTGGGACCATATCTAAATAAGGATTGGGACCCCCGATGGCATCCCCAATGGCATGTCCAAATAAGGACCCCCGATGGCATCCCCAATGGCATGTCCAAATAAGGATTGGGACCCCCGATGGCCTCCCCAATGGCATGTGTAAAAACAAATAAGGATTGGGACCCCCGATGGCATCCCCAATGGCATGTGTAAAAACAAATAAGGATTGGGACCCCCGATGGCATCCCCAATGGCATGTGTAAAAACAAATAAGGATTGGGACCCCCGATGGCATCCCCAATGGCATGTGTAAATAAGGATTGGAATTAGTCGCCCCTAGCCTTTTGTTGTTGTTGTGGATTTTGTGTATTTAAGTGTGGTTTCTTTATCTTCTGTTGTGGAGAGGCAGCTTCCAAACTAACGACACACCCATACAGCAGTGTTGAATGTTGCGGATTGTCTTCCTTTCTGAATAGGACCAGATCATCCCAGGCGCCTCTCGGCTCCGCTCATCATAGTGGTGGTGGGGAAAGGTGAGATGCGTGCACATGACCGCCAAGGGTCCTGAGGCACTCGCCGGGAACTTTGGAATGCGTAGACGTCTTTTTGCAAACGCAGACTACATCACCCCTCCCCGTGGCGCCTTCGGTGTGCTCTTATAACTTATTTTGCATGTCCATTGGCTGTGGGTCAAAACCCTGCACCCCCAGTGAACATCCCAATCCCCACTATAGACTAAAATGGGTGCACCTACCCCAAAATGGTACCAAACGATTTTGACCCACAGCCACTCACACCACTGGTTGGTGCGAGGTGTGACTGACACCTGCCTCTGCCTCGTGATTTCAAGGTGATGCCAGCCCCCAAGTGGGAACTGCGGATGATGAACCGCCCTGAAAACAAGTTGCGACGCCAGAAGCACTCTGAATGGTTGCGACATCCTCTAAGGCACGGTTCCGAAACCCTGGAATGATATGATTCCTGCAATTCAGTAGCAACTAACGTTATGGTTTCAACCATGGTCTCAAAGTGGTGCAGGATTTCGTCCATTCACAGTATGGATTCATCCACATTTCTGGGATGCTCAGACGAAACCTTCATTCATGAACCAGCTCCATTGCAGGCATAATTGCAGTGCTCGGCTGAAACAGGTATTCTGCTGCCTTGTACATTGCACATGCCATACGACTATGCCCTCCCTCCATTTGCTTGTGTTCCCTGGGGAAAAAAAACACTCACACACACAAAAACACATATGTCCAATAGTAATAGATTCCCTTGAAAACTAACAAGGAAAATAACACATATTAATGCAAATGGAAGCCTTTTTCTTGGCTTTGGCCGTATCAGCCGTTGGGGTAGAAGCCAAACCCCCGGTCCGTCCGTCTTTGGCACGTAGGCGAAGAAGCATTGCAACCCGGTCCTTCGGGGAATCCGGATCTCATCCAAACATTGCCAACCGTGCATCACCCAGAATTTTAAACTTACTCATATATTGCCGACCTCAGTCCCAAAATATGTGTGCCCTGAAAAGGGATGGTCTTGTGACACAGAACCTATGGTACATCCAGGGATCCACCATCCAAATCCAGCGTTGGCGCATGCGTTGCACCTGGCACTTGGTCAAGGCCTGCCGACATAGGCATTGGTCAACTTCCATTTGCGCTTTTGCCCACTGGGCAAAAATGAGAACATATTTCCAAGGATAACAAAACCTACTTGAGTAAATGGAAGTAGAGCATAGGTTAAATGTCTCCTGCGGGATGTCATACGTCTGGAAATGCACGTCGCGCCGCTGTTCAACTTCTAGCGTGGCCTTCTTCACGAGGATGGCAACACCTCAGTGCTGGGGCAATGCAGCCCAATTCCGCAAACATGTTCTTGCTCGCTTTGCGACAAACTCAGTTCAGTTGCAACGCCGACTTCCACAAACCACTTCAACCAAAAGCACAATGACACAAGAACCATTTGAAGTCGCTGGTGGAACATGGCAACGGTCAACGACTGTCGAACTATGTCACAGGCTGCACTAAGTGCTCATTGGCCGACAGCACGAGAGGCAAACAACATCCTCAACATTTGCTCTACTCAGATGCCCAGTGACCATGGGAAAAAAAAGGGCATGCTGTTTTGCCTGGCTCAACTCTTTCAAGGGGAACCCTTCCCCAAATCAGTTGGCAAAAAAAAGGCCGGGCCGGGCCCCACCGGGCAACCTTCGCTCTGATCGAGGCCAGCGATCCACCGATTTCCCCGGACCGGAAATTTACGGAACTCTCGCGCCGCCGAGGAATTTTCACTTCCGATCCAGTGACTCGATTGGCAAAGCGCAAGTAGCGCAAGTGGCCAAAAACTGTTGGTTCACCACCAAAAGGTCATTCAAACAACACCTTTTTAGTCTACCACGAAACGGGTCGTAGCAAAAAAAACACTTTAACGTCCAGGAACTCAGGCAGTGAGAAGCCTGAGATAGCCTAGAACAAAAGAGCACTCACTTCCAGGGATCCAACAAACTCGGCAAAAGGCGCAGTCGAGCAGCCGTCCTGTGAGGGGCCAGCGGAATTCCATCCCGACCTTTGCAGATACAAATAACCTCAGCACAGGCAGCGAGCGTTCCAAGATTGCTTCATATGCAAGAAAAACTGCATTGCGCATTGTATCAGCAAATACCCTGAGATAACATTTAGACATGCCCCTCCCCTTCATGCTGTTGGCTGGCTTTGCCCTTTCCAAGCAACTAATGAAACCAAGCCATTCGCAACTCACCAAATACCCCTGAGCCGAATGCTTTTGAACTCCGCTTGGGGCTTGAAGTTCGTACCTTTGAGGGATGGCTTCTCCATCCTCCTGTTGCTCGTCTCCGTCTTTTCCGGTACTTTTAGTACTTGCACTTCGCACAGTGTCCGTTTGGGGGAAATAGATGGCCCTGGTAGATGAGTAAACCACCTGGTAAACCAGGGCCATCTATTATTTTGCCAACATAATCAAAAAGGACACCTATGGCACTTCGTGGCGGGCGTCTCTTTCGAGGGGGGGCCGCTTCGTTGCTCTTGGCCCCATAGCAATGGCTTCTTCGTCTTCCCGCCGTTCTCGCAGTTGGCTTCGTGGAGGCTGAGACCCAATTTGGGGCTGGGATGCTCTGTTTTGGTTTGCGCACGGTGTTGTTTCTAGGACCTCGTTTCTGCAGCGTTTGGCGAGTTGCAGATTCATCCTGGAACCAACCAGGCGGGTACCCAACAACGCCTTTCGCTCTTGCCTATTTATATCAATCCCGGACGTGGGGTTGACCTACTTGCAGCTGAGGATGAATTGGTTCCTAAAAACTTACTAAAGTCCAGGAGGTCAGGCAGTAAGTTCACGCTGTCGCGGCTGCTTCAAGTAACTCGTGAAGCCAAGCGCCATTCGAAGCTTTAGCTGACCACCCTGAGCCAAAGATCCTTGAGCCGAATACCCCAGAGCCGAGCCGACATGCGCACCCGACTTTGGTATATATATATATATGTATATATATATATATACATATATGAATGGGTGGTGAATTCACCTACCCCAAAATGGGATTCCAAAACGGTTTTGTTATATGTCATGTGTGCTTGTATCAGACCTAGACCAACTCTCCGCAGCATGTGCAGATGGTCCGGGAGTTCGCGAAGTGCTGAGTATGCACCGCTGAAATTGTATCTCCCGTGCTTTCTCCTTGTAAACTCCGTGCTTGCGAATAGTTCTAAACGCTTTGCTACTTCTCAGCTCGGCCCTATTTGTTTGATTTCCCTTTGGCTTCCTTTTGGTTTCTTTTTGGTTTCGCATTAAATACCAGCCATTGGGTCCGAAACAAAAAAGATGTACTGAGAAGGCCTCAGTTCAATCTCACTTGCCCAAAGGACCTTGGACATAAAAGGTTAACCTTCTGGGACCTCTACTAAACATGGACCAACAAGAGAAACCCAAAAGTCAAAAGGCCAGTTTTGAACAACTGAGCATTCCATAGTGTAAAGAGAACGACAACGGGGAACATGTAAAAAGGGGGAGCCTTTGGCCTAGCAGCTATAGCCCTCGGCATCGGCGAAGTGCTGGTACAACTTTTGGTGCTCAGGCTCGAAGAAATGCTCCTGCTGCAACATCCAAAGCTGCTCACAGTACACCACACCCAAGACCTATACC
The DNA here is from genome assembly GCA_963377175.1 of Effrenium voratum. Taxonomy (NCBI): domain Eukaryota; class Dinophyceae; order Suessiales; family Symbiodiniaceae; genus Effrenium; species Effrenium voratum. Next base: position 3,691,319 of record CAUJNA010001112.1, read on the forward strand.
TCCATTTGCGGATACACACCCTGGGAAAAATGAGAACATATCTTCAATCGTGATAGGTTCCCTTTTAAAACCAACAGGGGAAATAAAACATACTCATTTCAGAAAATGGAAGTATAGTGGATGTGCCCCTGGTTTCTCGTCAAAACTTCCCAAATTGATGTCTTTCTAGTTTTCGGAACTCAAACCTGACAGCCACACACGCACACACACACACACACTTCTGCCAAGATGTTCACACAAGTCCTGAAAGGATTCAGTACATGCCCTGACTATTCCAAGTGAATCAACCGCAAACCATGCCTGAATTTACAGGTTGCTTCCCTTGTTCCATTGCAAGATGTCAAGGGTGTCCGTAAGGCAATGCTGCAATGCTTAGCTCCATGCCACTAGAAGCTACTCCGAGGTAGATGTGAGAGGACTAAAATTGACACAAGGGATCTGCACGGGATCTCGAAGAGAACCAGACATATGCTACCTGCCATTTGCTTCTCAGGATCCAACTGAGAAGATTCAAACGTTGCAAGGGGGGACATATTGTTCGACTCTGCCAGCCTCCAGAGCTTGACAACCGGAACCTTTTAAAAGGACAAGTCTAGTCCAAAGAGATTATCAAAAAAGTGTGAGCATCTTGAACTCGGTTGCGACTCTGCGAAGCCCTGCTAAAAGTTTAACTCTTTGTCGCTTTAATATGGAAAACCCTTTGTTGGCAAAAAGCTGTTCAGTGCTATCATCCAAGCAAAATGCACCAAAGAAAATATCTAAAATTACGGCTCAAACTGAACATATCTAACATTACGGCTCCAAAACTGGAACCCCAAACTGAACAAAGTGAAGATAAGCCTCACCCGCTACTGAATCGGAGTGATCTCAATCGACTCATGAGGGTAAGGGTCTTGAATCGGGCACAGAGCCAATCCGTGAGGATCCTACTGGCTCAAAGACAAGCACATCGTCCATGGCCAGCACCGGTGGTTGGTGTTTGAACCAGATTTCCCTTTTCAACATCTCACGCTCCTTGGCCCAGGTGTCACATCTCAGACTCTCACAGATTCACAGATTCATGCAACCTAAAAGGTATTCGCTCGACACTTCTCGGGAGACATGGCCTTCGCTTGCTTCACAGATGTGGTAGCCAGGAAACTTCAAACAACTCTGCCTTCACATAAGGTCGATGCAGAAGTGAACGCACGATGTGAAACACGAATCCAATTGCCGCAAACGTTTCTCGAACATTTGCTGAACCCTTGTGGGCCCATGTTGAGTAGAACGCAACCAACATGAAACAACCCATTAGGAGGGGTCCCTGGTTTTGACGCATGGGCTGTGCTGAGAAATCAGGAGGCCTGCTCAAAGAACTAGGTCCTCCAGTAGAGAGGTTAGAATAAGGGTACCCCATTTTTTTCTGTAGTCTATTTTAGTAGGGGAACCCTCCCCCCAAAAAGGGGTGAGAAAGGGCACCTAGCTGGGGGACCTAGAGAAGATTCTCTACACCATGAAATCTGTTCATCGGTCCCTTCGTTTAAGTGCTAAACGTGCGAGCGCGTACGCCATCATTCCCCAATTGGCAAGAAGAACCGAAGACTCTCAACATGTGTTGCAATCTGTCTTCGACTACATAGGTGTTTCTCAAACTGGTTTTCCCTGTCAAGCAAAGGGAAGTTCTTCATTTGGAACCCTATGAACTGACGGGATTGGCCCGGTAGGTCACACTTCCCCAATAGCCGATCCAATTGTCCCCGGGTTAACATAGATACCCTTACTTGGTCTCGCACAAGAAGGGCCTCATAGGTGTCCTTTTGGAACTTTGATACTGGTAAATGATTAGCAAGGGAAACCAGCGGAACCCATCTATTTAATCCCCAAAAAGGACCCTAGACAGCCAAGTTGCGTTTTCGGTTTTTTCAGTCACTGTTGCGATTGCTTTCTTTTGGTTAAACGGCATGGGAGAACAAAAAAGCGATCGCCACTGGCGATCCAGGACCCCTCTGGCACTGCCAGCGCCAAAGCCCCCGGCGCCCGGAGCCGCGGAGCCTGCAGGCACACGAGATCCGCCCGCAGCTCAGCGATGGCGTCGCAGATGCGCTGGGTGCGGCGTAGCGCCAGCAGCGGCTGCCTGGCCTGAACCCAAGATTCCGTGGCCAAGCCAAGTGGTTGGTATCCTGGCTTTCTCACCTATTTACAACCAGGCGAACTGCACTTGGGAGACGTTTAGTAGGTTGTAACCTAGGTTGCTAACCACTGTTCAATATGCCAGTTCGGGCCCCGGGCCATGACCAAGGGTTCAGGTAACTTTAGTGGTTGAAATATCATATCACTTTTTCGTGGTTGCAACCAATGGTCATCCCATGTTCATCCGACATTTTGATCAAGCTCCACATCAAGTGTGGGCGGGAGTCTCATTGGACTAACTAAAATGGGGGTTAGCAGCAGCACCATTGAATGATTTGTGCAGGAATTTTAGCACCCAATTTTGATCATCCAAATCTGATGCCACTGGCCACTCGGACAAACAAAGGCAAGGGTAGCTGTTGCAGCCCGTCCACCATACACCAAAACTAGGATCCGGAAGCAAACTGTTCTCCATGGAACCGGAAGTGCACAGGTTTTTTCCATAAAAAGTCCAACGTCTGATCGGTCCGAACATACCAAGAGAGAATTGTGTCTCACAACGCACTATGTGCTCTTTTAGGGACCGCCAAAATGGTGTTCCTTTTGATTCCCCATCAACACCAACCAAAAGGTGCTGCCCTCAAAAACGGACACACCCACGCTGTTTCTAATTCGGGCTTGCTACTCATGCATTTGAATCATTTGCACCACCACTTCTGGGCTGCTCCTTGATTCCCGCCTAAAAGTTTAACTGTTTAGTGGAAACTACCACTAATGTTGACCCAGGATTGATAAACCCGCCCCACTTTTAGGGGGGTGTTCCCTCCCAAAGTGATGAATCCCCACCAAAACAGGACACCCCTTTATTCATCAACCAGGGGTTTATGAATCCGGGGTTAACACTAAACCCTAACCCTACAAACCTTTAAAAGCCTAAGGGGATGTCTGGGAACCACCAAGGCTTGGTGAATGGCCAGCCCCTCTTGCTGGTCCTGGCAAGCGGCATGTGCTCCATGGATTCAAGCCAAATGTGTCGGGCCGATGTTCCATGAAAGAAGCTCAACACACCAGCCATGTGTGTGTGTGTGTGCTTGCTTGTTTGCTTGTTTGTTTGTTTGTTTGGTTGTTTGATGGGTTGTTTGCTTGCTTGTGCTCGCTGGCTCGCTTTCTTTCTTGCTTGCTTGTTTGCGTCGTTGGAAGCTCTTTCTTACCCCAAACCGCACGCGCCTCGGCAAGACCCAAACCGCGTCAACTGCAACCCTTGGCCACGACCCGGTGCTTTCTGGGGCTCGCCCTGTTGAAACTTTGTGCCCTGAAAACTGACCCGGAGCTACCCAAACCAAAGCTGAAACGAACGGGCTCCTGCCTCAACGGCACCAGCCTGGCCGGGAAAAATCCCTCACAGAATCCGCGCCGATCGATTTGAAGCAGTTGGGGTCGATGGACGTCAAAATCCAAATCGGTTAGCCCCCAGTGAACATCCCAATCCAACCACTAAAATAGGTTCTAAAATGGGTGGTGACCTACAAACCAAAATGGGATCCCATGCGGATAGACTACAACATCCAGCTGGTGCCTGGCGTGGATTTGGCCAAATAACGAGGCCTGACATCCAACAAACTCCTAACAACTTGCCTCCAATGGCTGACAAAGACCACGTGTGCTATGAATGCAAGGTACGTCCCAGTCCTTGGCATGACAGAAGCTGCTCCAAGCCACTGCAAGAGCGACGCAAACGCAAAGTGCGTTAAATACTTACGGTTGGGAAACTCCGCTGACGAGTCTGTGCAAAAAGGGGGCGGCTCTGCTGGAAGGACCGATTCTTTCTCCTCCCGATCAGCACCGCAAGCGGCGAACTAAGAACACATACGAAGGCACTGGCCTGAGCATAGGAATAGCAAAAAGCCGAGACCCGGCCAAACAACTGCCCGCCACCCACGGCAAAGACACCAACAATAGCAACAGCAACATTGGACATCAAAAGGCTCACATGAAATGCTGCGCTCGCTCGGACGTGTGCATATCTGAGCCCAGTACTGGTTTTGTGACTGTGAATCTCGTGCGCAAACTACACACTACAAACAATGCAATCTGATGGAACCCCACGCTAGCATTCCAAGCAGGCGCACATAGTCAAGCGCGCTGCTGGGGTTTCGTCACTTTGGCCCTTCGTGAGACTTGGCCCAGTGAAAAGGTCGCCCCTTCCAAAAACTGCGCTATTGAGGCCTCGATGAGGGTCTATACATAAGCAACATCTACATGGCCATTATCTGTATTCCACAAGTGTTACCAGGGGTCGGGACTCAGATTTCCAGTCACCATGGGAAAAAGGCTCTTTTTTGTGGTTGGTTGAGTTTAAAGGAATCGGAACCCTTCCCCCAAAAACAGTGCGACAGTTTTGGAAATGGACACGGTGGCCATTTCACCAGAGCTCACCTCCAGTAGAGAGGTTAGAATAAGGGTACCAACTTTTTTCTTTTTCGTCTATTTTAGTAGGGGAACCCTGCCAGCCAAAAAAGTTGGGTGAGAAAGGGCACCTAGCTGGGGGACCTAGACTTCCCCAGACACGTCAGAAGGAGTCGTGCCTCGCCTGGCGGAAGTAGACAGGGGCCAGGGTGTTCCAGGTCAAGATGCTCAGCGCGGGGCCGGCCATGAACCAAGAGATCTGCAGCCTGGAAATCGATGGAGACCACCCGCGCGAGCTGGGGATTTGTTTGATTTTTGGTGGAAACCGGTGGGGCAAAATTTCACTCAAAGGGAAACTGACTTGTTTTGTTGGTCAAAACCGGTTGGACGAAACTTCACTGAAAGGGAACCTGTCTTAAAGCGATCAGTGTTCAAGGGCGCAGAAGCAAGATTGAGAATGGGTCCCAGGACAAAATGACGACACCTGCAAAACCTAGGGCTCTGGATCTCTGATGTGAATTGATCCATCGGCCAATTTTCCGTTTTCGCCCACGCTTGCCGACCTGCAACAGTTCTGGGCTGTCCGATTTCTGATCCCCCGCTAAAAGTGACTCACTTTTAGTGGGTTAAATAGAAATCCAACCACTAAATACGAAAGGGCCAAGAAAAGCTACGGTGATGGCTGGGAGCCACCAAGAGTTGAATCCCTGCTGTTTACAAGGTCTCTAAAGACGTTTGGAAGGATTGCAGAGCTCCTTTGACAACATCCCAACCCCCAATCTCAGATGCCCAGTGGATTTCCACGGGACAAAAAACAGAATCGGCATCCTTTGTTGGTTGGTTCCGCCGCATTGCTCAAGACCCCACCCCCACAAATTGGACCCCACATCCCGGCCGAAGCCAAAAAAGAGGCCGTCCCGCTAAGGCGAGGGGCAAAGCATGAATTAAATCCAATTTGAAAGGTTGGTTGACTTGCAAGGAATCGGAGCCCTTCCCCAACAAAATGAACAACAAAAAAAGCAATCCACTGGGCAGCATCCCCAACCGCTGCCTTCGACAAGCTCGGCGCATCGCGCCATGGCGCGAGCCTCAGTCCCACGCCGTGTCTGACGCCGCTGGTTTCGGTTGGATGGGCCCAAAGGCGGGCCAAAGGGCGCAGGATGCTCGAATTTGCCCCCATCCTTAGAATCCCGCAGGAAAGACTGTATTTCGGTATCGAGCTGTTACCCTCCCACCAACTAACATGAGTTTGTGCAAAAAGGCCCTTTCCAAGAGGAAAGTAGTCTTTCAGGAGTCTGTGCACTTCCATGTTAGCTGGTGGGAGGGTACACATTTCTTGGAATTGCAGCTCAATCATGACAGCTTGAACGCACCAATCCTAGATAGAGCACCCAGTCAGCCGATACGGTCGGAGGCGTTGGTTTGTTTGGAGGTTGAGTATCCAACAGGTCCCACCAAAGCTCAGCCATTAAAAGCCTTTTGGAGGGCCCAATCTAAGGCTCACTTACCGGGAATGCCTTGCAATAAAAGCGTTACTTGGGCGTTGGGGGATGTTCATCCGACCTTTTGTAGCATTTTTTAGACAGCCGACTGTACAGGCTCCTCTTTCGAAAATGGTGGGGTCACCAGAATGAGACTGAACCCAAAGGTCACCTTGCTGCTTCTGCAGAAAAATCTCAACATGCGAATGGGTCCTTTGCCAGTGAGGTGTGCACCACTGGCAGCAGAAGCTTTCCACAGCGCATCCGTTCCATTCACCATGGGTGTGTGTTTCAGGTTTAGGGTTTAGGGTTTTAGGGTTTAGGGTCCGTTTTCGAGAAAATGCAAGTTGTCAATTTTGAGCGAAGCATAAAGTATCTCGAGCGCTCCGAAGTTTCAGCCGCTTACATGGAACTTGCATTGCATCCACACTGATCAACTTCTCCTAAAACGAAACGGCAAGCCCATAGGTGTCCTGTTAGGGCAAATAGATGGATTTCCCTGGTAGATGACCAAACCACCAGGTAAACCAGGAATCGCCATCTATTTTTCTATTAAAACAACCAAAAAGGACACCTACGGGCAAGCGTGTGTTTTGGCTTCAAACGGTCGCGAGTCGCGACTCTCCGGACTCAGGAGGTCACTCTCGCTAGGCTGGACATATCGGACCGCAAAAAAATATATCTGTTTTGCCTGGTGAGTGGAAAACCAAGGGGAACCCAAAAAAGATCAAAAAAGCAAAAAGGGGAGCTAATTCTAGGGAAGTAAGGCAAAACAAAAAGATACGAAAAGCAAACTGTGTCAAGGGTGACTACTGCAGCCCCTAGCGGAGTACCACACACAACCACCTATCCCTGCCAGGTACACGTTTAAAATTTCCGGGAGGGCACTGACAGGTCGAACTAAGATGCACAAACAAGTCACGCATCGCTAAGGTGAAACAACATCCAGCCGAACCACTCATTTCTTGAGAGGCTTGGCAAAACACACGCAAACGTGTTGTTTACGACTTGAATGGTCCAGACCCAAAAGTTTTCCTACACATGAAAAACATGTATAGCAGAGTAGAAGCATTGAGTACAGGCAAAGCGCGCCCACAAACGCACGACCCACTCGAGGTAACACACAAAAACATTTTTCTTAGAACAACTTTGACTCAAATGAAGCTACTTTGACGATGTGATTGAAGTCGAAGTCCCTACAGAGTTGTGAAGTTTGCAATCCCATAAATCAACCATATTGTTCCAGGCTATCCCATATGTAGATAAACTTTACCAACTAAACCAGCTTTGCTTCGAGAACATTCACACGGAGTCTTTTGCCAAGCGGCTCAGTCGCTCGGCCGAGACATGGCGCGAGAGCGTGTGTGCATTTGACGTATGATTGCCTTAAGATCTCAAAGGCATACTTGAAAATATGGTACTACTTGCTGGTGCTCAGTTCGGAATGACCTTCCAGGTGCTGGGAATGAACCTAGCGATTCCCTTGAAGGAAGCCATAGGGGATGGTTTACCGGCTGTCAACCAGCAAGTCAAACATGGTGTTAGCATAGTCTGCCCAGAACCATGTAAGGAACTGAAAATTCGACTGCACCCAATTATGGTTGGGACTATCCCTTGACCTTCATCTACCCAGCTTTGATTGTTGGCTCAGGTAAAGCATGTGTGATGCATGTGCAATGGTTGCCTGGAACGGATGTAAGACAAGGTCAATATTCATTGTGCCTCTGATTGAAATTGGGTGCTTGCAAACTCCACCCATTGACAGCTGGTGACGCAATCCTCTTTTACAACCTGTGGACGGTACTCGGTTGCTTTCTGCTCCCCTGCTAAAAGTTTAACTTTTAGTGGTTTCATGGACATCCAAGCAAAATGCACCAAAGAACTGTTCATTTTGGCCCAAGCATGTGGAGATTCACTGGCCGCGCAAAGGACAGTCGAACAGCCACCCGTGCTGCGGTCTGCCAGGCAAAGACCACGTGGACATGTGTCTCGTCTCCGCAGGTGCATACAATCCGTTTCCGTCATGTGCTGCTCCTTTAACTTGCTGGTGCTTAGTAGGGAAGGACCTTCCGGGTTTGGGAATGAACCTAGGGCTCCCTGGTTCGCAGCGGTCATTCCGTTTCCCATTCCCTGCCCTTGTAGTGAAGCGTGAAGCATTCCTTTTTTAGGGGGTCGCCAATTCTCTCACAAAAGGTGGCAAAAAGACCCTGCCTGAACTTGTCTGGGCGGCAAGTGCAACAACCTTCGGCTCGGACGCCCCCTTTGTCATGGCCAGCGGGCCATGCGTCGGGTTCATGAGCTAAGTGCATTGAGGGCATGCCATGTATGGCACCCGAATTCTGAGCGGGGCAACCCAAACGAAGGTGTTCCAAGAAAGCTTGGGTGCTTGGATGTTCGACCAAGTTTACCCACAGCCCCCGAGGTTTGCCGTCACCCCCTAATCCACGCTTGTCCTGCCCATGCCCAGGTGACTCGAGTTCCTGCAGCACGTGGTTCAAGTATGGCACCCTTTACTAGTCAAGTAGCAGAACTCGTGCAGCCATACCTGACACGTGGTGACCGCCGTTCTCTTCAGAACGTAGGGCCGTGGTACCACGAGGGCGTGGGTGGCAGGCAGGTTGAGGGTTTTAGGTTTAGGGTTTAGGTTTAGGTTTGGGGCTGTAGGGATTTTAGGGTTTAGGTTGGGTTTTTAGGTTTTAGGTTTAGAGTTTTATGGTTTTTAGGGTTTGGGGTCTGTAGGGTTTAGGTTTAGGGTTTTTAGGGTTTTTGGGGTTTAGGTTTAGGGTGTTTATGGTTTTTAGGGTTTTTAGGGTTTTTAGGGTCTAGGATTTTTAGGGTTAGGTTTAGGGTTTTTGGGGTTTAGGTTTAGGGTGTTTATGGTTTAGGTTTAGGGCTTGGTTTTTAGGGTTGAGGTTGAGGGTTTTTAGGGTTTTGGTTGAGGGTTGTAGGGTTGAGGTTGAGGGTTATTAGTTTTTTGGGTTTTGGTCTAGGTTACTTGGCCCCCTGCAGGCTAGCTGCTTCCTTGGCGGAGGCGGACTGTGAGTTCTGGCAGTCAGCAAGCTCGCCAGAAGGACTGGGACTTCTGGCTGGCGCGCAGCAAGCAGAGCGGCAGGCGCCCAGACCTAGACGGGTGAACAGAGCCCGTTCTGAACTCCAAGTTCAAAAAGAGGGGGATCGCCTACTCTCGCAAGGTGCGGGGTCAGGTGTGCAATCGCACCTTGCGCCGCTTGGAGCAGCCGTCCTGCCAGAAGGTCATGTTGCTCACGCAGGCCAAGGCGAAGGCGTTCCTCAAGCAGCACGCTGCCTGCCAACAAGCAGACCTTCTTCTGCTGGTCTTGCGGGGAGCAGCTCCACATGAAGCAGGGTGTGGGCAGATGCAACCGACGCAAGTGTGACAACAAGTCTCGCTTGCACGATACTGCCCACGTGTACACCCCTCTAGCATCGCATGCGAGAGCGGGGTATGAGGCAGACTATGTGTGCTTCTTGCGGCGCGCTTACATGCTACACTCAAGGGATGAAGGTTGTCCTTGCCTACGATCAGCTCTTGTACAGCAGAGACTTGGTGTTCAAGGACGAGATTGTTGAGGCCGGCAGCAGGAAGCCAGTAAAAGCAATATATACATATATATATATATGACAATAAATATCAGTCAGGATAATAATCAGTAAGCAGTAAATGCAATGCAGTACAAAAACCAGACAAGCAATGCAAAGGCAGTAAATGCAATTTAAAAACAGGTTTAAGGAGAGCCTTCAAATGGCAAATCCTTGAAAGGGAGAAGCCTTTGAATGGAGAAGCCTTTGAAAGGAGAAGCCTTTGAAAGGAGAAGCCTTTAAAAGGAGAAGCCTTTCAAAGGAGAAGCCTTCAAAAGGAAGACTCCTCAAAGGGAAGACCCTTGACAAGGAAAACTCATCAAAAGGTCCGTCAAACTCATCAAAAGGTCCGTCCTTCACACCTGGGCTATTCTTGTAATGGTCCATGTAGCGAATTTATCAACGGGAGACCTTTCCAAAAGAGACCAACAAGAGACAATTTCAAGAGGAGACCCTTTCAACAGGAGACCCTTTCAACAGGAGACATTTTCAACAGGAGAAGCAAGCAAAAACCATTTAAGGGCCAGTAAATGCAGTTTAAAGGTCTAAATGCAATCCAAGGGTCAATAAATGCCAGTAAATGCAATTGCCGGCCAGTAAATGCAATCGAAGGGTCAGTAAATGCAATTGTCGGCCAGTAAATGCAATTCAAGGGTCAGTAAATGCAATCGTCGGCCAGTAAATGCTGTCGGCCAGTAAATGCAATTTAAGGATCAGCAAACGCAAAACCGCTGCAAAAGGAGATGCTTTTAAGAGGAGAAGATATGAAAATGAGAGGTGTTCCTGTCTGAGCAAATCCCTTAACGAAATCATATGAAAGTCATATGAAAAAACGCGCACTTTTGACCAGGGTCCCAGTCTGAGCAAATCCCTTATTATGAAATCATATGAAATAACGAAATCATATGAAACTCATATGAAAAACGCGCACTTTTGACCAGTCCCGTTCCTGCAGCAGTAAATGCAATTCAATCGCAGTAAACGCAGTTGAAACAGGATTACCCCAAAGGAAACAAAAGCACTTCCACAAACCCTCAGTCCTCTTGAAGGTGCTGGCCCTCTGACCGGTACCTCCGGCTCTTGAGGTTCCCCGCCAGCAAGGTGTGCGGGTCCACGTACCGGGGCTCGCGCACCTCCGCGTCCTCGCCATCAGCAACAACCCCGTCAGCCTTGATGGACTTCCGGGGCTTGAGCTTCGGGACCTTCTTGGGAGGCTCTTTCTCTTGCTCTTCGTCGCCCAAGCCTTCCAGGCGCTGCAGGTTGCCATCCTCGAGCAGTAAATGCAATTTAAACAGGGTTACTCCAAAGAAAACGCACAACTGCACCTTCTGTCTACCCTCTGTCCTCGTCCACCCACCACTCGGAAAGGTGGCGTGACCCTCTGGCGCCAGGCTCCCCGTAGTCCGCCTCCACAGCAGCAATGGGCTGGACGTGTGGAGCCACTGCTCACTCACGAGGTTGTAGCGGCGTCGACTGTCGAAGTAGTGCAGCCTTCTCGTCCAGGGCCCGGCCCAGTGGATGTGTTCGTAGACCTTGCTCAGGTCCTCGTTCCTGGCCAGAACCCCCACGGGCCTCTGGATGACTTTTGCCAAGATGTGAAGGCAGTGGTGGTCGCCCCACTCTCTTGGGCGAGTCATACGGGCCTCCCACGCCTGCAGCCACTCTTCTCCATGGAGTTCCTTGAAAGGGGCTAGAGCGCCACCGGTAAATGCAGTTGCGCACCGTTAAACGTACGGGAGGGGAACAGTAGATGCAATTACAGCTTTTCACACCGGCCTCGAACTCTTGACGGATTTCTTGGCTCTCCGCCAGGTACTGGAGCATTTTGGCACGAAGGGCTTGAGCCCCGTCCCATCCCTCATCGGAATCCTTCTTGGTCACAGGACGCCCAGTGCCCTGCCGCAGATTCAAAGCACACGGACACAACAAGAAATATAAGAAACATAGAAACACTGCATTTACTCAAAACAGTGGCATTTACTGCCAAGAGGCATCCCTTCGAATCTCTCCGTATGGGTCGTGCTGCCAACGGAAGACTGCCCTGAAAAGGCAGACCCCGTCTCCGGCCACACGCCATGTCTGGACACTTGCCGGCTCCAATGCAAGCGACATGCTGCAATTCGAGAGCGGTATGCAAGAAGACTGTGAGATCTCAAGAAGGCTGCAATGGGTTTCCAGTAAATGCAGAAAACTTCCCTGCAAAACTTTTAGGAAAGGTGGTTGTGCTGCCAACAAGCAGACCTTCTTCTGCTGGTCTTGCGGGGAGCAGCTCCACATGAAGGAGGGTGTGGGCAGATGCAACCGACGCAAGTGTGACAACAAGTCTTGCTTGCACGATACTGCCCACGTGTACACCCCTCTAGCATCGCATGCGAGAGCGGGGTATGAGGCGGACTATGTGTGCTTCTTGCGGTGCGCTTACGTGCTGGGGTGCAAGATTCCAGCAGACGCTGGGGTTCACATGGTGAGGCGGCCGGATGAGACGCCAAGAGCTGCTGAGCACAGGCTTTGCAGGTACACTCAAGGGATGAAGGTTGCCCTTGCCTACGATCAGCTCTTGTGCAGCAGAGACTTGGTGTTCAAGGACGAGATTGTTTAGCCGGACTCTGGCCGCATGGGCAGTAAGAAGACAAGCACGGAGGACGCCACCAAGAAGGAGCATCGGGGCAGGACTTTGGTGCTGAAAGGCCGGTCTTCGAAAAAGTGGGGAAGCTTCGCGCTCAGGACAAGCATATCGCGCAAAGGGCATGGCGTGGGCACAGAGAAGAAAAAGGAGGTGGCCCCAATACTTCAGCGTAGCATTGGGCGCGGCGTCAAGGCTTGGAAGACAGTGGGTGGCTCCATGAACACTCCTACATTGCCGGGTGTCAACCACATGGAGAAGATCTTCACGCGGCTGAGCAGGCTGCGCAAGAAGACTATGCCAGCAGCACGAAGGTTCCGACTGCTCAGGAAGGGCCGAGGCACTTCTGGGCTGCAGGCGGCGACAATGCCGCGGAATCTTACCTGGGGCACATCAAGCAGACCATGCGACGCCTCGGTTTTGCGGCCGAGGGAACCCGACCAAGAAAGAGACCAAGTCCGTCCAAGCCCTCGCGGCCTCTGCGTTGCTGCGCAGCGCAGGGCTGGTGCATGTTTTGGAATCTTTGAAGCAGTATAGGCTTGCTTTGTCCGAAGGACGCATAAAGCAGCCGCCGCCTCTAGCGTTCGATGAGCCGAGCTGCGCTTGGCTTTAGGAATCGTGACATATTAACAGCAGTGGCAGCGCAAACAAAATGCTTCAGGCGGGTCCGAGCTTCGTGATCTCCGGGTCTTGGTGTCGGGGCGTTGGTTCCGGGCGCCGGCAAACCTCAGGGGCTGGCCGAAGTTTTAGTAGGTGGTTAGCCACTTGGGGTATTCTTGGGGTATTACCCCCTTATAACAGAGTTAACCCAGGGGACTCACAAGTTTTTAGCTAGGTTGCCAACAACTGGCTAACTTTGCGAATCGAACACCCGAGTTCCCTTTCCTCGCATGCAAACAACCCGTTCAGCGGAAAGCCAAGGGCTGCCCCACAGACACGCAATCGGGCAATCGGGCCTAGCTAGTTTAGCCAGCACAGCACTGCACTAACTTGGGCGCCACATGTTCAACATGCATTGCCCAGGGTTCCAGTTTTGGATTACCTCAAGGTAGACTTAAACCCCTCAGCGGTTCATTTCCCCTAAAAAGAGAACTTCTGGGTTTGAGTCTTTCCTGGAGTAGCCCAACAGGGGAACTCTGTTGCAGCCTACCTCCGTGCTTAAACCCCAAAAAAGGGGCAAGCAAAGTCCAGTGCCCTCCCCAAACTCGATCTCAGATCTCCGATCAGCTCTGAGGTCCCGGCAAAGAGGTTAGAATAAAGGTACTAACTTTTTTCTGTAGTCTATTAGGGGAACCCCCAACCAAAAAAGGGGTTAAAAAGGGCACCCAGCTGGGGGACCCAGAAGTGGATACCCCCCATCCGAGTCCGGCTCCCTTCCAACGAGTCCGGCCAATTCTCCCCGAAAATCCAGACTCGAGACTCGATAGCGCATGCGGGTGTGGCCAGCAAATCTTTCCTGGCGAAAGCAAACCGAGGCAATGAGCTCAAACGGTTTGCCTCAATCAGAAAATTACACTCAACTCCTGAGTGGATCAAGAAAGCCTGACCATGTTGATATACTTGTTTTTCCTCTAAAATGGTCCGAACCCCAAAAGTGACTAAAGCCCAGGGGGTTCAGAAAGTAATTGACAGCTTACGAACTATCCTGCCCTGTTAAGCAGGAACTCTGAGATTTAACTTGTCGTCAACAAAGGCCACGGCAGTGCTGTCCAGCTCTCGGCAAGATCCTACAGGCCCGGCAATGCCGAGCTGAAACATAAGAGGACAGCCCCTGAGGGCGCCATTGCCGCCCGCGAGATGCAGTCGCCCCAGGCGCTGCCAACGGGGTGAAGGTAAGGAAACAAAATTCTTGAACGAAGCACATTATCTTGCTGGTGCTCAGTAGAGAATGAGAAATGGAATGAGCCTTATAAACCATCCCTTGTGATTTCTGATAAGGAAACCCCTAGGTTCGTTCCCTCATTCCTTATTGAGCACCAGCAAGTTATTGCGATCTGAAGTCTGTGTGAGTTTGAATGATCAGATCTCAAGTGATTGACACAAGGGCCTACAAAGAATGTCTGAGACTGCCCGTCATATCAAATGCTACAGTACAAACTTCATCATACAACAACGACTTGTAACGGCGGCCTAACTTTAGTTCCTGCTGGTGAAAGGAGGTGCGGTGGTGGGGGGCGGGAGGGGGGCTTTTCGTTTGCCTTCATACTGACTGGTTTTGGCGTGTGCGCATTTCGTTCAGTAAGCGCGGAGATTTGCCCGTCGCCTGTGACCCAGGACCAGCTATCGAAATGCACCCCGATCTCGCATGAGTGACTAGAACCACGTAAGGGCATAAAAAAAGCCTTGGATAGCTTGGTACCGAACTGTGCTAATTGCGTAAAGAAGCACAAAAGCTTAAAGTTGAGCCAGGACTAAACAAACCGTCCTATGATTAGGCGGGTGTTCCCCTCCAACAGTGATGAGTCTCCACTAAAAGGGGACACCCCCCCATTCTCACTTGCCCAAAGGACCTAGACATAAGGCTATCCTTTTGGAATCTTGACGTAACATGGACCAAATCAAGCAAACCAAAAAACAACTTTCCACTGTCTATTGGAGCATGCCAAGCAGGTTGCCGAAGAAGAAAAACAGGAAGGATGTAAGGGTGCTGCCAACTTTTGTGGTGAGTAGGCAGATCCAGTCGATTCGCTTTGGGCAAGCGAGTGCTCCTCAACCAGGGCTCAATCTTCCGGGGTTCCCATTAGGTGGCAAGCTCTTCGGCTGAACCGCTTTCGGCTGAATGCAACCTGCAGTGGTCCAAGGGCAGGCTCTCTTTAACATCCTATGTGTCTGTTGCCTTCTTCTAGGTCCTCAAGTAGAGGTTAGAATAAAGGTACCAACTAATTTTTGTGTAGTCTATTTTAGTAGAGGAACCCTCCACCCAAAAAGTTGGTAAAAGGGCTCTACTGCTGAACCTAGTCTTGGTTTTAGCTGGCAAAAGAAACCATACCATTTGGAGGCACCCCATTTGGAGAACCCGCACATTCGCGTGGCTCAGCGCTGAGCAGCAACGTCGGAGCTTCTTGGTGAGCAAGGTCGGACTCCATCCGCGACCAAACTCAAGAAGTGAGAAGCAGGATTGACCCAATCCTGCAAATGTTACTATCATTCCAAAAGCTGAATTAGGGGATCCCCAAGTAAAGGACCTTTGTCATGCTAAGCTCGTTCTACCCCCGGATCGGTGAGCTCGCTATGAAACGCCAAGTAATTGCAGGAATGCAAAGGCAGTATAACGCAACTGCAAGCCTTTCCAATGCAAAGGCGGTACCGATTCGAATCGAACCAATCACTTTGGAGACTTCCCACTGTCTGTTGGCCTGTCTGAAAAGAAACGGGAAATACAAACTTTGGATCTGCCATTGCTAGAATTGAAGTTGAGAGGCTGGAATGCCGTGCTTGCGGGCTATGTGGACTGAGGAAATAAGTATGCTCTGTCACTTGTTTGCCCACCAAATCCCAAGACTTGGTTGAGGTTCAACCCCACAACCCATTAAACATATGCCTACCCATTTCAGAAGGCACTTAAATATCTCAGAACAGTAGCACACGTTGACCCAAATCAAACCAAAGGCGTTTTGGACTCCATTTGCTCTCGGATGGCCGCTGGAAAAAAACGGATGTCTCACCCGCCGTTCAGCAGCCAGTGAAGTCCGAGATGGAGGTTCGCGCCTGAGCGAATCAGAGTCCAAGAATCTCAGCCGCGGAGACATCTGAATCTGGACAAGTGATTGATAAATATTGCATATATATATATATATGTGTTAGTGTATGTTTGTATGTATATGTATGTATGTATATGTATGTATGTATGTATGTATGTATGTATGTATGTATGTATGTATGTATGTATGTATGTATGTATGTATGTATGTATGTATGTATAAATGTATGTATGTATGTATGTATGTATGTATGTATCTATCTATATATGTATGTATCTATGTATGTATGTATGTATCTATCTACCTATGTATCTATGTATGCATGTATATATATATATATATGTATTTATCGATCTATCTATTTATGTATCTATGTGTATATATATATATATGTATGTATCTATCCATCTATCTATGTATGTATGTATGTATGTATGTATGTATGTATGTATGTATGTATAAATGTATGTATGTATGTATGTATGTATGTATGTATGTATGTATGTATGTATGTATGTATGTATGTATGTATTTATATATCTATGTATCTATGCATATGTGTATCTATGTATGTATGTATGTATGTATGTATGTATGTATGTAGGTAGGTAGGTAGGTATGTAGGTAGGTAGGTATGTATGTATGTATGCATGTATGTATCTATCTGTATATCCATCTATGTATCTATCTATATATCTAAAAATGTATGTATATATATATGTATGTATCTATGTATCTATGTATGTATGTATATATATATATATAAGTATGTATGTATGTATGTATGTATGTATGTATGTATGTATGTATGTATGTATGTATGTATGTATGTATGTATGTATGTATCTATCTATATATCCATCTATGTATCTATCTATATATCTAAAAATGTATATATATATGTATGTATCTATGTATCTATGTATGTATGTATATATATAAGCATGTATGTATGTATGTATGTATGTATGTATGTATGTATGTATGTATGTATGTATGTATGTATGTATGTATGTATGTATGTATGTGTATATATATATACATATAATGCTGGAAGGACGTATGGCGGTAACCTCAAGACCAATCTTAACGAGACAAGCTCCCAAACATCCTTCGCAATCCTCGAGACTTGTTCTGATCGAAAACTCGGGTAGGTTTAGGCTTTGCACACATCTGTCGTGCAACCGAGCGCAAATTGCCGCAAAAGTGAGGAGCACCCCCGCAAAAGGCCGCAACTCGTTCGCAACATTGCCGAACGCGCGCAAGCGGAAAACGCCGCAACAAGGGCGGTTACCCATCTGGGCTGCCCGATTTCTGATCCCCTGCTAAAAGTGACTCACTTGTGGGTTAAATTCGGAAACCCAACCACTAAATACTACAAGGCTGAAAAGCTGAGGAACCGCATGGCTGGCAGCCACCAAGCCATGAGATTCCTGCGAGGATGGCTGTTTGGGCATCCATGAGAACCTGAACAGTAGCACCGTTTTGAGTTGCTTCGGCAAGCCACTAGCAAAGCCGTCTCGTCCAACTTCCGGGATTGAAGCCATCAAGAATTGGTAGCCATCAGTATGAGCCCAGGTCAGTATTTCTTGTTCCGCAATCTTCCATGTGGTTAAGACCCCTGGAAAAAAAAATATATGTCCAGTAGTGATAAATTCCTTTTAAATCTAACAAGGGAGAATAGAATAATACTCTTAAGCAAATGGATGGTTACCAAATCCATTTCGCAGCAGCTGGCCTGAACGAGACATGCATACCGGTTTCATAAACCACCAAACCTAGCTTTTGCACCGGTTGGAATGAATAAACACATATGCAAACCAAAGGATCAACCACCCACCTCAACCACGTGTTCGTCCAGCGCTCTTGTCACTTTCAGGGGGTATATTGGTCCAAAACGGCTGATTTCCTTTCGGTTGCTCTTACTCAGTTGCCCCTCAGGGAGCTGTAAGCAACGCACCTGGAAAGCTAAAAGGCCAAAAGCATACAAAAGCTCTGCTTGGGGCAAGCCAGTTGTAAACGCCAGGCTGCTGCCGGAGACTCCGGCCTCGGGGAAAGCTGCGTCGAACTGCGGTTCTCAAATTTGTGCATGGCAGGGGCCAGCTCCCTCAAAAGCAAGACTTCCTTTGGGCTTCCCGTTTATAACCACAACTTTTATTTGCTTAAGCCCCCTGGAAAACATAAAACAAATATCCAGGAGTCATAGATTCCCTTGAAAGCCAACACTCACTGGCTGGGTGGATGGCCCAAAAAAAGTTCAAACTTTTTGATTACCACTAAAATGGTCTTCCCAAAAAGTTTAAAGTTCATGAACTCAGGAAGTGAGAACGGGGGAAAACAACAAATATTCTTAAGCAAGTGGAAGACAAAGAAAAGGTCCCTCCAAAACGACCCAACCGATTTGGGTGCCTGGCATTGCTGCTTGCTTTGAGCACTGCGAGCTCTGTAAAGAGAAGGCGAGAAGGCGTCCGTGGTGCTGCGGATGTTTCAATCTGAGTGACGTTGCTTCGGGCACGTGCTTACATGCCCGCTGTTTGGCCGCCCCATTGCTGGGCATTCCTGAAGTCACCATTGACAGGCAAGAGGGAGTCCTTGACAAGAGACAAGGTCGAGTGTTCCTAGGTCCTCCAGTAGAGAGGTTAGAATAAGGGTACCAACTTTTTTGTGTAGTCTATTTTAGTAGGGGAACCCTCCCCCCAAAAAAAGGTAAAAGGGCACCTAGCTGGGGGACTTAGGTTCAATGGTCTGGCAACCGCAGAAAGTAGTCACAGGGCCATGCTGCCAAGTCGGGGAATGTCAGGGCCACGCAAGGCCGTCAACGCCATAGGGGGATCGGAATTTTACTGTACTATAGTTTCTCAAAGGAGCATCCCGTAAGCATCATTCTATAAGTTAATCTATGACAACGACTGCCATCCTTGAAGAACACCTACATGTTTTTGCATGCGTCGAGGCTGTTGAACCTGCATTCTCGGATGTGAACTGATCCTCCCTTACTCGGTGGTTTGGATTGGGACTTGGAGCCCCGAGAACACCTCCAAACATCCAAGCCACCAAGGGGGAAGCTGAAAAACAGAAAGTTGAATGTTGGAAACAAAGCGAATTGATTGCTGGGTTGCTGGGGTTGCCTTCAGTACAAGTTGAATGTTGATTGCTGGCTGGGGTTGCCAAACCTGTCCTCCAAGTGCCAAACAAAAAACAGCAATGGATCATCAAGCCACCAAGTAGAAAACAAACTGATATGTTGTGTGTTTTGCTCGGATGGACCTCCAAGCCTAGCTTTTTTTCCTGTTTTCCAAGTGCCAAACACCAGAACATTTCGCACCAAGCGGCAAAGGATCATCTCCAGACAGAACTGCCTGGCCCAGGCGAAACGCGGCTTGCTGGTGGCTTTACTCAGCTGGGCTGTCGGTTCTCGATAGTTGTCTAAAGCCACCAGGGGAAATACCCTTGGCTGCTCCCAAATCTGCTAAAAGTGAACAACTTGGTTAAAGTTGGAAACCCAACCACCAAACCAACTAAAAACCACTAAAACCTAAGGCACCGCATGGTTGGTTGAACCACCAAGTCATGCTCCGAAGCTGACCAATCCACGCAAGTCCATTCGGGACCGGCCTGCGCTTCAGCTTCTGGCTTGCATGTGTCCTTGGCTTTGGGAAACCAGCCGGAGCACAGGCTCAAGTGAATATATATATATATATATATATATCGACTGGAATTAGGACCTCAGCAAACATATTATTTTGCCTGGTTAGTGGAAAACAAAAGGGGACCCAAAAAAGCAAAACAAAACAAGCAAGCAAGCAAACAAACAAACAAACAACAAATAAATGAATCAAACAAGCAATGAATCAATGAATCAATGAATCAATGAATCAATGAATCAATGAATCAATGAATCAATGAATCAATGAATGAATGAATGAATTAATGAATGAATGAATGAATGAATGAATGAATGAATGAATGAATGAATGAATGAATGAATGAATGAATGAATGAATGAATGAATGAATCAATGAATCAATGAATCAATGAATCAATGAATCAATGAATGAATGAATGAATGAATGAATGAATGAATGAATGAATGAATGAATGAATGAATGAATGAATGAATGAATGAATGAATGAATGAATGAATGAATGAATGAATGAATGAATGAATGAATGAATGAATGAATGAATGAATGAATGAATGAATCAAACAAAAACAAACAAACAAACGATGCACATCTCATCTCTAACGTCCACAATGTAGCTGCTCTCCCAACCACTTCACACACATGCACGGTTCCATGATTCGATGTATCATTCCAGGCTTGCCTAATCTTGCCTACGCGGGCGCCTACGCAAAGGAGACAAACGAAACAGTGACGCCCGCGAAATCCTACGCGAGCCTACGCCCCCCACCTAAATTGCCTACGCCAACATCATGCAGTTTCCCTGCTTGGATAAACCCTTGATTCCGGGGGGGGAAAGAGAAACTCTGCCCATGTGGCTGTCCTTGGAAAGACATGAGAGACGCAACGCTCGTGCTTCGAACATTGGACTGGGATGCCGACCTTCGAATTGACTTCCATGGCTGCGTGTTTGGTTCAGCCTAAAAAAAGCACCCTGCTGGCGTCGAATCCCAGGCCGGGGGGGGGTGGAACCAAATCCAGTGGCTTGTTTTTGGACTTCTGGACATCCTTGGCTTCTTTGCAAGACCGGTCTTGCAAGGGGGTGTCCTAAACTTTGGCACACTTTGGCGCACCAGCACCAACAATCATCCGGCAGCACCCGAGGCATGGTGAAAACTGTTTATGGCCTATGGTCATGGTTCCCTTACTTTTATTTGCTTAAGTCCCCCGGAAATAAATAAAAATATTCCCAGTAGTGATAGATTCCTTTTAAACCAACAGAAGAAAACATACTCTTAAGCAAATGGAAGCTTAGCAGGCATCATTGTGGTTGTTATGGATCCTCTCCAGATGAATCATCCTCCCTGTTAACCCCAAGCAAAGGAACCGCTCTGTTGACGTGACGTTTGTCCACATCGGATTCACGGAAGACAGCGTCACATCTAGGTCCTCCAGTAGAGAGGTCAGAAAAAGTTGGTACCGGATTTTTTTCAGGACGTCTATTTTAGCTGGGGTGAGAGAAAGGGCACCTAGCTGGGGGACCGCTCCACATCGAAGGCACTCGATCGCAACTTGTCTCTGGCAAGAGGCTTCCCTGCGGTGCTTGGCTTCTTTGGCAAGATCCTCCTGAGCGTCAGCTCGCGGCCTCCTTTCTACAGTGACACAACTTGAACACTATCCGAAACTCGAACCGAGGGCCATGAGAACGGAACCAACAAAGTTTCACTGGATCCGGCGATTTCCCAGCGCGAGAGCCAACGAACCTTTTTCAGGGGGAGAACATGGGAGAACCTGCTAAACGTGACTAACTTTTTGTTGGTTTGATGGGGGAAACCCATTAGTTGGCGAAAAATTAAAGCCCTAACATCCAAGCAAAATGCGCCAAAGAAAAGATCTGAACATTGTACAATATGTCCAAAACCTGAAATAAAGGATCTTGAGGTAAAGGATCTTCACCATGATGGTGAGCTTGATTTACCCCCGACTCGGTGAGCTCGCCATAAACTATGCTGAAAGGATCATCCACCCCTCATCGCCCTCATATCGCTTTTTGCGAAACTGTGGAACAAGGGCCTTTTGTTTGCGAGCCGTGTGGAAAAACGTTCGCGAGACTCTGCGCGGACCAGTCTTCTACGGGTGGCATCCAGCCCCAACATCCGCCCTGGCTCTGAACCGCGTCCCCTGGAAAGAACAGGCCAAGTGACACATTCCCTTTCAGACCAACACGGGAAAATATGTTTTAAAAAATATATGTAAAGCAAATGGAGGCAGAACAAGAACCTGACAGCTGAAGCTGTTTGGGAACACCGATTCATTTGAAAATCGAGGGCCTGGTTTTAATCGGCATTGCAGAGAAGCCGAACCAACGTATTGCGAGGTAATCATTCAAACGGTCTCTTGATTCTGAATATTTCTCCTACTCTTTTGCCTTCATTCGCGCTCCACTCTCAGGGTCGATTCCCCATTCTTTCACACATCGTTCTCGGAAACCACCCATTTCCCACTTATGGATGTCCGCCAAGTTAGTAAGTGATTAGAAGAGAGAGAAAGAGAGAGAGAGAGAGAGAGAGAGAGAGAGAGAGAGAGAGAGAGAGAGAGAGAGAGAGAGAGAGCGAGGGAGGGAGGGAGGGAGGGAGGGAGAGAGAGAGGGAGAGAGAGACCTGAGAGAGAAGAAGCCTCTGCGCCAGAGCGCAGGGCCCTGCCTAAGGCGCCATCCCGGCTGGAAGCTCCGGAGCCGCCTTGCCCCCTCCACTTGGAGCTCAGACTGGCTGAGCGCCCCAGGCTCCGTAAATGTCATTGCCTGGCGAAAGGGGGAGCCTGCGGTACCAGCAGCATAAAAACGAGAGCTCATAATCGAGCGTGCCCGCGAGCATTTGGGCATGAGAGTTGGGGATCGTGGGCCGGCGGGCCTGCAGAACACCAATAGGGAAGCGCTCCCATGAGTGAGCACGCCTGCGAAACAATCGGGAGCACCTCGTACAGCGCCCGGACAATGGGGAGCACCCCGTGGCCTGCAGAAAGCAAAATGGGAGCACCCCATGAGCGAGCAAGCTCGCGAAACAATCGGGAGCACCTCATAGAGCGCCAGTGAGCACGCCCGCAAAACAAGCGGGGGGCACCCCATGAATGTGAGCGCCCACCAGACAAGGGGGGAGCGCCCCGTGCCCGCAAAACAGTTGGGGAGCACCCCATAGGCGAGCGCCAGCAAGACAATCGGGGAGCACCCCGTAGGCTGGCACACCCGCAGAAAAAGAATAAACACGCAAAACCGTCAAACAAGAAAAGGCGCGGGAGAAGAGCACCCGCCAGTCACGCGCCTAGAACACAAGGCCGGGAAAGAACGTGCCCAGGAACGTCCTCAAGGTCGGCGGAAAGAGCCGGAGGCTCAAAAAAAACAGCAGCAGCAGCAGCAGCAGCAGCAGCAGCAGCAGCAGCAGCAGCAGCAGCAGCAGCCACAACAACAACAACAACAACAGCAGCAGCAGCGACAAAGGCAAGGCCGGCAACAGTTGGGGGGGGGAGGGGGGGTTGGCAAAAAGGGGGAGGAGTTGGGGGGGTTGGGGGGAGCCGCGACGGGGGTCCTCCCAAAAAACAGTCTTGTCCGTGTTGGGCACGAACCTGAGAAACTTGATGACAGCGCGTGGCTGGGCGCGGCGTGACTCTTGGCCCGGAGCACGTCGCAGGAGTCGCATTGAACCTGCCGCCCGGGCTCGGTGTGCCTAGGCAACGCTGCGGAAACGGATGGGGCAAGGCCAGGGCTCGGAGCTAAGGCCTCCGCCACAAGGACTTGTGAGCGCGCAAGTTCGCGACCGGCACCTGGACAGTTTGGCATGGGCGGAAACGGAAAGTTGAAGGGTTCTGCGCGCCTGGCGCGCGAAACTCGACGCACAGGAGGCCCGCCGGCAAGTTGCCTGGAAAGAAGGGCAAAAGGACGGTCAAGACTGGAACGCAAGCTGAGGGCGTCGCGCGCGTCAAAATGCTAGCCTTGGACATGCTGGGGACAGGTCAACCAAACAACAACAGAGTTCTCGAACAGAGACTGAGCGTCGAACAGGAGTGGCCTGCTCCCGGTGGCACGGCTCGCATGTCGTCTGCGCGGGGGGCAGCCTGAGAGAACTCAAGCAAAGCGACCGAGCAAGTTGAAGCCCACGCGGCGGCGGAGCGCTGGACAAAGAGACCTAAGGGTAACAACGCGCGGGTCGAGCGAAAGAGCGACTCCACCAAGCTGGCGCACGGCGAGCAGCACTGGCAGCTTGCGGCAAAGGCGTCGTCGTGGGGGAGGAGCGTGGCGCACCTGGCAAAGCGAGACGCAACGACTGCGGCGCAAGAACTTCGGCAGGGGCACCAGTTCCGGTGGAGCGGAAGTTAGGCAGAATTCGCCCACGGGAGGCCGCGCGCAGCCCCGGTTCGGCCAGCAGTGCCGGTTCCGGGCGCGGCCATCCTGCGCAAGATGTTGCGGCAACGACGGGAACAGCACTACGCGCGGCAAAGGCCTCGCCCCAAGTCAGGCGATGGCAGGGCAAGCACAGCGTCCAGCGCGCCAGCTTGCCCTCCGCGGCGTAGCGGAGCCTCAACAGAAAGTCAAGCGTTCGCGGCTGTGATTTGAGGAACCATGACGCCTCATGGAGCGCAGCTGCGTGAGAGCGCGACGCCTGCGGAAACGAAAGCGCGAAGGACGAGGCAGTGGCAGCAGCAAGGCGAACAAAGGGAGCAAAGGTACACAGCAAGGAGAGAGCAACGGGCGTGTGGGTTGGTTTGCCTCTGGCACACCAGTGACCACACGCGACCAAATCGTGTGGTGGCACCCCTGAGCCTACCGGAAGCGCCCGGCCCCACACACAGAGACCACTTGAGGATTTCTCACCCTCTCATTACAAGGTTCACCCCACATTCACGGACGGGGGACTCATAAGTGGCTTATAGCCGAACGGTTGCCGTTACGACTTGCTAACTTGGCGAACACCCAAGCAGGGATGTTGCGATTTGTATGAGAAGGTGGCCTGAAGAGTATGGGAAAGCTACAGCTAGATCTTCACTTGGGTGAGCAGTGAACTTAGTGTCTGTGGTTACTCGGTTACCCACTTCTAAGTCCAAACGCAGTTTGCCTGGTGGCAAATTGGTTACCTAGGATGCCAACCACTTACTTGCCTGGGCTGTCCTCAGATCCCCCGCTAAAAGTTTAACTTTCAGTGGGTGAATGAGAATCCCACCACTAAACACCAAAAGGCTAAAAAGCCAAGGAGCCGGATGGCTGGGAGCCACCAAGTTAATTTGGCCAAACACCCAAGCAAGGAGTCCGCAACTTCTTGCTGGTTAAACGGAAATGTGAGGGGAATCCAAAAAACTTAAAGTCTACAGATCCAGCCCAATAGCAGTAGAGGCAAAGTAACAAGCTCCAAACACCAAAAGGCTAAAAAGCCAAGCAACCGGATGGATGGGAGCCCCCAATCTATTAAACAAAATAGTCCTCATGGGTGTTGTCGCAAAAAAAAAACGGAAGGTGCTGTCGTTCTCATTTGCCCAGATTGAAATGGGGGTCTCCCCCATCCGTAACTTGGACCACCCGAGTCCGCCAAAAATTGCGCGACGCTCCGATGCTTCCAGTGGCCACTTTCTGAAGGACCTTCGCCGCATCGGTGGAGAGCTTTGTCGCCTTCGGACTTCGGACCGGCGAGAAGCGTCTTGTCAGGTTGGGTCTCCTTATGGTTTCCGGCTCCAAAGCATTTCTTGGTTGCTGCAACGACCCCCCTGCAAAAAGTTGTTCACCTTTGGGGGGGTTTAGTAGAAAACACCTTTATTTCGACCAAAAAGTCAAAGTCTAAAGATCCAACCCAATAGCAGTCACATCATGGAATCCGCTATTTCTGCCCGTTTTCAGATCCCCCGCGAAGAGTTTCACTTCTTGCGGGCTTAATGCAAACCCTAAAAGCCTAACAAGCTAAGGAGACGGCTGGAAGCCACCAAGATTTGCAGACAGAGGCTCACAATGACTGGCCACCAAATTCCGAGACCGATCCAAAATCCAAAATCCTCAGCATCCCAAAGTCGGGGAGGCGCTTCATGTTGGGCTCGGCTCACCGATCCAAGACTGCGGGGCCTTGTTACAAGAAAGTCGGACGCATGCAGGGTGCCCATACCTTTGGGCTCTCTGTATGGGAAACTGAGCTCATGGTGTGGTAATAATCCATGCTGAAACACCATCCTGAATGAATGACTTGCTAATAATCCTTGGAGCTCATGGTGTGGCTCGAATCCATGGAGCGCTGAATTGATCCGGAACATCGCGGTGTATGGCATGACTCGAACCCATGCTGAACTGGAAGCTGACTGACCCATCACAACACCGGCTGACTGCCTTGCTCTGCGCTGCTTCCCATTTCAGGATCTGCGCTTCTCCCGACGTGCCAGGTACTCAAGTGCGGCAGAGTCGCCGGCGCAATCTTCGGCTCGAAACTCACGTCCATTTCTTTCGGGAGCACCTAAGCAACTCTGCGAGCAAAATGACTGCAGGTGGGACTAAAGGTGACATGACTGCTCCCTCCGCGAGAGGCACAGAGGGATACGGTACCCTTTGGGCCTTGAACATGGAAACTAAAAGTTCAAGAAGGACACTGCTCATTTTAGTTCGCAAATGTGGCTGAAACCTAACATGCATTGGGAGGCTTTCCGGACCGGAAGTGAAGTTCAGGTCCTGCGCGTTGCCGGATAATAAAACGGGGTATCGACGCGAAAGCACGTAACAACTTGGGCAACCGACCCAATTGATTCTTGGCAAATCATTTTTTTCTTGGAGCACTGAATATGGTGGCTGGCCACGGCATGAGGCCTCGGGCGAGAACTTCCTAAGACCAAGCGGCTGCAATCGGACGTGCGAAAGCAACTGCAAGAACTCGTTGCACAAAGTTTAAGCCAGAGTCACAAGGCACGGAAAAACCTCTGCAGACATGGGGCCGCGTCGAAGTGAACCTGCTTCAACGACTTCATCTTGTTCTGCCTCTCCAGAAGAATGGGTGCACCTTCCGCAGAGTGACAGAAAGCTTGAAGTGGCTGCACCCATCAAGATCCTCATCTGAACCAAAGGCACCGTGCCGAAACGTGGATGCAAGTGACACCGGCAGAAACTATTCTCCTCAACTTGCCTTCGAACCAGTGCCGGGTCAGATGTTTTTTTCATGGAGACGCAGCAAACGCAACTTCCGGTTTCAAACTGCACGTCCGTAAGTACGGCAATGCCCTGAACATCGAAAGGTTGTTTGATGCGCGGCCACCGTGCACTGGATTGTGGACAACAAGAAGCGACATATCGCCCCTTAGCATCTCCAAGGGTGGTTTGAAGGGTGCTACGCGCGGCATCGCTGTGCATAGAACCGTCTCTGCCATCCACAATGCGAGGCAGCATATTCAAGTGCTCAGGACCATGACCTCCATTTGCTTAAGCTCCCTAGGGGAAAAAACAAAAAAACACATAATAAACATATTTCCCATGGTGAAATCGATTCCCTTTTAAACCAGAGGGAACACATATCTTGAGCAAATGAAAGATGATCCTGGCAACGGATCATGTGGAATCCCATTCTCTTCAGAGGCCAAGGTTGTTCCCGCTGCTGACGTGTCTTGCTCGATCCGAAGTCGGCTCAGTTGGCTCAGTTGCCCCGGACCCAGAAACCAAGGCGATCACTTTTCTCAGAGGCCCAGTGGATTTTCATGGGAAAGAATCGGCATCCTTTCTGGGTTGGCTTCAAAGGGGAACCAAATCGAACACAAATGAAAAGGGAAATCTATGCTCAGATGCCCAGAAAAGGGCATCCTGTCTTGGTAAAACCTTAAAGGAATCGGAGCCCTTCCCAAAAAAAAGCTGCAAAAAGGGCGGAATCCACTGGGCAACTGAGCTTTTGGGGCCATCACTCAAGTGGACCACGGGGAGACCATAAGGTCATTTCAGGTCGGCCCAGGCATTCGACGGAAGGCAATACAAGCTGCTCCAGGGGTGAAACGCTCCTGAGATGAGTAGGAAAGCTTGTCTTCAGTGGCCTTTGCGAGGAACTCTTTGTTTTGGAGGGTACCCAAATGGATGGCTTTTGGGATGATGGGAAACCACAAGGAAACTACCCTTTTCAGAGTCCCCTCCGAGAATCACCTTGTTTGTTGCGTGGGTAGCATTGTTGAAGCTACTTTCTTGGATGCCCGGCCAAGTGAGTGAGTGGTTGTAACCGAGTTAGTCCCAAGTGCAGCTAGCCTGGTTGCAAATAGGTCATCTAGGATACCAACCACTTCCTCCGGAAGGACTATGGTTTACACAACTCTAAACAAGCGTGACAAGATGATCATGCAGCTGGCCGCTGTTTTCCTTGGATTTGGAGATGATTTTGGCTGCAAACTCGAATCGAACACCGTTGAAAAGGCAAATCTAAGCTCAGATGCCCAGTGACCATGGGAAAAAGACGGGCATCCTTTCTTGGTTGCTTGACTTTAAAAGAATCGGAACCCTTCCCACAAAAAGTGTTTTGTGTTTTTTGGCACCACTGGGCTACAGAGTAAGAACAAGTTCACATAATCCCTTTGGAATTATGAACAATAATTTCATAAGCTTTTACCCATATTTGTTTGTTAAATAATTTTTGGGTACTTATTTGTTTTTGTTGTTTTCTACCCGGCCTCCCTCTCCCGCTGATTCTCGCATCCAATCGCGCTTGCCTGGGCCCTGCCGGTCCAAAGCGCGATCCACGCGCTCGCCCAGCGACTGAAGACGCCTCGAAGCGCTTCGTGCGGTGAACTCCGACCGATGGGAAAACACGCGCCGTGTGGGTCCCGTGTTTCCCCCCTTTTTCAGGGTTTTGTGTCGGAAAACAAACCCAGGGACCCTTTTTGAGGGGGCCCCTTTTGGGGTATGTTTCTTTTTCAGGGTTTGACAGGGATCCTTACATTATACACCTGAACATTGCCTTGTAAAAGGTGGTGTCCCTTGATTTTGGTGGAGAAAGCCATGTTTCAAATGGGCAAAATGTATCTTTTAAGGAGCCCTGTTTGATTGGCTGAAACAAACCAGGCCCTTTTTTGGGTGGTTTCAAGGGAAAGCGTCTCTTCCATTTGGCTAAGATCCGTAGAACAAAAATATGTCCAGTAGTGATGAATGCCTTTTAAAGTCAACAAGGAAAAACACAAAACAAGCTTAAGCAAATGAAAGTTCTGCCCAAATCGGTTTGCTATCTATTCTCAAGGAGAGTGGCAAAGCTGATGCTACACCCGATGTTTGCACAAGCAAGACGCTCTTTCCAGGCGCAAGTCGGAATGCCACTAGCGCATATATCTGGCTTGTGTTTGAAAAAACAGCAGAAGAAAACAGAAACAAAGATGTGATCAAGGAAACGACGCGCTCATCGAGAAATTACTTCCATTTGCTTAAGCTTGCTTCAAAGAATGAGAACATATTTCCAGTAGTGACATCGTTTCCCTTTCAATCCAGGGAACATGAAAAACAGAGTCGTCTCAGAAGATGAAAGATATGCTCCCTCTTTACACCCTACCCCACCAAAACTTGCAAACTCCCTGCAACACATGGCCCCAAAGTGATGTCTAAAGCCACAATAGCCACAAGCAAGTCGAAGAAATAGATTCATGGCTTTCAGCCCATCCTTGTTTGGAATTAGGACCCAAGCAAAAAACAATATGTTTTGCCTGGTTAGTAGAACACAAAGGGGACCCCAACCAAAAACAAAGGGGACCCCAAAAGGGGAGCTAATGGGAATTATCTAGCTCTCGACTCTGCAAAGAAAAAGCAAGCTGCAGCAAAAAAAGTCTCTGCATGACATGGGTGTAGGTCAAAGTAGGGAGGAATACCCAAGCTGAAGCCCTGGTAAATGGAAATAAGGGCTAAGGCCTGCGGTTTCCTGATCTGATGGTTGAATTTTGACCCATACCGTCCATACCCACATGTCCGGCTAGTTGGAGGCTCATTCTGTGAAGTGTGAAACATAAAACAACCGAAGGCACTACAAAGTATCAGATACCTGCTGACCTACATAATGAGAAGAAAAAAAACAAGTCGGAGAATCCTTGGCACTCTCTCTTTCTTCTGTTGACACCTCTGCAAACAGCTTTTTGGCTTTCGTTGGTTCAATGCAGGAAACTATCCACAAGCATTCGACCAAAAAACATAAAGTCCAAAGATCCAAGCAAATCGCCATACAGCTTTGGTATTTGGTTGATGCTCACCGTAAAAGGAATTGGATGCAGTGTGGCTCCAGATGCGGATGCAAAATCAAGGGTCGCAACTTCTATCAAACCGTCCGCGACATGACAATTCCACGGCCTCTCAGCCCTCCAGGCATCAAAACGCTTGAAACCAAGGGCAATTGCTGGCTGTTGAGCCAACAGGTTTCACGACTATCATGGCTTCAGTCCTCACATCTTCTTAGAACAAGCTTCAAGGAGGCTCTAGGTGGTGCTTTTCCGCTTGATGCTTGGTAAACATCTCAGAGTCATAGATGATTCACATGGGAGCTTCTCAGCATGGTCAAGCTTCGCATGATGTCGACTTACAGTAGCCAATCATTGACTTGGGTTTGTTTCTAAATGGGGAACTCCCCTCAAAAAACATGGGTGGTTTCCTTTTGGCTTCCCTTGAACCCGACCCTTTTCAAAAAGGGTACCCTCAAAAAAGACACAGTCACTGCTCTGTTGCCCGTAAGTGACGTGGAAATAAAAGGTTCACCATTTTCCTTTTGGAACCTTGCATAAACATGGACTCAGGGAATCCAAAAGGTCAAAACCGGTCGATTCGGGTTGGACAAGGGTTGAGGTCCATCCGACCAAGAAACACGACATCTCAGCTTCCGTCTACTTGCTGGTTGGGTGGTTTGGTAGGTGGTTTCCGATTTGCCCTCTACAGGAACCAGGGGCTCAAATCCAAATCCAAACCACCAGTAAACAATCACCAACTAGAGGGAAGCTGAAAGTTGGAGCCCCTGGTTCTTGTACTACATGGAAAACCCAACCACCAACCAAGGGTTACCTAAAAATTGAATCCATGCCATGGGTCAAAATCCCGGTTTTCCCCCAGTGAACTAAAGCCTAAAATGGGTGGTGAATTCACCTACCAACCAAAATGGGATCCCAAAACGGTTTTGAGCCACCGCCATATGGGTCTGTCTTTTGTATGCGGTAGACTTAGGATACAGGTTACATTTTACCAGGAACTGAAAGTCAAGCAAACAATAGAATAGACTCTAACCATCTTTTTGGGGGAACTTTTGTTTGGATTTGACAACCACAGCCATATGAACCAACGGCCCGGGATTCGTGCAATCTTTCTTGCAGCCGGAGCTGCTGCTCCTGCGTCTCCAGGTTCCTTGGTGCGACAAGCAAGGCACAGTTTTTAGGGCTGACTGAAAGCTTGGTTGCCTCACACGTGTTCGTTTGGAACCACTTTGAATAAAATATTAACAAGGGAAACCAGTGGAACCCATTGACTTACAGCTTGGTTGCTGCAACGACCCCCCTGCAAAAAGTTTAATTAACATTTTTGGGGTTTAGTGGAAACCCCCAAATGATTTTAAACCAAAAAGTTAAAGTCTAAAGATCCGTGCCTAATAGCAGTCAAGAAATGGGAATTGTACTTGCTGGGCTGCCCGTTTTCAGATCCCCGGCTAAAAAGTTTAACTTTCAGTGGGTTGAATGAACACCTACCACTAAACACTAAAAGGCTACAAAGCTAAGGGGATGTCTGGGAGCCACCAAGCTCAGTAAGTGGTTCGTAAGCCTGGTTGCAACCCACTGAACGGAGACTTGTAACTATGATCAGTGGGTTATAAGCAGGGGCTTAGTACAATGCCCCTTTAAGTATTTGTTTGGGAAGGACAGTATGTGTTGAAGTGTTAAAGCTACTTGGCCATATTTGCTTGGGGGGGAGGGGTCGGTTGGGGGGGGGGGAATGGGAAATTGTACTGAAACCCATCAATTTGTTGGTTCTACAAAGATGGTGGTGAAGTTTATATACGCTTTACTATATCCCCAATCAGGTAGTAGAACCGCCCAACGTGACCAATCCTTGATTGAAGAAACCCAAGGTGAAGCGCTGGCCGGTTGCCCCAGATTTCGCACGCTCTGCCAGGGTTAACTTTTCAAGCTGCCCAAGCAAGCCATCAACTCCCGCGACGAGTCGCGCGACCCCGCTTCCAGTTCCCATTTCCCCCGGGGGCCAACAAGCCACCGGGTGATCAGCCTGAAGGCCCAGCCAGAAACACAAGGGCGCGTGAAAAAAACCCATGACCAGGCTGACCCCCCGATATTCATCCACCCCGGTTTACTGGCTGTCCCTGGGCTTGGGGAGTCGGATCACAGGGTGGACTAATATGGGCATCATCACCGCAATGCCCGACAACAAGAGGGGCACCCAGAAAGGCGCGCCCAATACCGGGATCGATCTGCCTCTGCCAGCCGGCGCAAGCGGAAGTAGCATTGCCCGTCGCCATGCAAATGTGCGCAGTCCCAGATCCCACTTGCCGCTTAGGGAGTTGGCAATAAAAGGCGACCACCTCTTGGGCCCTTGACTATAGACAAGACTAGGGACACATTTTTAGGTCAGATCCGGTCCATTCGCTTTGGGCAACTGAGACATTGAGGGACTGCAATCAGCACGGTAGAGCAAGTTCGTCATGGGCCGACAACACAAAAGTTGTGATGTTCAACACCTTGCGGGGAAGACAGCGACAGCCTGACACGCCAAAAACAGTCCTCTTGTGACTGTGTTTGGAAAAAGGCTAGAGCTTACCTGGGCTCGCGCCTGGAGGGGTGTCCGACCTGCAGTTTCTCAAAACGGGATTTGGAGCCCTTTTGGTCGGTATTTTAAGAAGGACACCAAAAGGATGCGTGCTAGATCTCTTCTTTCCCTCCAAGATGGCGCCGAAGTTGATGTCTAAAGCCTGGGGACATAAACCTGCTCCCAAATCCCCTGCTGAAAGCTTAGCTTGGGCTATAAATGGAAACCCAACCACTAATCCACCTAAAAATCTAGGGGTACCTTCCCCATTCTTTCCAGGGATCCTTCTTTCTAGAAAACCTCCGGAAACCCGGGGAAAATAGCTGGCTTTTGAAAAAAACGATGCTTGAAAATAATGGTTGGAATCCACCCTTAGAGAAAAAACCTAAGACAGAATCTCTTAGAGCTAAGAAAACTCCACCCTTAAGAAACCCTTAGAGAAAATCCACCCTTAGAGGTTGAAAGGAAAGAAAAAAAGAAGAAGCAACATGGTAAAACCCCTTTCCGGAACCGGATCGCTGGGAACTGTTGAACTCCGCGCTTTTGGAGCAACCCAAAAACACCCAACCCTCGCTGGCTCTCCAAAACGCCGGATCCAAGACACGTCCGGGTGAGGTCCAAGCGCACCTCGAACGATTCCGTCTTCGCCTCGCAATGGCCGCGGTTGGATCGAAATAGAAGACCACCCCTTGTCACCCCCCAGACATGGGCGTATCTCACATTTGCATTTGAACCTCGGAAATGGAGTTTTCTCATACGGGCAAAACCAATATGGTTGGTTTCCTTTTGGTGTCTCTTGGGATGTCTGATTTTCAACATGCTATTCATATGCCAAATGCATCTGCGCGGTTCTGGTTGCTTCTGAAAGGACAGTAAGTGCGCGCTTCCACAATTGCTCCTGCCGCACATGTGCGTAAATTGTGATCGCTTGATGATTATTTTATCCACAGTTGTGAACGGAAGTTAGTCCCTGCTCTCTGTTATACCCAAACCTCCTCCCCTTGACGATCTATGGCAAGAATGGGACACCCGCAGTTCAATGCTGCGCTGTCTACATGTCTTGAGGAATGTGACATGAATGTGGCTGTGGTTCAATAAAATGTACTCACATGGCACCTGACTAAATGGAACCAAAGACTAAAACCTGCGGTTTGCCCCAGCTGCTTGATTTTGAGCCACGCCCATATGGCCATGGGTCAAAAGCCAAATCGTACCCCAGTGAACATCCCAATCCCGACTAAAATAGGTTCCAAAATGCGTGGTGCATGGGATCCCAAAACGGTTTTGGGCCACACTCATATGGCCGTGGGTCAAAAATAGGTACCCAGAATGGACCCTGGTAAATGGAAACATGGACTAAAACCTGCGGTCCCCCAGTGGTTTAATTTTCACCCACGCTGTCTGGGGTAGAGTTATAGAATGTACATTTTATTGTTTGCTTCACTTTGAGTCACTGGTAAAATGTAAAATGTATCCTAAGTCTACCCCAGTAACCATGCTTTGGGGGAACCCCTGCCACACCCATATCCAGAAAACCGGCCGAAACGAGCCCCCTCCAGGCCACGTCCGAGGCGCGGCCACCTCGGCATGCTGCATCCCCAGGCGCTGCATTTGCGCGCCCAGCTCCGGCAGCGACGTGGCCATCTGTCGCAGCTGCCTGTTTTTTTTTCTCCTGGAGTTTCCCGGATCCTTTTTGAAAAATCAAACAGGTACCCCCTGAAAAGTGTTGGGAGGTTGCTTTTTCTTTTTCCTGGGGTTCCAAAGGCGGTTTATTTTGCATGTTTTCTGTGAAAGGTGGTTTTTTGCCAGGAGTAGCTTTGTCCAAGCTCAGCTGATGTCATTGAACAATTCGGGCGCCGCACGTGCTCAGGACCAAAGTGTGCAAAGACTTGACCTCCGTTCCCACAGAACAAGCGGAGGGATTACCAAAGGACAGGCTGAAACACATAGATTCACCGGTGTCAAGATTCACGGCAGAAAACGAGCTTTTTCGCTGGAAAACGGGCTTTCACGCCAATTTCACGGTGATTTCACGCTACTTTTGCGCGCATCACGGACCGCTATGTTCACACCAAAATTGTTGTGTCAAGACATGTTGGGATGGAACAGGCTTTGTAGAATCTAAACGTGGCAGCAGTATGAATAATCCATCAAATACCACGCCATGGCTCATGGCAGGCGCAAAAAACAGGCTTTAGCTGCAAAAAACAGGCGAGGTGCAAAGGACGTTTAAAAAAACAGTCGTGGATTGCCAGGGTTTTGTTTGCAGGGGGGTGTTTTTGAAAGTGGTTTGCAGTGCTTTTTTGGGCTGCATTTAGGGGTCATGACACCTTCTTAAGCCAACCCCAAACAGGATACCCTTTGCCTCAAAACAAAACACAGCCCCAGAAAAGTCCCTCTCTCGACTTGGTGTTTTTTGGAGATCTTTGTTTTCGGTTCAAAGGAACACTAGGACTAGGCTTTGAGTGGAGAGGTTAGAATAAGTTGGTACCCTATTTTTTCTGTAGTCTCTTTTAGCAGGGGAACCCTCCCAACCAAACAAGTTGGTAAAACAGGCACCTAGCTGGGGGACCTAGAGGACATCTGAAATTATTTTTCGTGGTCGGAGTCCTAAAAACAGCCACACCCAATGGGTGCTTCCAATGGCTCCCGAAAAATCCCATGCTGGGGCCTACCGACCCCTTCAGGTATCCCTTTGCTTTGCCCGGGTGTTTTTTGTTTTTGTTTTGGGAAAAAGGACCTTCCTGCCAAAAGGAAAAGGAAAAGATGGTGGCTTTCCTGTCAGTGCCCTTTAAAACCGACCAAACAGGGGTTCCCCCAAAACAGATGGGTAGAGTATGTCCTATTGTTTCCTTGACTTTCAGTTACTGGTAAAATGTAACGTGTAGCCTAAGTCTACCCCACACAAAAGACAGACAATATGGGTGTGGCTCAAAACCGTTTTGGGATCCCATTTTGGGGTAGGTGCACCACCCATTTTAGAACCTATTTTAGTGGGGATTGGGATGTTCACTGGGGGCACGATTGGCTTTTGACCCATGGCCATAGGGCAAACCGCAGGTTTTAGTCTTTGGTTCCATTTAGCCAGGTGCCATTGAAGTACATGTTTTTGAGCTGGGGATTGGGGTGTTCCTTTTGACCCATGGCCAGATCTTCCACCAAAAGGCCTTCCACCCAGATCGGTGTCGCTCGCTTTAAATTTCCGCGCGAAGCGGCGTGAGCCGCTGCTCGTCCAGCACCTCTTGCAGATCTTCCACCCGCCGTCGCAGCTCCGCCACGCCTCGTGGATCGATCCGGCGGAAAAACCACAGCGGCTGGGATTCTTCCATGTGCGTTTTCGCCCCCTGGAAAAACATATATATATATATATATACACATGTATATATGTCCAGTAGTGAAATCGGTTCCCTTCAAAACCAACAGGGGAAAATAGATAATATTCTTAAACAGATGGTTAAACATTGCTTTCAAAACCATTGAAACAATTGGTTTTGCTCCATTACCCATCTTAAATAAACAACGATTCCCTGTTGGCTTCCGGTCAAAGGTACATATTTTGCAAACTATGGGCAACTTAGCACCCATAATCCCTTGCTCATGTGCTGCTTTCTGTCTCCCTTGCTACAAGTGACTAACTTTTTCCGTGGTTCAACGGAAAACCCGTTGGTTGGCAAAAATTTGTCCAAGTCCTGACATCCCTTGGCACAATGCAAAGAAAAGACGTGGGCGCTCGCCGACCTCGAAGTGCGGAGGTTCTTCGGGGACGACTCAGCCAGGGTTTCGGTCACTGGATTTCGCAAGTTGCAGTGACCGGATTGCCATTGAACCTTCCATTGGAGGGGCCTTCTCCTTCTTTCCCCCCCCCAATAAATCGCTGCGTCGAACAGACACTGTGCGCTATCGCAAAGGCAAAGGTTCCATTGGAGGGAAACACGTCCATTAAACCATGGCAATTACCTGCCACTTTGGGAGGGTCCAAGGGAAAATGATAAGGACTTGCTGGTTTGATAGGGGAAGGAGAAATGGAAGGACCCCGCAAAAAAACACCATGCCTACCAGGAAGGTCATTCCCTATGCACCAGCAAGAAATGGCAGGGATCATTTTGGTGCCCCCTTCGATGTTTATGTCTTCCCTTGGTGGTTTACAGTGTCGGGGTCCCTCAAGACACCAACTTAAAAAGGGTTCGTGAAACAAAGTCGCAAGCCCTGAATATTATTTTTGCTTTGACACAAGGGGACCACACCGTAATTCTCTACCAGGAGTTTATCAATCCGGGGTTAACACTATAAACCACTAGAAGGGAAAGATATGGGATCGGAAAGCATCTTGAAACTGCCCAACGCATGAATTCTATTTCCGAGTCGCTACCTTTTAGGAAGCCAAAAAAAAAACGCCACCATTTTAGGGGGTCCACCTACTTGGACGCCATACCCAAAAACTTCATAATATGCATCATCAGATTTGTTTAACCCCACTTTGGATTGGGATCCTGAATCAACGTGGGGCTTCCAGAACTCAAATCACTTGCCAACCCAAACGGGTATGGTAGCAAAATACGTTTGTGTTTTTTTTGCAACCCCCTACTAAAAAGGAACAGAACCCAAAAAACAAAAAAAAACATGCCAACAACAGTGAAGTCTGTTTAATCCGGTTAGCCTCCAAAGCAGTACACTTGCACCTGTATATTGAAGAATCAACTCAACATGCAGGATGCAGGCGGAATCTACTCCAGCAACTGGACACCTGGCATGACCCGTTGAAAGCTGTGCGAATCAATGACAAATCGTGACTCAGCTACATTCGTTTGGGAGTGTTTTGCTTTGTGGGTAACCCTTTGGAAACTAACATCAGCCTGATAACCATCTTTCCTACTAAGAGCGCGCGCCTGTGTTGGGCTTGTCATGGACTTCCTCCGACTTTGCTTCAACATCCTCCTGTGAATCATGGCGTGCAATAACTGGATTCGTGGTCAATATAGGACCCAACATGGCCTCCTCTTTCCTTTTCATTTCCCTGCAAACTACGCCCACCACGGGTACCCTCAAAAAAGATTGTCCCGCGTGTTACGCGCCGAGCGCGAGGAAATCGGTGAAAACCATTCATACGAGTAGAAACTGACCGAATTTATGCGAAGGAAAGGCTTACACAGAGCAAACAACAGAACCATATGTTTGCTTGTTCTTGACAGATCCACTGGGAGAGCGCCCCCAACATGAACCAAGGTGATCACAAGTTGCAGTTGAAACATGCACAAATAGGCAACATCGCAGCCACATGGCCATACATGTTCTTTCAATGCAGGTGCCACGTATACAATCGGTCTGCTTTGCCATTCCCGTGTTCCGTCCGGTTGGGAGGCAAACACAGCAGCAGCAGCTATGACAGGACCTGGTAGCTGGCTTTCGGGAACAAAAAAAAAGGTAACGACAGGTGAACTGTGAAGAAACTGCCAATTTTCAAGGATACAACATGCACAGAGAAGCACGCATACTCAAACAAACAAGCAAACGAGCAGCTCAACCAATCAACCAATCAACCAAGCAACCAAGCAATCAATCAACCGAGCAACCAAGCAAGCAAACAAACAACCATATCGCACGGGCGACAGGCTGGAACACACAATCAACAAATCAATACAAACTGACATCAACACTGCTTGTCACGCTATAAGCGTCTTGTGGTAAAACACAAACTGAACAGGGATCCTTACATTATACACCAGAACATTGCCCTGTACATGGTGGTGTCTGAAAAAGCAACATGTTTCAAATGGTTGCAACACCCTGCTAAAAACGAAATGGGAGTCTCGAGCCACGTCCTTGTCCTGCGTCTTTGGCAAGAACCTTTGCATCTGCTCCTTCGCGATTTGCAAGGCATGTAAGACTGGGGAACAGATATGGTTGCAGAAGGAAAACAACATAGTCCTTGACGACTGAGTGTGTCCGTTCTTAGGTGTTCCTTTTGTGTTTCCTTTTAAAACCACCAACAAAAGGACACCGTCCCAAAAAGCACTCTGTGTGTGTGTGTGTGCGCGCGCGTGTTTGTGCTTGCTTGCGGGCTCCTCTTTTTGGGTGGTTCTAGAGGGAAACAAGAAGTAAAGCCTACACTCCTGAACCCCCTGAAAACAGAACCCCCTGGTCCTCACGTTTTGGGCTGGAGACACCTGGCTCTGAGCAGAAGCGTTTTTTGAGCCAACGTTCGGCACTTGGAATCGTGTAAGCGCTGTTGTTCAAAGCCAACAAACACATTTGGCTGTGGCTCAAAAAGATGTACCCAAATGGCCCCTTGGTTTTCCTCGTAACCCCAGCATTTGAATTTTGAGCCGCACCCAAGTAACTAAGTAGTGTGTCCCTTCGAAAACACAAACTCCGCAGGCGCAAGCTTTTTCCATGTCGCTGTTCGCTAGTCCCTTTGCGACGGACATGTCGACAACGAATTCTTGAGAGGTTCCTGTTCTCAGTTACGGGATTCGCTGAATGGAGAATTTAACTGAGCGAAAGGTGGACAAGATAAGCCGGGTCGAATGACCTGCCCACAAAAACCCAGAATCTACCGAAAGAAACTGGAAACCAAAAGGTGATCCTCCTTTGGGACCTGTACTGAAAGTGTTCTCTGAAAAGGGCAAAAAAGGTTGAAAGCTCGATCCGCTTTGAACGCAGATGAATGGCGCTTTACAAGCCTTGGTATTGTCAAAAAACAAACAAACAAACACATGCCAACAACAATGAAGGGGGTCCCTTCCCCGTTCACTTTTTACTCGAACCGCACAATTCCCATCTCCGCACTGTGATGCTTGTCAACAGCGAATGGCCCCAGTTCCCAACTGTCTGTGAAAAATGGGCACCCAAAATTATTGGTTCTAACAATAGGTTCTAAAATGGGTGATGCACCTACCCCAAAATGGGATCCCATTGGTTTTGAGCCACACCCATATGGCAGGTCAAAAATAGGTACCCAAAATGGACCCTGGTACATGGAGACATGGACTAAGCCTGCGGCCCATACCGGGTGGCTTAATTTTGACCCATACCCACATACGCAACGCACCCAATTCAGGACGCCGACAAACCAGATTAATACCATCTAAACACCTCAAGACCTACAAACCTGAGTTGAACTGGACGGCTGGTTGCACCCCTTTGAAGACACCAAAAAGGGGGTACCTTCAAAAAGCGACACACACCAAACCATCTCGGGTCCCATCGATCAGCTTTGCGCAAGGCCTCCAACGGTTGGCTCCTCTTCCATTTGGTTAAGGCCCCGGGAAAAAAGAGAAAAAGAAATATGTCCAGTAGTGATGAACCCCTTTTAAGACCAACAAGGGAAAACAAAAAATAAAATATACAAAATATTCGTTTCAGCAAGGGAAAACAAAAATAAAAATCTTCGTTTCAGCCAATGGAGGTCCTCCAAGCGGCTGATGGCCTCCTGCTGCATCTTGGCCCGCATCGCCAGACCCTCGAAGGCCAGATCTGAGCCGTCGGCATCGGCGGCGGGGGGTCTGCAAGGCGCGGTGTGGCTTCTGCCCAAACCTGGGATGTCCGTTTTCAGATCCCCTAAAGGTTTTTAACTTTTAGTGGGTTTAAAAAAGGGAATCCAACCACTAAACACTGAAAGCACCACAAGTGCCTTTTGGGAAACCAAAGCATTGTGGAAGGTCCCTGACGATGATACAGGCCAAATAACTCCTGACAGGCAACGCCTAGAAAGACCCACTGCACAGTCAGACTGAATTGCTCTATGGGTGCAATGCTTTGTGTTCTAAACATCATGCGCGAGTGTGCGGGTGTGTGTTTGTGTGTTTTTTGCATGAGGCAGAGTCGCAACTGGTCATGCTTCCCGCCTTTGTGATGTGCATCTTCCGGGCAATGCCGAGTCGGCAATTCCGAGTCGCCAATTCCGATGCCCCATGAGCCATGCAAAATTATGGGGCCCGTTTGAATCTCAAAACTGGTCTGTTCTCAGATCCCCTGCTAAAAGTTTAACATTTAGTGGGTTACATGGAAACCCAGCCACTAAAGCCACTAAAAAACAAAAAAAACTTCTAGGTCCTCCAGTAGAGAGGTTTGAACAAGGGTACCCTTGTTTCTGTAGTCTATTTTAGCAGGGGAACCCTCCCAAAAAAAAGGGGTAAAGGGCACTACTGGGGGACCTAGCCTCTAAGCCAGCGCAGTCAACCTATGGGTTTCACTTTGGTTGGGATCGGGAGTTGGCTGAAGCCATGATATCCCCCCCACTGGTGTTTGACGGCATGGTGTCAGCTGCTGTATGCGAATTCGTAAGGCCCGGAAGCAAACAGTTGCCATCGGCAAGTGCCAGCAAACTGTTACAAGCCTGGGGTTCAACGCCCATTAAAACAAAGGTTGACCCAATTTAGATGATGACCATCCTTAGGTAATAATGGTGGTGGTATGAATCCCCGTTGTTTTTATGGTGGTTTGACCCCCAGGGTATAATGTTTGTCTAAACTTCAAAACACATTGAAACTTGAGTCGAGACTCAAACGATATCTCAATCTTTCACTATCATTGGATATTACTGGTAAGGAATGGCATGGGGACCGGCAACTGGGGTCCCCAAGAAAAGGACAAACCCATAGGGTGGGTCTGAAAAGTAGAAACCCGCCCGGCAGCTTCTTTGGGACACTTTCTGGCAATTTCACCCGGAACATCCTGGAACCCAAACAAACAGAAACACACACACACACACACATGGACCGGAACAACACAGAAACCCGAAAAGCAAAAGACAGGCGTCTTTTTTAGGGAATCCCCAAAATGGTGGCTTTCTGTTCTTTTGGTTCCCCTTTAATAAAAAAAAAGGAAAAAACAAAAACACAAACAAAGGGGTACCCTCAAGAAGACACACCCGCATCCCGACAAACTCTTCGGGCCCGCCTTCACTGCCCTCGCCGTCGCCCTCGAGGCAGCCTGCCAAAACCACTAAGAGACAGCTCCTTTGGCGTGTTCCGGGTTGTTTGCGATACTCCGGGGCAACCAGCTGGTAGTTCAAATATTCACCTCTGGAACCCAAAGCAAGCGTCATTACCACAGGAATCTCCACAAAATGGTCCTCATTTAGGTTCCATTTGGTTAAGACCCCCGGAAAAATGAGAAAATATTTCCAGTAGTGATCGATTCCTTTTACAACAGGGGAAAATCAAACATGCTCTTAAACAAATGAAAGTCTAAACTTCTGAGTGTCCCCTGCTCAGATGCCCAGTGACCATGGAAAAAAAGGGCCATCCTGTTTTGGTTGGTCGAGTGTCAAGGAATCGGAACCTTCCCCAAACAAGGAAAAACGGGCACCACTGGGCAACAGAGCCTGGTTTCTGTGGCCCAAGGTACTCTTCCTTGTGTTTGTTTGGGCGTCCCCTGTCGATTGGGCGTCCCCCGTTTTGGGGTGTCCCCTGTTTCAAACTCATTCAACAAAACACCCAAACCAAATGGCGACCCAATTACAGATAGTTGATTTGCTTGAACATGAAAACCTGAAAACAAGAGGAGACCTATGCGTGCTCACGCTATTGCCTTCGCGAAGGTGAGAAGCTCAGCTGCCTTCAAGTAAAGAGACAAGCGCGACTGAGTAGCAGCTGATACTGGCTTCACGTTCAATGCTACAGCACACCAAACAGGTTATTTACCACTCAGATGCTTTTCCTAAACAGCTTTCAGCACAGGCTGGGAACTTTGTAAGAGACCTTTAGCCAGACTTTTTGCTGCCACTCCAATTCCTATTCGGCCAGCCAAGTTGTTTTGACGATCAAGTCTGAGTCCGATGCGCATAGCTCTGCCAAAAAGTGAAAGAAGCTCGCGGTATGTAGCCCAAGCTTCGTTGAAACTATGTATGGACCACGTTTTCGGCACTGCTTGCGCGCTTCCAATGAAAGTAGGACTCGGACCCCGAGGAGGGACTTCGGGCTTCCTTTTGGCCTCCCCTACCGGTGATCACCTTTGCGGACCTCTGCTGAACGTTACCAAAAAGGGCGGACCAAGGCTTTGAAGAACTCACAGGTTTCCTCAATTTCCCTTGTTGGAACCTCCAAAAGGAAAGTTTCAATCGAAAAAACCCATACATTGCAACTATTGACGGGGAAATCC
The DNA here is from genome assembly GCA_963377175.1 of Effrenium voratum. Taxonomy (NCBI): domain Eukaryota; class Dinophyceae; order Suessiales; family Symbiodiniaceae; genus Effrenium; species Effrenium voratum. Next base: position 3,733,717 of record CAUJNA010001112.1, read on the forward strand.
AGTGAATCCTGACTGAGTCCCTCAAAGGACACCTAAATGACGATCTTCCCTTAAAACCACCGAAAAATCGGTACACTTGAAAAACAGAGCCATGCAACAGCTAAGTCCCTTTTAAAAATAATAATAAAAAGAATCGGTGTTTGCGAAGCAAAACAAACCCCTGTCGCCAACTCGGCTCGCACCTCCCAGCAGGGACTCTCCGGCCATAGTCTGCAGGTCTGCCAAGGCCACGTCTGTGGCCTGGCAAGTGGCTCTTTGGCTCCTAAGGGGTTGTCGGGCAACTGCCTTGTATAATATGTATATATATATATTATAGTGGGTCTCATTATTTTACCATGATTACCATGATCAAGTTCACTCCCCAAGTGGTGGGCTAAAAGGAAACAACAACATTTTCTGACTTTGATAACCCCCCAGAAACAGTCAACAGAATGACCCCAGTGTGTATATATATATATATATTCATAGAAATCAGACGTCACGTGAGTCACAATCAAACCCTGGTACAAAAAATGTGAACCCAGAGCCATGTAAAGAATTAGAAAGGCGGCCGCAACTATTTCCGGCTGGGACTGCCCCTTACAAACCTTCATCTACCCGGGTCTTGATTGTGGCTCACGTCAGGCAGCACTTGCAATGCAAGGGATTCTATGACGATTAGTTTTCAATCCACAGCCGGGGATGCAGGGTGTTACGATGATAAATATAATGGCGCGGATGATGACAGTCATCATCACCCTTATTCTGATCAATTCTTAACTCTTACCTTTTTCGGGTTACAGTTTTGGGGGTAAAGGGAAATGTAGAGGAATTCGGCTTTTGGAATGGTTGCCACTATTCGGAGGCTCGCTGCCCAGTAAAAGAAATTAAATGGAAGACAGGCGCAATGTTTGGGGCCCCAATCCCTATTTTGACACACAGCTAAACAATGGAATCCTGTTTGGATGGTTTCGGAAACCAAAAGCAAACGGTTGTCCTTGAGGAGAAACATCCAGATGTAACCACAGGGTCATGAGTTTTAGGCTTTCTTTTTATGGCAATGGTCAATTTTGGTAATTATTTCCTTTTCAAACCATCCAAAAAAGAAGGAGGTACCTGGGACCTGAAATTTAGATAGACTAAGCAATGATAAACCAACTTTTATTGGTGCCGACATTCGTCGTGCTACCCTGGACAGCCATTTAACAACATTTCACGCGGTCATTCCGCTCACGACCATGAGAATCACTTTTCACGGCCACTGCCGTTTTGCACGGCCATTGCTTGCGCTTCATAGCCGCTGTTCACAGCCATTTGCCCAAACGTGCAACACCCACAGGAGATATAGCCAAATCGTTCTCCAGGACAAACTGATTGTTTCTTACTTGTGCCCGCAAAAACGTGAAATAATCGGTTGGCACTTTTAGACTTGAGAGACGCAAGCTCAATAGCTGAGCACGCTTTGCCCTCATGGGGGAAGCTAGGTGGATGAGGTGGAACCTTCCCTTCCTCCGACTAAAAAACACAAAAGATATCTCGGGGCGGCCCCAAATAGTGGGTTTTGACCAGAAAGAGAAATAACCCAACTGCCTGTACGCACAATTTGGGGAAAACAAAGTTGAACCTTTAACTTGTGGGTTAAATGGGGAAACCAAAAGCGCTTTTCACCACCAAAACCGAACAAAACCCGAAGTTCAACAGCACTCTTCGCGGTCCCCGCGCTGCCGTCACCAGACGGCGCCGTCACCGGACGGCTCGCTCCGAGTGGTTCGCGGCTCGCCTCGAGCTGTTGGCCATGCTTTCGCACCGTCTCTTCCAGCAAGCCCAAGCGCTCCTGGCGAGTTGCCAGTTTGGTCGGTGCGGTTGGAGCGGATCGGATCTTGTTGATTGGCACACAGGAAACGGGGGGGTCACCAAGACAGTCCAGGGCTGTGGGAAATGGAATCCACTTCTGTGATACAAAAAGGGATTTCCAAAGATGAACCCCCTCAAATCAAGGGGGGGGGATTCCCTTGTATCACAGTGGGGATAAACCCCTTGATCCCACAACCCTAAGACAGTCTAAACGGGAAACTCCGTGGTCTTCTGAGATGAACATGGGTTTTGGTGTGGAAAATGGCTGCTGTAATGCCAACGCTGGAAATGGCACTGCGGAAGCTATGCAACGGGGGCACATCGTGCCTTACCTGAATCAACTGGGGTGGTTCCTAAATCAGGGTGCCACCTCTTGGTTTGCCTTTGTCTCCTTCCAGAAAGGAGGTCGCTGGCCATACGTGTCAATCAAACCCAGAATGCGATGCAGCACATGATCCAACCAAACACATCTTCACTTCCTAGAATCTGCAAACTGATCATAAATCCAAAAGCTGAACTAAGGGATCCCCTAGTCAAGGACCTTGATCATGGCTTTCGCTCGTTATATCCCCGGATCTGTGAGCTCGCCATAAAACAGGCAGCTAGAAGAGGCCAGCCTGGCTCTGCATGTTCGGCTCCGGCTGGATGCACTCATGGGCCTACAGCCAACTGGCCCTGTGGCTGTGTCTCAACATAGGGGAACCTCAGATGTCTCATAGGCGTCTCAAAATGAACATATCTCAAAATGGCTAATTGCTGTGTGGCTCTGTCTCAAATTATTTTCCTTTGAACATCTTTGCCACCACAATGCCTGGGCTTCCGCTTGGATGTCCAATCCAAAACCGCCCAAACAGGGGAATTCTCTTCAAAAAAGACGCACCCATGCCTGCTCGAGGCAATGGGATATTCGGTTCCAAATAATTATGGTATTTGGAGTTCACTGTCGTACACATCTTCAAACCAGCTTGCAGGTCTGATGGTGAAAGTGCATGGGAAGCTACCATATCGCATGCCGGATGCATTATATGTCTTCTACAGACTCACTTCTGGGGGAAATCAAAGGCTACTTTGTTGCGGCCACGGAACATGAATGATGGATGCCTTGAACATCTCTCATGACAGGTCGATTGGCTTTCCGAAATCAAAGCCAGGCTGCAAGTGGTACTTCAACATATATGCCACTACCCCAAAACCACTAAATAAAGGGTACATACCCCAATGCACCCTGTAGCTTCGGCTTGGTCGCGGAAAGCATGCCCAAAGACCTCAGCCCGGAGCTGTGTGCCCCAAGCAGCACACGACATGCATTCGCTGGCGAGACCAAAGTTCTTCGCTTTTTGTGGGTATGGAACATCTACTGTTTCCAGTTTCAAAAAGTTAAAGTCCAGAGATCCAACCAGATAGCCATAAAGTTGAGTAAGCAGCGAAACACATCATGGCCCCTGCTCTGACCTTTGCCTAAAGCCAGAACAAGAGTTGTTCGTTATCTATGTTCCATAATCATTCCATTCAAACAGACGCGCATGCCGCATGTTCATTTTGTTGATGGCCCCGGTTTGGCTATTGTGGTTTTGCAATGCTTTACAATACACCAGAATCAATCCTGCACAGCGGAAGTGAGCCAGCCCCTACAACAAGCCTCCTCTCACAGCAGCTCTTTTCTTAAATAAGAATCCTTTGTGGAGTTGAAACAGGTCAGCAAATGACCGCTGGAACTGGAGAGGAGACAGATCACTTGCACTACGATTCTGTGAGGCAAGGCGTTCTAAAGTTCAACATGTATGTGTGGAGTGACAGGCTCCAGCATCTCTGCAGGTTGGGCCCAGGGATAGATGGCAGCGATTATCAGCGATCCTTTCAACTCGGTTGTTGAGTCATAATCAAAACCCGGTGTTGAAATGGTCTCCCCAGAACCATGTAAAGAATTCAGAAGGCGGACATCCGCAGCTATTTATGGCAAGGGGAGTATCCCTTAGTAGCCTTCACCAATCCCCGGGTTTTGAGCCAATGGCTCAGTTGAAGCCCAGCGCTGCCAGCATTTGCCCCGCCTCCAGCTCCTTCTTCTGTGCTTCCAGCATGGCTTCCAGTCGCGCTAAGCGCTCCTTGTGGACACGTCCAGCCTAGGTGCCGGTTTCATGTGGCTGTGGTTGTCAAAAGTAGGGTAACCCCAGAATGGAATCCTGGTCATGGACTAAAACCTGGGGTCCATATCCTGGTGGTTTAATTTTGACCCATACCCATGCGTGGTGCTGAACCGCTATCCAAAAACAAGGGTCTGGCATGACTGGACCCTCTTCCTAGTCGATTCCACAAGCTGGATGAGCAAGGACAGTCGCCTTCTCGCTGAGACTGTGACAGCCGATTGGCACATGCCCCCCAAAAAAACCAGACGACTTCTGGATTCCAAACGATTTCACGTGGGAAGCCAGCCAATCTTCACTATCCGCAAGTTTGATCAAAGACCCTAGCAGAATGCAACTAGTGGATAAACCTTTGAACCGACCTATTGGCGCAAACACTCGTTTAGATGCATTAAATTCAGGCCTCGCCTCTTCGTGCGCGGCCATCTGCCGCTCGATCCGCTCGCAAGCCTGCCGGGCACAAATCATGCGTTGCGTCCGTTGAAGTTCTTGCTGCTGTCGCTGCTGTACTTGCCATCACTGCTGCTGCAGCTGCTGTTGTGATGGTGGTGGTGGTGGCGGCGGCGGTGCTGAGAGAAATTAGTGGCTCTTGTTGGTGTTGCTGTTGCCATTGCCACTGCTGCGGCTGCTTCCACTTCTGCCTAACGTTAAAAATAGCCTCTGGCCACAGCTAGCTAAGTATCGCACTCTAAGAAACAGAATCACATACACAAACCTAAGTCCCCCTAAGTCTTTGAGGGGACCAATGCCTTGAAACATCTCAGCTCCTTAATGCGTCGCACCAGTATTCCCTCTGCATGAAGGGAGCAGAGTCGATGCACGGCTTGTTGTTAGCATGAACTAGTTCAAAGCTTCTGGTTGCTCATTTGACCCGTGAAGGAAACAAAGAGCCATCTGGAAAATCTTCCCCAGCAACGAAGAGCTGCAAGCAACAGCCCAAACAGACTAGATGACGTTTTAGGCTGCCTCGTTTCGGTTTTGGGTCCTTTGCGTGAGCACACACACACACATTTGCATGCTGTGGTTTTGTTCGGTTTCCCCTTGTTGGTTTCAACCGGAAACCGCAAGAAGTTCCTCCTTTTAGAGGTCCGATCCCTTTGAGCCACAACACTGGAAAAACCGTCCATTTGGTTAAGACCCCGGAAAAAAAGGAGGAAACTATTTCCAGTAGCTTTAAAACCAAGTGAATCCTTCCATTCCAAACATGAAAAAAAAAACAAGTGAGCCAAGTGACGCAGTTTCACGCGAAAAAAACAAACATACTGTGGATGGACGAAATCCTGCACCACCCAAAGAACCCTGAAATGATGATTCCCCCTGTAAATACCAACAAACAATGGTTTCCCATGGTTTCAAAGTGGTGCGAACGGATTTCGTCCATCCACAGTATTCTCAAGCAAACGGAACCAACAAATCCCTCGGAATCCAGACGTCTCCAGGCCCTCAGGCGCCTGGATGGAGCTCTCCTCCCGGGCCAGGGTTTCGAGTCGTGTGACGCGCTGGCTGCAGTCTTTCACCTGCGGGGACTCGCGAAATCTGCGAAGCCCTGCTAAAAGTTTCTTCAACTTTTAGTGGTTTAATACGGAAAACCCAGTAGTTGGCAAAAAGTCAAAGTCCCAACATCCCTTGGCAAAATGCGCCAAAGGGGAGGTTTGATGGATCTGAAGGACGGGCGGCCCCGAAACCCCTTGAAACACCGATGTCTAGAGAAGAAACCTCTCATGGAAATCTATGCGCCTGTATGGGGGCATGAATGCAACGCTTTAGGACTGAACCAGTCCGGCAGCTACAACCAGCAAGCTTGAACTCTGACAACACCGAGTACCGTCTGTGACATACGGCGATCTTGGAGCAACCAGCTGCTAGATAGCTCGTGTGTGTAATGTGTCAAGGTCGTCTTGTTGCTCACAGCAAGTATGGCCAAAAGCTGAGAGCAAGACAGGCCACCGAGTTCAACCAGCGTCTGTGCGAGGAAAGATTTGACTCAAGAGTTGAAGGCGATCATTCTATGACAATGTCTTACCGAGGATTGATCATAGGACATGCCCCCTACATCTGCCCAAACCGTGGATATGAGCCACTCTCAAAAGTAGTCCAACTACTTATTCCTAGGTCCTGTAGAGAGGTTAGAATAAGGGTACCCGTTTTTTCTGCAGTCTATTTCAGTAGGGGAACCCTCCCCAAAAAAAAGTAAAAGGGCACTACTGGGGCACCTAGATTCTGTCTGACTCCCCTCTGGTCTCATTTCAGTTTTTTGCAACGCTATCATGCAAGGATATCGTTGGGTGTGTGAGCTTCTCTTATGCCATGCATGAGGGTATGATGCGTTCTTTTAAATCTGCGTTGCCACTTGTCAGGTTTCAACTCGTTGCCTGCCCCGGCAAAGCCATTGTGACTGCTAGCGCCAAATGCTGTTTGTGCGGGACGGTCATACACAAAGTACCACCAAAAAATAAAACAACGAACACTATACGATAACTTCTTAGCACACACCTATCTATTAATTATAACGATAATCCTAAAAGAATAATATTCCGCCCAACATCCTGTGTGGGAAGCTGGTCAATGACCTTCGAACACTTGGCTCTTGTTCTTCCCCATTCTCAATCGCTGGAGCGACTCTCTGCCATAAGGGGTATCCTTTTGTGGGCAGTCTCCCATCGGTTTCCAAGGAAGAACACCAAACCATTCTTGAATGAAACGCCTTTACCAAACTGAGATGTTCCCAGATCCCCCCTAAAAGTTTGACTTTTCGTGGCTTAGTGGAAACTACCCCAGAACCCTAAACACCTAAAAACGTAAGGGGACGGCTGGGAGCCACGAAGTAAAATGGTCTACGATACTTTTTGAGGTTGCCTCATACCCAAACGGGCCTTTCGGTTTCTAGGTGGATTGATAGACGAGAGCTTCCCAAAAGCCAAGCGAGAGCCTCTCTCCAATTGGCTGTGGTTGTCAAAACCAGTGGGATCCAATTTTGGGGTAGGTGCACCACCCATTTTAGGACAGTTTTTACTGGGGATTGGGATGTTCACTGGGCGTACGATTTGGATTTTGACCCATGGCCAATTTGCAGTCTCCCATCAGACCCCAGGTATTCATCCTCGGATTCCTAGGTAGATGTTTATGCAGGTCTGGCTTTTGGCGAGCGCTCCTCACTTTCCAGGCCAGAATCGGACTCCCCCAAAATCCATTTCGGGTTTCGTGTTGGTTTCCATACAAAAAACGGACCCCCGGCAAGGGCAACACCTTGCCTGGGCAACACCTTGCCTCAGAACACGGACCCCAGCGAAATCCAGGCGGCTGTTGTCAAAAACAGGGTAACCCCAAAATGGGTTGCCCTGGCAAGTGGAAACATGGACTAACACCCTGCGGTCCAATTCCTGCCTGTTTCATTTTGACCACCATACCTCTTTTGTTTTTCCTGTTTCGACGCTTTTCTTCAGGGGACGCCCAAAAAGCGCGCAACGTCGACACTCGGGGGCCCATGGCTCGAAGACCAACGCCACGCCTCCTGGGCGATGCGGCTGTCGAGCTCCTGGCTCATTCGAACTCATTCGACGACTTTGGCTTTGGTAACCCATGGCTCGGAGGTGTTGAGGCGAAGGTGCAGGTTGGTTTGCGCAGCGGGTCCCAGTCAACCAATATTCTAGTACCTTCCATGTCCATTCTGAACCCAGGGATCCGGATCTTTCTAGAAAACCTCCGCAAACCCAGGGAAAACGCCCGGAGTTTGCACAGAACGATGGTTGAAAAGAATGGAAAAGGAATCAACCCCTAGAAATATAGTAGGTACCCCCTGCGACATGCTCCCCTTGGCTTTAAGGCTGGCAAGGCCTTTACCTTCTATAGGAAATGGAATCGCTGGTGAGGCAAGCGCAAAGGAAACCCAAACACATCGTGTGGCTCCAAGTCCCGGCGTTTTGACACACATATCTGTGAAGTGTTCGACAAGGGCTCACCCGCGGATATCTGTTTTCTTTCTTTTTCTGACACATTGTCAGAAGGAACCCAAGCTGTGTGATTTTTGGGAAAATCGATAATATGCCCAGAGCGACTGGTCTACCCGGTGAGGTCAACAAGTCAAAACAAGCCCGCAGATTTCATTGATGGCGCCATTTGCACTGGGATGTGCTCAAAATCTGTCAAAGATGCCCGTTCGCATGCCCAAACGGATCTTCTAGTTGCAAAAGATCTTGCTGGATGTCCCGAATCCATTTGAAAGCAACCCTGGAGGAGGAGGAATCCGGAAAAAATGTATGACTCGCCGTGTACTTATCCAACAAGTATGCGCCCAGTCTCCTGGAAAAACTACATGTTTTCTAATAGTGATGGATTCCCCTAAAAACCAACAGGGGAAAATAGAAGTCATATATTCATTTCGGCAAATGGAAGCCAACGAACCACCCCCTCATCTTCTCAGCTTCCCCCTAATTTGCTGAAATTTCAATATTCATGTTTTATTTTCCCCTCTTGGTTGTAAAGGGAATCTATCGCTAGATTGTTTGCTTCCAGGACACTTAAGCAAATGGACCTGAAGATCCGGATTAATTAGCCCCTGTATTGCTAATTATGGCCTTGGTCTTCCAATGGCCAGCAAAAACAGGGCCCTTTTTGATGTTGCTCTTGGTTGAAACAGGAACATCTCGCCAAAGGCCTGCTTTTTCAGGGTCCTGGAAGATCAAGGTGGGAGTGCTCCCCTCCGAAAGTGGTCTGAATCCCCAAAACCAGGGATCCATCAACATGAAGCAGCTTTACTTCGGGTCCTGATTGGTTTGGAGCCCGGTGATTTGGATTTGGATTTAAATGGGAAACAACCCTTTCACCACCAAACCACCCGGCTCCAACGGACCCCCCCCGCATCTTCAAGTCGACCAGGTTCCGATCCCCCGATCCGTCCTCCAGCGCCCGCTCCAAACGCTGCTCCGAGCGTCGCTGCGAGGCCTCCGGGGGCGAGCGAGCGCCGCTCATCCGCTCCGTTTCTTGGAGTCCCCTCTGCAAAAAAGAGAGCGAAACCACTACAGGCTATATGGGTCAACACCCCGTACCCCCCGGTGAATGGATGTGTATGGGTCAAAACCGGTGAAGATCCCTACTTTTGTCTATGTGTGCCTCTTTTTTTGCCGAAGGTGGGACTTTTTGGAGAAGTAGCGCCGCAACCAGCAAACATCCGCGTGCTGCTGCTGACGTTGCCAGAAAGCAACTCCTGGGAAGCCGAAAATTCCTAGTGACTGAATCCTGGAGTCTCCAGGTCCCTAACCTGAGGTCAAATGCCAAGGGCCCAACATGGCAGCTTCAAATCGCCATGGGTTGCATAACCTATGGCGATCCCATTTTTTGGGGTGGATGAACATCCATTTGCCACCTATGTTGAGGTTCACCAGGGGTTTCCTGGGTTTTGCCCCGGCCATAGATGGAACCAAAGACTCTCCCCCCGCGTAAGCCTAGCTCTTTCATTTTGAGACACCCCCAAATACCCAAAGTTCTAGGGGTTGATTCCCCATTATTTTCAACCATCGTTTTCTCAAAAACCGGCTGCTTCACCTGGCTTCTTGATGCTTTTCCTGAGAAGATGCGGATCCCTGGGTTCAGAATGGGCATGGAAATGGAAGGTGCCCCTAGAAAAGTCTTCGGGCCGAGCTCTCCGCATCCCATGTCGAGACGAGACCCAACGGAGAGTTCTTCTTTTTTTGTTCCGCTCGGCGCCTCGTGCTGGTCCATCCTGGCGAGCTGCTGGGACTGGGGCTTGACTTTGTCCAGCTCCTCCTGGCGACGCTTTGACTCCCCGTTTTGAAACGGGGGCTGTGTCGAGCTCCTCACCGGCTGAGGTCGGATGGCCCAAAAACGTCGACTCCAAACTGGAGAACTATTTACCACGGAAATGGTCTTCCCAAAAAGTTTCAAGGTCATGAACTCAGGAAGTGAGGTTGAACACCGAACTTGCTGGTTCGAACCAGTAAGGAATCAAGAAACGTGTTGGACATTTCGAACACCGGCCCCAAAGGTGAGAAGAAATCAAAGGTGACCTCACCTTTTGCAGGGATCCTTACATGAACAACACCTGAACATTGCAACTTCTTTTCTGGTGGGAAACTTCTTTATTTTGCTGTTGAAAAAGCCATGTTTCAAATGGTTGGCAAAATGTTTATCCTTTAAGGAGCCCTGTTTTGGGACCAAGAAAACGTGGTTGCCAAAAAGACCTGGGCAACTGAATGGATCTAGGAAGTCAGGGAAAGCATTCGGAATGGGTCAACTTTTTCCCCAGAAACGCTCAACAACAGGGCACCCTATATTTCCCCTTTTAAAACATCACGCCCACGGACACTCACCTTTCATGGGCCAGAAAGGTGCTTAAAACCACCAAAAAGGGTAATATAGGGACCCCTCAACAACCGGGGCCTTCATAACCATACTGGGGACAAAATTGCACCAAATGGATAACCCCCAAGGAATACTGGTACAAACCACATTCAAGTGGTAGCGGGCGTGGACTTTGTCCGTCCGCAAAAACTGGATTACATCTAGCGTACACCTGGGGCAGAACCTGATACACACAGAAATCATGTGTTCTCTTCTACGTTTAGTTCGTCTACCGTAAAATGACACCATTTTATCCTGAGGAGAATGTTCCCTGTTTGAAGCCCTCCAAAGGTGGTAGTTTCAATGGAACGCACCAGACAATTGCAGCTTTGTGAAGGGGGGTGTTGTTAAAATGGTTAATGGAATACTGGAAACAACATGGTTTAAAGGGAATACTGGGAACAACAAGATCGCGAGGAGAAGGAACAATAAGACTTGATAGGGAGAGTGATAAAACACAAGTGACACTGGTCAAAGAAAACATCACCAAGCAAGAAGGGCCTCAAAAATCACATGCATCAGGCTGAAAGTGGATGGCCCACTTCCCGGATGTGGGCAATTGGGGACCATGACCACGTAAACGAGAAGGTCTAAGGGGGCGATTTGGTCATGGTTTGAAAGGGAACTCCAGTGACCCGAGAATGGCTGAAATGGCCACAATTCCCAGACAGATCCCCATTTCCCTGGTCAGCGGTAAAGACCAGCTCACTTTCTCAGTGGGTTGGTTAAATGGAAATCCCACCTTTCACCAGCTACAAAACACAAAAAAAAACCAGAGTTGAACCGGACTGGGAACCACCAAGATCCATATGCTGTCAGTTTGCTGGACCCGGTGCCATTGGTTGGGGCCATTGCGGGGAGGGCCAGCCACAATAGGAAAAGAAACAAAATGTGGGAAGCACCGAGCACAGATTGAAAAAACCGGAACCCAAGTTGAAGCGGATGGCTCAAACCACCAAGAGTGTTTCCTTTCGGTTTGATGGGCCAAATGGAAACCCAACAACTAAATCAACCAAAAACCACTAAAGCCTAAGTCGAACTGGACTGGGAGCCACCGAGGATGTGGAAACAAATGGATCACCAATTCCTGGCAAGGTTCTTAGCGCGGAATGAGGGAATGACCCCCCATAAACCATCCCCTATGGCTTCCGCTATGGGAATCCCTCAAATGGCGCCTTCTGACGAAACCGGACCAGTCATTCCCTACCTCTCGCACCAGCAAGAAAACCCTGGTTGCAAACAAGAGTGCCAACTGGAACCCTGGCCTGATTTAGAAAAGAAAAAAAGGGGGAAAACAAAAACAAGAGCACAACTCAGGCAGCCCGAAAATCCAGCTTCCGTCCTTTGGGTTATCCCCATCGCCACCGCATCGCTGAGAAAAAACCAAACCCATCGCCACCCCATCGCCGCATCGCTCGAGCCTCCAGCTGCGTGAAGCGCCGCTCCAGGAGCTCCAGCTGCTCCTTGCCCCGGCGCCCCTCGAAGCTGCACCGGCCCTGCCTGGGCGTCAGGCAAAACATGCGGCAAAAATCATAAAAATCAGTGTTCATATATATATATATATATATGTGTTAAGTGTATGTATATATATATATATGTGTGTTCATATGTGTTATGCTTGTATTTGTGTATATATATATATATACATATGTTACTATGTGTTAAGCTTGTATATATATATATAGATGCATGTACGTGTGTGTGTGTGGTGTGTGGTGTGTGTGTGTGTTGTGTGTTGTGTGTGTTGTGTATGATGTGTGTGTTGTGTGTGTGTGTGTTGTGTGTGTGTGTGTGTGTTGTGTGTGTTGTGTGTGTGTTGTGTGTGTTGCGTGTGTGTGTTGTGTGTTGTGTGTTGTGTGTTGTGTGTTGTGTGTTGTGTGTTGTGTGTTGTGTGTTGTGTGTTGTGTGTTGTGTGTTGTGTGTTGTGTGTTGTGTGTTGTGTGTGTGTGTGTGTGTGTGTGTGTGTGTTGTGTGTTGTGTGTTGTGTGTTGTGTGTTGTGTGTTGTGTGTTGTGTGTTGTGTGTTGTGTGCTGTGTGCTGTGTGCTGTGTGTGTGTTGTGTGTTGTGTGTTGTGTGTTGTGTGTTGTGTGTTGTGTGTTGTGTGTTGTGTGTTGTGTGTTGTGTGTTGTGTGTTGTGTGTTGTGTGTTGTGTGTGTGTGTGTTGTGTGTTGTGTGTTGTGTGTTGTGTGTTGTGTGTTGTGTGTTGTGTGTTGTGTGTTGTGTGTTGTGTGTTGTGTGTGTGTGTGTTGTGTGTGTGTGTGTTGTGTGTGTGTGTGTTGTGTGTTGTGTGTTGTGTGTTGTGTGTTGTGTGTGTGTGTGTTGTGTGTTGTGTGTTGTGTGTTGTGTGTTGTGTGTGTGTGTGTTGTGTGTTGTGTGTTGTGTGTTGTGTGTTGTGTGTTGTGTGTTGTGTGTTGTGTGTTGTGTGTTGTGTGGTGTGTGTGTGTGTGTGTGTGTGTGTGTGTGTGTGTGTGTGTGTGTCTGTGTGTGTGTGTGTGTGTTGTTGTGTTGTGTTTGTGTTTGTGTTTGTGTTTGTGTTTGTGTTTGCGTTTGTGTTTGTGTTTGTGTTTGTGTTTGTGTTTGTGTTTGTGTTTGTGTGGGTGCGTGCGTGCGTGCGTGCGTGCGGGCGGGCGGGCGGGCGGGCGGGCGCGCGCGCGCGTGCGCGTGTGCACGTGTGTGCGTGTGTGCGTGTGTGCTCCGTTTGCTTGTCCCCTGGAAAAAGTAAACATATGTCCAGTAGCGAAATCGATTCCCTTTAGAACCAACAGGGGAAAACAACACATATTCTTCACCGAAAGTGGTTGCACAGTCAAAAACCCCACCAAAAATGGTTGCGCAGTCAAAAAAAGACATCCCCGAATCCTCCATTTGCTTAAGTACCCCTGGAAAAAGTAAGAATATCTCCAGTAGTGAACTTGATTCCCTTTAAAACCAACAGAGAAAATCAAAAAACACATTAGTGAAATCGATTCCCTTTAAAACCAACAGGGGAAAACAACATATATTCTTAGCCAAATGGAACTTCGCCGCGCAAAAACGGGATGGCTGGGAGGGTCTGGGCTGTGCGGCAGCTCATCCTGCTGCTCGCACATGGCCTGCTGCGCCTCTGCGGCCTTCAGAGCCTCGGCTTGCTCGGTATACTCGCACATCTAAACTTACCCCTTAAAACTCCCAGCCCGGAAGTTCATCTTTGACATATAGCCCAGGTCACCCAAGAAGTTGAGAAAAGTTGTGTTTTTTAAGAGGTAAGTAAAGGAGTGTGATGTTTCAAGGTATTCTTCTTGGAGTTGTTTCAACGACAAGAAGAGAAAGCCCATTTTGGGGTAGGGAAACTATCATTTCAGAACTATTCTCTTGGTTGCTGCTGTTGACCCCCCCGGCGAAAAGCGTCTCGTCAGGTTGGGTCGCCTTATGGCTTCCGGCTCGGCATTTCTTGGTTGCTGCTGCAACGACCCCCCCGCAAAAAGTTTAATTCACTTGTTTTTTTGGAGGGGGGCTTTAGTGGAAAACACCAAATGATTTCAACCAAAAAGTGAAAGTCTGAAGATCCAACCCAATAGCCGTCAAGACATGTACCCGTTGTCGGCTGAAACTCAGCGGCCACTGAAGGCCAGCAAACTCGTCAACAGGCCATGCCGGAACCAGCAAAAGTCAAGAAACAAACAACGGCGCAAATATGTCTTCCATTTGGCTAAGATCCCTGGAAAAAGATGTACAACATATTTCCGGTGGTGATGAATTTCTTTGAAAACCAACAAGGACAAATAGAAAGTATTCTTAAGCAAATGGAATTTGTTGACTGTAAATCAAACATCTGTGTTTTCCGACTTGTAGTTGCTAGGTCCTCCAGTAAAGAGGTTGGAATAAGGGTACCTGATTTTTTCTGTAGTCTATTTTAGTAGGGGAAACCTCCGCAAAAAAGGGTGAGAAAGGGCACTACTGGGGGACCTACAAAAGGTTCACCTTCTGGGGCCATGACTCAAAAGTGGAGTCACTTCGCTTTGGTTGCGAGTAAGAAAAGGCTGTCTTGGACGCCAGGTCAAAAGAAAAAGACCGAATGGGTGGCTCGTCTTCTTTGAGTTGGTACCCCCTTTCTCTTGTTCTTTGATATATATATTTTTTTTGGGGGGGTTCTGTCAGCACCCCAACAAATGAGCTTCCTTTTTTTTGTTTGGGGGGGGTTCTTCATTTTTCTTTCGGGGGGGGTTCCCTTAACACCCCAAGAAATGTGACGTTCCACACTTGAAGTGCAACAGCTTCCGGAAGCTGTGACTGAGAGGTTCACATTCCGCAGAGGGACTGGCACTCTTGGTGCAAAAACGACAACCACCAATCATGGAAGGCATTGCCGGAAAGGGTGAGCTATTCCTCCCCCAAATCTGCTGGGTCTTTTGCGGCGGCAATGGCCGAGTTGCCCCATGGTTCTACTTCTCATGCGGCCGCAAACAACAGCAATTGATCTACGGGCTGCTCCGGGGGCGCTCACCTTTTTGTTCTGAAGAGTCAAGTCCAAAAGGGGAGTCGCCCTGTACAGGTCCAAAGAGTACCACTCCACCAATAGTTGTCCTTTATGTGCCCAAACTTGCTTTTGAAGTACCTCCCCGCGTTCAAACTCAGCGAATGGATTCAGAAAGTGGATGCTACACACATGATTGTCAGTGCAAGCGATTGGAACTAGTTTATTAGAGCCTGTGGGCACTTGCCCTAATACTACACCAGATTTAGCCAGTCATCGCGCCTTTATAGTAACCCCTCCCCCAAACTACCCCAACCAACCTTTCAACAGGGTTCCCTGAAGGATGAATGCAACCATCACCTAAAGGGCTGACAATGGTGGTTTCAATATTCCCCCTACATGTTCTGGCAACATTTAGCGCGCCGTCCCAAACCCTCTAAACCCCCTCAAACCCTCTCAGCCCCCAAACCCCGCACCCCAGGCCCCCTTCACCATGCACTCGTCCACTGTACCCCCAACCACCCGATCGACTGGCCCCATAGCTGAACCGGACTCGTTTGAACCAAGTTAAACCAACCGAACCCACTTCAAACCCTTCATTTGGTTCAGACCCCTGGAAAAGTAGTGATAAATTCCCTTTGAGACCAACAAGGGAAAAAAGCAGAAATATTCATTTCCAGCAGATGACATAGTGATAAATTCGTTTCAAAACCAACGAGGGAAAAAAAAAAAACACATATTCATTTCGGCAGATGGAAGAACACTCCCCCCCCTGAGATTGCCGCTTTATCCTTAATTGAACTTGTTCAAAGAACTTATTCCTGTTACTTTATATATGTATATGTATGTATAAGAAACAAACAACAACTAAGGCCCCCCCCCCCCGTTTTCGCCTTTCAGGGCCGAAGGCGCGAGCTGCATGGCGCGCTGCGCCCCCGCGGCCACGGCCGCCTGGCCCCGCTCCAGCGTCTGCAGCCTCTGTAGGGAATGACCCATGGGACCAGACGTCTGCGATAGGTAGGGAATGAACCCGCCCCCCGCAAAGGAAACCTGCGATAGAGAATGAACCCAGGGCTCCCCTTAAACTTTTGAAACCACTGAGATGGGAATGACCTTCCGGGTTTTGGTCCTTGCGCAAAGGGACACCTAAAGGAAACCAGTTGTTGTTGTGTTTTTTTTGTTATGGGAAGAAACGTGCTGCTGCGATAGGTAGTGAATGTGGTTGAATGAACCCGCCCCCCTTAAAAGAAACAAAACCATGTTAGATGGTTTCAGCTTCTCACTTGGTGGTTTAGACTGGTTTAGATGTGGGGTGGGGAAACCCATTGACCCCACGCGCCAAAAGAAAACAGAAACGCGCCCGCCAAACCCCCGCCAACGAGGCCAAATCCCCCAACAGTGGGTCAATTAGATCTGTTGGCATGCACTGTCCCCGTCACAAAATCATGCTCTGATTTAGGACCGATGTAGGGTCATGCTTGCAAAGGGATATGCCAAGCACTGCAAACGGACAATATTCATATGAGGTCAGATTTTGTTGGCTCGAATGTCCTCCCAAACGGATTAGGCCTGCAGCGCCTTAGACTCTTAGACGCCGGACTTCGTACTAGTTTCTAGCGGCTTGTACTAGCACACCCGGTTGATGTGTTGGTTTGAGCTCAGCTTGAGTTTTTCGTGGGGGTTGTCCTTTTACGCTGGTGCTCGGTTTTGTTAGAAGTTCCAAAGACAGTCCCCGGTGGTTTGCCCGGTGGTTTGCCCGGTGGTTTGCCCGGTGGTTTGCCCGGTGGTTTGCCCGGTGGTTTGCCCGGTGGTTTGCCATGATTTCACATGAAGCCAAGCTCCCTCAAAGGTGGTTCTGCACATCACCTTGAACGTGCCCCTCTTTTGGTGAGTTTCCTTATCCCTCAAAGGTGGTTTTGCACATCACCTTGAACAGGCCCCCCTTTTCGTGAGTTTCCTTATAGGGGTATAAGGGGAAATATACGTAATAGTAGGGAGCCCTGTAAAACCAGGGAAATGGTCCCCTGCAGGCTCAAGTAGACCTCCCAAACAAATAAATAAATAACACAGCATGGCTGGAGCAAACTCCTTTTGGGGTTGCTTTGTCTTGCAAAGCTACACATCTTTTGTTTTTGGTGGTCTCTTGTTCAACCACCAGGCGCAGAAAAAAAGAAAGACATAAACAACTCTATACACATTCTGTGTTGATCTTTTGGGGGCAAAGATGTTTACACCAACAACTCGAACAGCCGCATGCCTGGGGATTGAAACAATGAACGAGTCAATGTGTTTGGTCACATTGCTTTTGCTTGGTTCGGACCACTTGCCGCAAAATACTAAACAGCCTCGACATTGGAATTGTTGGGTGTTTCCTTGTGGCACAGGGCTTGCTCTCTGATTCGGTTTGATGTTGCCCACTCAACCTGATTCTCAAATCTTCACAACTGTTGAACTCAACGATCCTTCAATCCCTTCCCTCAGACCCCTTCAATCCTAGCTGTGTGCGGGAGCGGTACGCACATCGGGGCAACTTTGGTGTGAAGATGTTTCGGGTGAGAAATGCTTCTTGTTCGTACCATTGTTGGCCGCAAAACGGCCTGAGCTTTGGCGATTCAACAAAGCAATCGCATCTGGAGAATAACACCCATATTTCTTTTCTGGCGTGGGCAAGGGGTACGATTGGAGAAAGAACGAGTTGTTGATGGCTCACGCAGCAAAGCACACGAGGGTCCTCCATATTTCCCAAAACGTCAAAACAAAAGGCCTGGCCAAACCTGCCCGGGATTTCCATGGCCAGAACGACGGACTTGTTTGGCAGTTGACTTGAAAGGGACCCCCCCCGACCAAAAGAAAGAAGGAAACAAGGGCACCGCAGGTGTCAACGGCCCCGCCTAGCTGCCGATGCCCCTCCGAAGCTCCTTGGCTTCTTGCGTATCCAGTGAGACCGGTAAGGGTGTCACAAACCATTGGCACTCTCACACATTCCTTCAGCATGCCGATTGACCATAATCAAAACCCGGTATTTCTTGGTCTACCCAGAACCATGTAAAGAGGTAGAACGGCAGATTCCCGCAGCCATTTATGGCAAGGGGATTGGCCCTTAACCTTCTGCCTGGGTGAAGAGCAAGTGACTCAAGTGAAGCTACCTGGAGATCCACGGTAGGTCTCAAATTGTGCCACACCCATCAGCCATATGGAGGTTATATTCCCTTCAGCCCCCAAATGACCATGGGTAACTGGGCTGTCCGATTTCTGATCCCCCGCTAAAAGTGACTCACTTTTAGTGGGCTAAAAAGGAAATCCAACCACTAAACACTCAAAGGCTAACAAGCTTAGGGAATGGATGGGAGCCACCTGGGTAACTTTTCCCATTCGATTCACGTCTTTGAAAAATCAATCCACAGCAGTTCCTTGCGTGCTAGTATCAACCAATGTGGCCCAGATTGGCCCATTGCCAAGGCACGTTTCACGATCCTCCTGCAGGCTTTGCAATGTTCCTTGGATCCTGGCGCGCACCGATTGAATCGACGCAATTTCGCTCGGAATCATTTTGTCTCAGGTAGGCTTGCAGGCTGAGATGGCCCATAATGTAACAAACATATGGGCTTGCATGGCCTGTCTCAAAATAGGAATCGGAACCCAACATGCATGACATTCCAAAGATACCAACTCAAAAAGCATCACCCACACACACACACACTGTGGATGGCCGAATTCCGTTCGCACCACTTTGAAGCCATGGTTGAAACCATTGTCTGTTGGTAGAGGAATAACAAATCAGAATCCAAAGATTCTGAACAGTGGTGCCTTGAACGGATTTCGCAACCATCCACAGGTGGCTTGCTTCCTTTATTCTAGAATAGAGTAGCTAGAACCCATGCTTCAGCGACGCTTTAGCAGATATTCTTGTTTAGGTCTTTGTATCCCAACCATCCAAAGGTGGCGTTCTTCCTTCACCACCCCAAAAAGGGGCCTTCACCCAAGCTCCCATGTATTCCAATCTTCCTTGTCCACTTCCACCCGGCCTACCAGGAGTCCACCAAACGTTCCGGCTACACCAAGAGTTCCAAGTGATTTTTCGACCCCGAATGAAAACGGAAGGAAACTTATGTGTTCCCTCTCCTCCATTGGGGGATATGTCCCCTGCAGAAAGAACACCAAAAAGAACAAAACAAGTGACACATCCCCTTCAAAACCAAAAGCGGAAAACACTGATATTCTTCAGCAAATAGAGTTGGCGTCTTTTTTTAGGGATACCAAATAGAGATAGTCATCCTGATGGCTTCGTGTTAATCCAACTAGCAAAGGGGGTACCTCCAAAAAAAAAAAAACAACCTCAAGTTGACCCCTGATTCATAAACCGCCCGGCGATCGATTAATTCGGGGGGTACTGGAAGAACGAGAAAGGAATCCCCACGAAGGGACACCTGCTTATTAACTGGGTTTATTAATCAAATAATATCGGGGGACATGCATATCATCAACCACAAATCACTTGGCAACCCCCAAAACAATGTTTAGAACCAGCCTTTGAGGAGAAATACGGATCTCTCAGTTTTTGCGGGTACCCTTGCTTGTGGCTTTCAAGGGAAAACTAAAAAACCGCCGAGATCGCCATTTTGGGGTCCCGGTCCGATTCGGAATGTCCCAAGCGAGGCACGGGGGGGACCCGAGAAGGGGCCGGGGGTCTGAGCGCTCGGATGCTGCCTCTTGGTGTAGCGCAGGAATACCAAGCAAAACTGGTTGCTGTCCGTTTTGTGATCCCCTGCTAAAAGCCCTTTTCACTTGGTGAAGCGGACACCCAAGCACTAAACCCTTTTTGGAGGGCTGCCTGTCAAGCCAACTACCCCAGTAGATTTTTGGGTTGCTACAAAAGCAGGGAACCCTTCGCAACTTCCTCTTTAAAGGGCGGTTCCCTTGGTTCCCTGCCTGTACTTAGCAAATGGATTCACTGGGAACAAACCAACCGCGTTTCCAAATTCTATTTTCTTGCTGGTGCTCAACAGGGAATAAGTTGGACTGACCCCGAGATAAAGCATCCCCGATTTGGTTTCCTTTCAGGGAATCCCCAAAACCGGTTCATTCCCAAACCCCGGGTTCCGGGCATTCCCTATCGCACCAGCCAAGTTTTGAACATCAACACCCTTGTGGGAGAGGTCTTGTGAGCGACCTGAAGCTCTAGGGCTTGAGAAAGAAGGATTTCTAGAAAAAATGGGGAAGGTACGCCTGGAAAAGCGTTCAGATATGAAGCGCCTGACCATCTGGTGATGGTAGGCCAGCTGCCGATCTTCTTGCTGCCTCACCTGGCTAAAGCAACGGGCGTACCTTTAAAGCTGCAACTTCCTTGGATTCTGAATGCAGCCATTGGGAATCCCTGCGCAATATGGCCATGGGTCAAAATCCGAATCGTACCCCCAGTGAACATCCCAATCCAACCACTAAAATAGGTTCTATAATGGGTGGTGCACCGAAAACCCCCAAAATGGTACCTTTGGTTTTGACCCACAGCCATGTGTGTGAGAATTTGGAATTGGGGTCCCGCACCCGACATGGTGCACATCAACACGGGGGAAGATTCAGGTAACCATCAAACGCCTTTTGAGGTGGTTCCCTATCAAAATGTATTGCCATATGTGTCGACTGTAGTGATCGCTCCACCATCCAAACGCCATGGTTCACATTTATCAAAGTGGTCATACGCTCAGCCACCAAAATCCCCCATCTGGCGCTGGAAGCTTCGCATGCTTCAATGCGCGGGCACAAGAGGATGGAAACGTGTTTGACGCGCCGTTTGTGGATCTAAAAAGAGCACTAAACAAGTTGCTAAAAAAGACCAACAAGGAGAAGAACACGGTGAATCCACTAAAGGCGCGTCCCAACTGTTTTCCGGAAAAAAGGGGCAACTGCCATGCCGCAGTCAAGGTTGACCTCCTTGAGATACTTGATTGATGCAAGAGCCCGTTCAATCGAGCTTTTAGCACGCTTCGAAGAGCAGAAACTCCACTACTATAAATCTCGCAACCCAAGCCGCACAATTAAGCTAAACACAGCGACCGCATGTATTGGCTGCCAAAAAAAAACAGCTGGTCGGCGTTCCAATGCTTCGGGATTCCTGGCAACCGATCAAAAGAACGGCCGGCGTGTGAGGAGCTTATCCCCTGTCAGAGTTCTTCAGGCAGGGTATGTCAGGTAAGTGGTTGGAACAAAATCCTGCAGATTGAAATCATGATAACCGAGTGTTTGTTGGTATTTACCGGGGAATCATCATTCCAGGGATTCTGAGGGGGTGTAGGATTTCGTGCATACCTGACCGAATCGATGGCAACTTGAGTAACCTTCACGTGGTTTAAGATTAGTTGATCCAGGTTCTCTCGACGCAGAATGGATGCAGCATGTCTCCTCTCAGTTGTTCACGCCGGTGACAGCCCTCTTCAATCTAGCTCTGACCGACTCGCTTGAAGTTGACAAAATACAACAGCCCCTTTTCGAGTTTTGAACGGAAACCGAAAGAACACCCTTGCAATTTCTTTGCATGTCCAATCCCTATTTCAAGCCACACACTGGGTTTCTTCCCTTCTCGTGGCCCCGCCAAGGCCACAAAGCGTGCCACTTGCGCGCGTTGCGAGCGCCAGCACGCGCCTGATGGCTCAAGCGCTGCAGGGACTCGGTGAAGAGGTCCAGGCGATCGCTGTCCTGGACAAGCAAGACGTGCCCTTTCTCCTTTTTCGAGGGGGGTTGCCTTTTTTTGGGGCTAGGTCCTCCAGTAGCAGCAACTTTTCGAGGGGTTGATATTCCGTGTCCATTGGTTTCAACCATCGTTCTTGCCAAAAACCGGATCCGTGTTTAACCATCTTTCCAAAAACCGGATCCGTTTTTCCTGGGTTTTCGGAGATGTTCTAGAAAGATCCGGATCCCGAGAAAGAATGGGGAAAGTACCCCTAGAACGTTGGCTCTCGCAGCAAATGCCCAGAGAATTCCGGTGATCCAAATTTCTTGGAGGTTCCACCAGGCATCCCTAGGTCCCCATCCCCACTTTTTTGGTTGGGAGGAATCCCCTACTACAATAGACTACAGAAAATAGTTGGTACCCTTATTCAAACCTCTCTACTGGAGGACCTAGATCCGGTTTGGGTTTTAGGTGCTTTGTCTCTCGTGGGTCTTCAAGCAAGCTGTAACCTTGCCAAGTTACTGTGTACTGCTTCACCTGCGTCCGTCCGTTTTGGATGGGTAAACCCAGACCAAACCCCCAAAGTGTGGGGAAACATGACATCAATTGTCTGGTCGCTTGTGTATTTCAAGTTTGGTCAACAAAGTCAACCATGTGTTTTCTGACTTTGTTTGGGCAGTTGTTTTGTCAATTTTGGTCAAGCAGGGTAACAGGGTCGACATCTTGAAAGAAAATATGGCTGGTGATTGCACACCTCCATGTTGCAACTGTTTGCTCATCGCTTGGGTTTTCGGCAGGTTAACCCCACTGAAAGGGCGACTCATGAGCGGGTTGTAACCGAACGGTTGCCGTTACAACTTACCAACTTGTCGGGATCGCACCCCCAAGTGTGTGGTAAGACGAATAACCAACTCCTGCAAGCATTTGCTTGCCGAGACTCCTAACATCTGTTTGCTACTTGGACGGCATCATGACTCTCATCACCGTGGGATCAAGAGGTCCCTGGTAGCGATATTTGGTGAATGCTTTGCTTGCAACCATTCCGCCGGGTCATAGGTGCAGCAAATACGTATGGGGGATGGGAGAATGGTTCAAGGGGATACACCTCTGGATATTCATGTCAGAGTTTATGAATCTGAGTCTGTGCACATCTCAGCCACGGAGAGTTGACCGCAGACCCCCGGTGGAATTCGACAGTTTGGTGTTTTTTTTTTGAACGGGAACCCCCTCCAAAAAGTTTTGGATTTCCACGGAGAAAAGGGGACTCTCTCATTTGGTAGCCAGTGATTCCATTTGCCTGGTAAAGGCAGACCAAGGGCTTGCCACCCTTTAGAATCAAAGAGGGCAATTGCGAAGGGTTTCCTACTGTTGTGGTAACCAAGCGATCTAGTGGCTTGAGAGGCAACCCCGCCCAAAAAGGCTTAGTGGTTGGGTTTCCACTTCACCCACAAGTAATTCACTTTTACGGCATCCGAAAACGGAGAGCAACCAGTTTTGCATCCGTCTTTGAGTCCCGAGTCCCCTGTGCACATTCCCCCCCAAAAAGGCAACACCCGTCACAAGAAGGCAAACGGCACGTCTTTCTTGTCTAGGTCCCCCAGCTTGATGCCCTTTTACCTTTTTTTTGGGGGGGAGGGTTCCCCCAGTAAAATAGACTGAAAGAAGTTGGTACCCTTATTCTAACCTCTCAAATCTGGAGGACCTAGCCCCCCAAAAAGGCAACCCCCCTCCGAAAAGGCAACCCCCAAAAATAGACCACAAATAAAAAAAATGGTACCCGTCTTCTAACCTCTCGGCATGCTGCGGCGGCGTGGCTCCTCGCTGGCGAAGGAGCCCGGGGAAGGCGGCACGGTCTGCGCGCGACGCGGGAGGGCGCGGGCAAGGGCGCGGGAACCCGGACCACCTCTCCTAGAAGTTGGGTGCCAACCGATTCTTTTTCTGCTTTGTCTAATTTACTAGGGGGCTCCCCCTCCCAACCAGAACTGTTTTTCAGTAGAAACTAGTTTTAGTAGGGGGTTGCCCCTCCCGACCAAAAAAGTTGGGTGAGAAACCGGAATGACTCCAGCTTGCACAAAACCAAGGCGTCATTGTCCGTGTTTTTTAGTTGCACGCCACACGTGTGTGCATGTTTCAAGCTTCACAATTGGAATTTCAACAGCGAACAATTGGGCCAGAAACAGCATATCTTCGCTTTCGCCCTTTGAACGGCGGGGTAAACCCACACTGGGAAACATGAAAGGCCCAGTAGTTGATTGGCTGCCAAACACACTAGGATCCGGGAACAAGAAAACACCAAAATCACTCGATGAAAGAGAAAACCTGACGCCGATATGGAAAAGCCTTACCTCAAACTCACAGACTTCACGGTCCGCTCTTGAAACGCCACTTGGCGAAGCATTGGAAGCTTGGGAGCCTTGAGACTGAGCTCATACTGTGCTAAGACTTCTGGGGTCACTGGATTTCCCCTTCGAAGGTTGCAATTTACTGGTGGTGTCCATGGAGAACTACCACTAATTTTGGATGTTCCAAAAAGTGAAGTGGAGATGCTGTTCTATGCGCAAACTGTCCTTCTCAGGCGGACCCTATCCTGCCGAAGCCACTCCCACTGCGGCAACTCAAAAGCTGGGTATGCGCTTGTCTTCCCAGAACATGAGCGCGAGAAAACAAAGGGTTCTGCAGTTGCAACCACAGTTCTGGCAGGAGGATGGTTTTTTTGTCTGACGCTTTTTTCTCACAAAGCCCAGTTCCAAGCTCAGGAAATGCCATGTTTTCTTGAAGTCAAAAAGGGCGAAGGAACACACTCTGGCCAGGGCACGGATGGCACGTTCAACCGCTTGAAAGGGACGAGTGGAGCAGGGGTTCATACACACCAAACCACTTCTGCGAAAACCGAACTCCCGCAGCAAGCCCTGCTGACGGAAACCCAGGCAAGGCGAGAATTGCTCCGAGCGAGACACCTTTAGCTCTTGGGCCAGACGTGGCAAGTGGTGCTTTGTGGGGGGGAAAACCGCATCTTGAGCTCAAGCATAAGACAGCCTTGCTTCTCCCCAATGCGGCCAAAGACTACACAAGCTCCATGTCCCTTCCGAATGATCTGGCAGCAAGCATGCCCACAAGCTTTCACCAACAAAAACAACACTTCTTGCACTGGAAAAGCCACCAGCAACACCCTCAGCATCACCAGCAGCATCACCAGCAACAACCCCAGCATCACCAACAACACTCCCCAGAATTAAGAACAATACCCGCATGATGACCACATGAGAGAATCGTCCAAAAATACGTTCCCTGTCCAGAAGCATCCTCTACATGATTGCTTGCAAGAAAATCTTTGCCGGCTTTGATGTTTGTAAGACACTCCGCGCCACAGCGAGAGCGATCCGACTGTCAAGCAAAAAAGCACGCAAATGACGGCAGGGATGCCGTCACGCAGGAGAATGCAATTTGAATGCGTGCTGCCACTGCGGTACAACGGACTCAGACCAGAGTCATGTTTGGAAGCCTGTCAGCTTGGCTGAACAAATGTGCCAGCCAACGGCATTCTTCTGAGTTGTAAACAGCCGGCAAGTGACTCATTTCAATCTAGGACGATTCAGCAACTGCAAGACAGCTCGTTTCCGGGAATGTGCTTTCACAGGCACAGCGAGGAAAGTGAGAAATGCTGCTGCGCTTGCAGTTTAACTGGGTCCTCCAGTAGAGAGGATAGAATACCTCTTTGTTCTTTTCCTTTTTTTCTGCTGTCTATTTTACTAGGGGGAACCCTCCCAACCCAAAAAGGGAAGAGAAAGGGCACGGCTCGCTGCACGGCTCGCTGGATGAGTTTCTGCCCCTCGATATGGCGAATGCTTCGGCCTCATGCTCCACCTTCACATCCAATCCGTAGCCCGTGAGCATCTTCGCCATCGCGAGTGAGGATTTTTTGCGATGGCGAAGTCGAAGGGAGGGCGTTGATTGGCTTTGGCGGTTTCGCGCTTTGTGTTGCATGTTTTTGGCTGAACACGCCAAAAACAACTTTTTGCAGAAGGCGGCTAGCTGCTTTCTTTGGCTGGGCGTGCTTTTTGTTCTTGCTGAGTCCGCCTTGGCTTGATGCAAGAATAAACGTCATCTTAACAAAAAAAACAGCAGCGAGTGGTTTCCAGGCTGAAAAAACAAGCACATACGTCTCTCGTAGCTCAGTTCGACTAGAGTCTCAGAGCCGAGGTGGTGCGGCACAAAGAGCTTCTGGGTGCGTGGCAGAGTAGGGGGACCGATAAATTGCTGGGTTGTGCTGTTGGTTCCCTTTTTTCTTGCAAGGTAAAAAAACAGGTACCCTCAACAAATACAAACCAATTGGCCTTCCAAAGGCGTGCCTTGACGAGCTTAGGACGTTTTGCGTGGGAGTCGAGAATGCAAGGGTCACGATCCGGTTGTGAAGTCTAGGGGTACCTTCCCCCATTCCTTCCCGGGATCCTTCCTACTAGAAAACCTCCGGAAACCGCAGGAAAACGTCCGGTTTTTGGAAGAACGATGGTTGAAAAGAATGGGGAATCAACCCCCTAGATTATTTTACTACTATCACTCATGCTTGTCAACCGGGGCTGACTAGGGATGTCTTACCATCTCGCGGATGGGGTTGTTAAAAAAACGTCTTGATGAGCAGCTGACCATCCAAAGAAGCACGCCGCCAACGCGGCTGCAAATGAAGCCCTTTTTCTTGATTCCCCAGAAGAACATGACATAATGGGGCGGGCCCCTAGGTTTTTGCCGGAAAATTGCGTGGGCCCCATGTCATTCACAATATGCCGCCCCGTGCTGATTGGTGTGCTGCTAAAACACGCCATCCAGCCGCGGAGCTGACAAAGTGATGGAACACGTACAGTACCAGGTCCTCCAGTAGAGGGTCTAGAATGAGGATACCCTTTCTTCTCTTGTCTATTCTAGTAGGAGAACCCTCCCCGCCCAAAGAAGGGACCTAGTGTAGAGTACAAACCACCCATCCGTCAAGACAGTTTCAGACTTCCAGACTTCCGTAGTGTGTTCATGAAAAAACAACTGCCTTGCTGGACTGCTTGCCGAAGATGGCTACACTCCCAAACAACTGTGGCAACCAAAGCGCGCGGCTCGATGCCGAGCCATGATTCACTTCATGAGCTTAGCCTGGAGTCAGGGGATTTCTGGAAACCTTTGATGCGACTTTTGAGTCGGCGAAGCTTCAACGGCCCTTCTACATGGGTGTGTCTTTTTCTAGGGGAACCCCTTTTCGGTTGGCTTGAAAGGAAAAATGCAAGTACATCCACCATATTTTAGGGGGTGCCGTATTTTAAGATACACCCACATGGGTGTGAATGTGCCTGTTTTGAGGCCTGTTTACTGGACACCAAAAGGAACCCATCCAATCTGGAGGTCGATTTTGACATGCACAATTGGTTAAAACCTTCTATTGGTTGAGTCACCATTATTTTCAACCATCATTCTTTTCAACAACCTGCCCTTTCCCTGGGTTTCTGAGGGTTTTCTGCAAAGGATCCCAGCATGGAAATGGAAGGTACCCGTAGAAGCTTCTGAAAAAAACGTTCAACGGGCATTGTTCGTCAGGCAAGTCCTTGAAGCCTCTGACTTGCCAGCCAACCCACTGGGTGTCCAGCTTTGTCCCCCTGGCGCCATGTGTGGATCTCATGGGAGGAACACGGTTGGTCGGGAAACCGCGCGAGCCCTCAAACCGGTGGGCTTGCTGTAGGCTTCCCTGCAACGCCATCCAACGTTTGATAAAAACCTTCATGTAGGTCCTGTTTGTGACCAGTGGCTTTTAGTCGAACTTTCCATTCTCTCCATAAAGACAACCCGTATCCAAACCAGAAAGATGAATAAATCTGAGTGAAGCAAAGCTCAACCCTCGTCTCTCTCTCTCTCTCTCACGCCTCGGCGCGGTCCTTCATGCTGTCTCGCCTCAGAGCGACAGAAAACTTAAGGTAAGTCGCCGAAATGGCAAAGGATAATACTTAAAGGGGAGATCGGGTACTTAGTAGGTGGTTCGGAAGCCTGGTGAGAGAACCCACTGAACGGCGACTCATAACCATGGCTGATACGTGGGTTATCTCACCAGGCTTCCTAACCACTTGTATCCCTACCCCTTGACTGGGTCCTCCAGTAGAGAGGTTTCAACAAGGGTACCAACTTTTTTCTGTAGTCGATTTTAGTAGGGGGTTCCCCCTCCCAGCCAAAACAGGGGTGAGAAAGGGCACCAATTGCTGGGGGAGCGTTTGTTGAAGTCGACGACGATATGCGCCGCAAGGCGAACAAATCTGTCTACCCTTGGGCTCCACCCAGCCGAAACCTCAAGAGTCCGATGTTTGATCCCAAGAGGTTCGGATGCCTGTCTGATGGTGAGTGGTTGGTGGATTGAGTGGTTGATTGATTGATTGGTTGGTTGGCTGGTTGGCTGGTTGGCTGGTTGACTCATTAGCTTATCAGATCTAGCTTGTCTGTGCTTGCTCATTTGATTGATTTGCAAGCGGAAACTACAATTCC
Organism: Effrenium voratum; assembly: GCA_963377175.1. Lineage (NCBI taxonomy): Eukaryota > Dinophyceae > Suessiales > Symbiodiniaceae > Effrenium > Effrenium voratum. Next base: position 3,761,675 of record CAUJNA010001112.1, read on the forward strand.
AAACATCTGCGCTCGGATTCTGAAGCATCTGCATTTCCGTTCTCAGACATCAACCCGATAGCAGGTTGGAATCCTTTGTCGCCGGCATGGACATCAACGATGCAATCACACCGGACGACAAGGACCATTTGGGTCTGCCCTTTTCGATGGAATCCTTTTTGGGTCGGGTTAATGGAAAACCAACAGGAAAACCAGCAGTTCCGATTCCCAAAGAAAGACGCGCCCATGTGTAGTCCGTGCCATCGCCAAGAGTTCCAAAGATCCTCTGCCGAAATCGAGCAATCCCCGACCCCATGCCTGGTCCAGAATGGACAATGCTTTCGGCATGGGGGCGGTGTGTTCTGTGTTGCTTTTGCTGATATGTTTTCTATAGGCTTAATGTGAATATAATTATGAATATATATATATATATACATATCCCTTGGGGCTGGAAAATACGTCGGCTGGATTTCTGGATCTCTGGATGTTTGGCAAATGTCCGGTCTTGTTCAAGGAAACAAGTTCTCAATGACACATATTGGATTGTATATAGGCACAGTGTACATGCATTAAAAAACGTTCTGTGGTTGGCTAGTTCTCACTGAATGTGCCCTTTTGGTCGGGGAACCAAAGAGAAACCGTTGCCCTGTTGGTGTCTCTTATTTTACGGGATCCCCAAACTGGTTTTCCTTTTGGCTCTCCTCAAAATAGAACCACCAAAGAAGACGTGCCCTCAAAAAAAAACAAAACGGACCCATGGTGGTTCCGTTTTCCGGAAGAAAACCAAATAATAATAATAATAATCATAATAACAAATAATAATATATAGTTGTTTGTTTATTTATATTTTTTTGAAAAAAAAAAGCCTCACAAGAAAGGCAGGCCAATTTCGGTGGTTCCCTCGTTCTCAGACACACGCCACTGGCCGCTTCTTTCCTCGGCTCGGGTTCTCAGGCTCCGGGCAGCGCGGCGTTCAAGCGGTCGGCCTCCTCAGCGGCAGCGTTGGCGGCTGCCACGGCCTCCTGGCGACTTTGGTCGAAGAAGGACTCTGGTGCGAAACTGTGGATGGACCAAATCCGTTCGCACCAGTTGGCAATCATGGTTGACCCCATTGTTTCTTGGTATTTACGTTGGGGAATCATCATTCCAGGGATTCTGGGATGGTGCGAAATGGATTTCGTCCATCCACAGTAGGTAGGGAGTTTGGTTAAATGGCTGTGGGTCAAAACCAATGGGATCCCATTTTGGGCATGTTCACTGGGGGTACGGGATTTGGACCCATGGCCAAATCGTCGGAACTGACCCTACGGAGGCCTACTTGAAGGGGCAGCTGGTACCTCAGGGCAAGATAACCCACCGAACGGAGACTCAAAAAACCATGGCTCTTTGTGGGTTCTAACCACTTAATTACTACTGGTGGTGTTTGTTTCTTCTTTCTTCTTTTTGTTGGGGGGACATCCAAAATGGCGGCCAGCTGGTTTTTCGCCCTTTGGTACAGCTTAGGCGCGTTTCCCCTGAGGGGCTACTTACCTCAGGTAAGGTAGCAAGCCTGGGGATGGGATTTTTCAGTCTCAGTGCTAGGTCCGCCAAAGAGGTTGGAATAAGTTGGTCCCAACCTTCTTCTTTTCTTTTTTTTTCGGTTTTGTCCATTTTAGTAGGGGAACCCTCCCAACCAAAAAGGGGTGAGAAAGGGCACTACTGGACCTAGAGTGGGTTCTCTCACCTACGATCACCACTTACGTGACGTACCAGCTGCCCCTTGAAGTGTGTGTTTTTTTTTTGCAGGGGACGCCCAAAATGGCGGCTCTGGCCACACGATTTTACCATTGCCAAAGCTATTCCCTAAGTGCTAGGCCAACGGGCAACACCCCCAGTTTCTTACTTTGCCAGCCCAGAGAAATAGTCAAAAAAAACCGGACCCCCAGTGTTTTTGTCCCCTCCCCTTTTTAACAACAAAACGGGCTGCCGAGCCTCAGACAAAACACACCCAAAGATCGGGGCAGCCTGGCAATTGGCTCCTTTTGAGCCAACCTCCCTTTGGCGGTACCTTTGCGTCAAGAAGACTTGCCCAGCTTTTAATCAACAAATATTTTTCGCCCACATCCAACTCCAAAATACAGCAACCCCAAGTTCGAGTTCCAAAGGAGTCGTGGACTTCGAGAACGATGGGCATACAAAACACCAACCCAAAATCCCAAAGTGATGCTGCCACTTCTTTGAACCCTCCGAACAGCCTCTGCCCTCAAATCTGCATCTTCACACGGTCAAACTTTGAAGCTGAAAAGGCCGACTGAGTGAGTCACAAGCGAAGCCTGGTTTTAAAAAGAGAAAATACACGTCTACCCAAAAACTGATTGGGGGTATCCCTTAACCTTCACTCACCTGGGTTTTGAGCAAGCAGCTCAAGTGAGTTCCGGATATCGCTCCTTTGGCAAGAGGGTCTATTGCTGACCTCGGATTCATAAGCCCGTACTAGGGGTGTATCAATCCCAGGTTGTGGTTTTGAAAGGTTGTTGTACAAAAGAAGAGGGACATTGGGCAATCCTGTCGAAGACGCGGGGTTTCTCAACTTCTTAGGTAATCCCAAGAGCATGGTTGTCGTCAGTCCCTGTCCCCAAATGTACCATGGACTGCCAATGGATGGGCAAGCTCCAGCACCCGGGAGGTGGTTCATCCCATAGGGTTGCATCCATCCCAACTGGTGCAAAATAGATTTTGCCGCAACCATCCCAAATCCCGCACTACTTTGAAACCAAACCATAACATCGTTGGTGCTTACAGGGGAATCATATCAGACACCAGGGTCTCCTTTCGCAAGAAACGGAGTTCGCAACCACCCACAGCATGGTGAAGTGCCATACCCACCGTGTTCCGCCTGGGTGGCTAGCCTTGTCACAGACGGCGCCTCAGATGGAGCACAAGAATCCCGCCCGAGACTGTTGGTTCTGCATGGCAAAGGTTGATATTAGCTAGGTCCTCCAGTAGAGAGGTTAGAATAAGTTGGTACCCGATTTTTTTGTAGTCTATTTTAGTAGGGGAACCCTCCCCAACAAAGGGTAAAAGGGCACTACTGGGGAACCTAGTTCGTGTTTCTTTTTTGTTAGGGGACCCACAAAAAATGGTGGTTTCCTGTGGTGTAACTTTAAACCGCAAAAACCTTGGTCTCAAAGGAATCTCAACCCTTCTTGGATTGCTTTCAAGCGAAAGAGGAAACCAACCTAGAGGAGTTGGTCCCTCGTTTTGAGGAAACCACCCCCGCACCCTTGGGAAATCATTTAGGTGGGGGTTCATATCTCTTCCTCATTGAAACCATCATTGCCATTTCTATAGCCCCCATAAAATGAGGTAGAACCATGTTACTCTTCCAAGAAACATATGCAGTTCTGGAAGAAATGGGACTAAGCTTCGTGCAGCGTATTTTTGCATCTCTTCCACAAGTTCCCATCTGAGCGCCAATGGACTCTGCAAGGGTCCAACATATTGAGGGATCGATGGATGTGTCTGTAGTGAGCCACCAGAATGGTGGTTGTCTATTTGGTCTCCATTTGAAAGCACTAAATACAGGGTACCCTCAAACAAACAAGCCCTGTGCTGGCTTCAAACCAGGATGCTGATGATAACACATGATAACAACCTTTGGACCAATAAAATACTTCCAGGCAAGTGACATGCACACGGGCGATGCGCCCGCGTGCTTTTAGTGAATAGTGGCAACCCCATGATTGGTCCCAAAAGCAAACACGACGGTCAAACAAACATGAGCTTCCCGCGCAGCTCAAAGCGTCACAAATAGTGTGTGTTGCACAAGTTGCTTGATATGGGTGGGCTGCAAGCATACACACACACAAACAATCAGAAACACACAAAAAACACGGCAAAACACAACAACAACACAAACACACAAACACAAACACACCACACCAGACGCGTGCGCGCCAAAATCCAAGTAGGGCGCGTTGAAATGCATTGAAACACCGTCTCGGCCTGGAAGCTTCACGAAGATAATATTGGACATGAATACGTCTTGAAATGGATACGTCTTGTTTGGGGTGCCCGTCTTTTTTCTTATTCTTCCTTTAACAAAAATAAATAAATAAACAAAAAATGACATAAAATAAACAAATGATTGTTCTTCTGTTTTTTGCTTAATTTGTTTGTTTTGATTCCGGGGGGGTGCCCATTTTTTGACTTGTGTCTCTTTTTTTTCGGGGGGAAAGGGGTCTGAAAGGAAGCCCAAAGGAAAACCCACCATTCTGGAGCGGTCCCCTCAAACAAGTCGACGCAATCCCCGCGCCTGCGCCTCTTGACGCGCTGGGGCCTGGCAGAAGGAAGTTAGCCCAAAGCGCTTGTGAGTTGGCGGGAGCTGATCCTGGAGATCGGTCCGGTTTGTCCAGGTTAGGTGGGGGGGGTGGGGGTGGGGGCTTGGGGGGTGGGGGGTTGGGGGGTGGTGCCTTTGATATAACGAAATAGGCAAAGCAGAAGAGACGGATTCTGATTCTGGATCAACCCAAAAAATATCTGATGGATGCATCAAGAAACTGTTCATGGGTAAGGTCAAAGCGCCTATGTCAGGCAGCCAAGATTGTCCGACGCTCTTGGCAGTGTTTGGCAAAGTTGGCTACAACGGACCGTAACTTCGCGGTCATCCGGTGCCCCAAAGGCTCAGAACCGAATTTTGTGCACACCGAAACATCAAGTCTGTGAGCCAGAAAGTCACATTTTAAGGCATGAGCAGTTCATTTTGGGACCTTGGACCTTGTTACTCATTGCACCATTCCACGTGCTGAAGTTTGCTTTGTCTTTTACATACACAAGCTGACAATGGAGGCAAGCCAACATGTTTGGAGGCGACTTAGAACTATCAAGCGACATGTAATTTCGAATATGGCCTTGTCCCTGACATACTGTGGACGGTCGCGAAAGCCGTTTCACAGGACCTAAGAAACCATGGTTGAAACCATATAAATCAGAAATTATGGGGGTTGCCAAAAATGGCGAACCCCTTCTGGGGCCATGGTGTATGTGGCTTCCGCCTTTAAATAGGGTCCATATTTGGCGTCCATATTTCTGACAACCATGTACCGTTTAGTGTCTGAGTCCTTTTTGGGGAGGGTACATACTTGGGTCTTCCGCCAAGCTAGTAAGTTGGTGGTAGCCTAGGTTACAACCCACGTCAGCAAGCTTTCCCTAAATTCGGGGAAACCAAAAGAAAAACGACCATTTGAAGGATAAAGTCAAAGATAACACTAAGCAATAGTGCAAGAAAGAGACAGAGATGCGAGATGAACATAATATGATGGAGTGGCGTATGGAAGAAGTGGTCAGGAATAGATGATATGCAGAGTCTTGCCTTCCCTTGTGGATTCAATTCTTTCACGACGGACGGGTAGGGTAAAGGACGGGATGGCTGGGAACCACCGAGGAAGGAAAATCAATTCTTGGCGAAGTCGCTTCCATAGATTTCTAAACCCGCCTCCGACCTTTGAGCCTCCAGCTCCTCTCGCAGTTTGGCCAGCTCCTCTTGAGCTGCCGCCTGTGAGGGGAGTCGCTTGCATTGATTGCTTGTGCTTGCTTCTTGGTGCTTATGCATTTGTTGGTTCGCTTGTTGGCTCGTTTGTTTGTGTGCCTCATTGATTGTTTGTTTGGTTGCTTGTTGGATTGACTGTCTGCGTGTCTGTGTGTCTGTCTGTCTGTCTGCCTGCCTGCCTGCCTCTCTCTGTCTCTCTGTCTGTCCGTCTGTCTGTCTGTCTGTCTGTCTGTCTCTAGACAACGCAGGGAGCAACCTGCAGGATGAACCAACATCCACACGCGACACGCCTTCCAGGAGGCCCACCAGCTATCACCGCGATATGGGGGGACAGCTGAGTCTCTGGTCGTTCGCAGTCTTGTACTCACTGGGCTGCCCGTTTTCAGATCCCCCGCTAAAAGTGACTCACTTTTAGTGGGTTGAATGGAAACTAATTACTACTAAACATTTTGAAAGGCTAAAAGGCTAAGGGGATGGCTGGGAGCCGCCAAGAGACGTTGTTCCTTGATGTTCAAGCAAAAGCTGCCTCCGCGTTCTTCTTCTCCGCCTCACTCGCTGCCAGCTCTTGATGCGCTTGAGCCTGTCAAGCAACATTGGACCAAGGGGTTGTGTACCCTTGTGGCTGTGTGTTAGTGGAGGCAGTTACCAGCCAAACTGCAAACGCAGAAGATCTGTCTGATCTTTGTTGTGGAAGTCGAAACCAATTTCGCAATTAGACGTTTGTGCAAATCATAACTTCCTCGTTTAAGGGGGGGTTCCTGTTCGAACAATATTGGGGGGACCTCAGCAAAGGCGGTGAAAGCGAACTTATTTGGCTGTGAGTCAAAAATAAGGCACTCAACATGGAACCCTGGTAAATGGAATCAAGGACTACAACTTGCAGTCCCCCTGGTGGTTTGGTTTTGAGTTTTGAGCCAGCGCCATTTTCTAAGCTCGAAACGGGCGCACGGACTCACCTCGTAAAAAACTGGCTGCAAGGTGGGAGTATCCCAAGACGGATGTAGCAAGCTTCCACAGGGGTCTGTTGGAGTTGGCGCCCCCCATGTTTGTGGCTTTAAAGGAAAACTAAACTCACTTGCCCGTTGGGGACCCAGAAATAAAAGGTGATCACCTTTTGGCACCTCAACTAAAAACGGACCAAAACGGGAAAACCAAAAGGTCAGAAGGTCGATTCGCTTTGGGGAACTGAGTAAAATCAAAGACACACTAGGAGCTTCGGGGATTCCTCTGCTGAGCAGCAAACGGCCCTCCAACCCTTGGAGTCGAACACGAAGCTTGACCCTACCTTTTTCATCATTTCAACCTCCCTCTGGCCAACACCGGCAAAAACACAAAAACAAAACAACAATCAATATAAACAACCTCTCAACTGTCTGCTTAAAGGGGCAGGGTGCTTGGTAAATGGCTAGTAAGCTTGGTTATAACCCACTGAACCGAGACTTATATTTTGATATCTTATAACCATGGCTTTTGTGGGTTCTCTGACCGAGCCTTCGAGTTACCTACCTGAGGTGCAAGCTACCCGTTCTGGACCAAGCACCACACTGTGGATGGACGAAATCCATTTCGCACCACATAAGACACGCTGGTTTGATGATTCCCCTGTATATGATAACCAGCATTGGTTTTTCATGGTTTCAAAGTGGTGCGAACGGATTCCATCCGCAGTATTGATATGATGTCAGATTTTGTCGACTCGAATGTCCTCCCAAGCGGATTAGGCCTGCAGCACCTTGGACGCCGGACATCGTGCTAGTTTCTAGCGGGTTGCGCTAGCACACACCCGGTTTTTCTCCAACTGTACCCCTTGCCCACGCCATAAATTTCTAAGTCTAAGAGGTTATCTTGTTAAAACCACCAAAGTTCAGGCCGTTTTGCGGCCAACCATGGTGCGAACAAGAAGCATTCTCTCCCCCGAAACATCTTTAAACCACTTCATTGCGTGGTGCGAGCGGATTTCCTCCACAGCATCTCTCTCGAATCTTCGCCGGAGGCCTCGGAACGTTTGGCGCCCACCAGCTCCTCCCTGATCTTTGCGAGCTCTTCTTGCGCCGCAGCCTAGCGCGAAGAAACTAGGCCGTGGTTACCAAGCAGCCGGCCCTCCATCTGCGTGTTTCCCCCCTGGAGAAAATATCGCGAAAATCGGTTCAAAAGTGAAATCGGTTCCCTTTCTAGGTGCTCCAGTGGAGAGATTGGAATAAGTTGGTACGAACTTTTTTCTGTAGTCCGTTGTAGTGGGCGGTTCCCCGTCACAACCAAAAAAGAAGCCGTAAAAGTTGGCAAGCTGGCTACCTATCGCACCAGCAAGCAAACTCCTGACTGGTTGAGCTAGGTCGATGTACCTGTGTTGCAGGACAACGATGCGCAAATTTGGCGCTCCCTGCCTTCGAGCAGTGATGTTCATTTCTTGTTGACTGGGCTGTCCTCTTTCAGATCCCCCGCTAAAAGTTTAACTTTTAGTGGGTTAAATGGAAATCCCCACTAAACACAAAAAGGCTAAAAAGCTGAGGGGATGGTTTAGTGAATGTAATCAAAGAGAATTGCAGCTGGTCGGGAAAGGGGCTGAACATGCAGGCCGGTGCAGCTTTGGAAGGAAGCCTCTGCATCCAAATGTCTCTGGCATGATCACTAACAAGGTATTCATGTTCGCATGAGTACCAACGGACGTGTACAACACAATTTGCCGCGCCGATCAGATCCAAGCTCAAGTGATGATCACTTCCTCCTAATATTAAAGATCCCCCTATAATCTATGTTGAGAATCCCAATTCCGGGAATACTACTTATAGAATAGGCCAATACTAAACCAATTCCAAAATAGGTATGTCCTGCCCGTACTCAAATCCAGCCCTATTAGGGACCCTGTTGCACCTTCAATCCTGCAAAGGAACTCATTGTCTGAAAGAAAGCACGCCCAGAATCCCTCTCTCTCCTTCTCTCTGCACGCAAAGAACATAGGACTTAATTATTAGTCCCCCGTGGTTTTGTGAAAATGAACAGGGACAACCTAGCAAGAAAATTGTTTTTCCCGAAGGACCAGCTTGATGTTATTAGGGGGGGCACCGTTTTAATACAAGGGGAAACAGGATTACACACCGTGTTCGAGAAAAGTCTAGAGCGTCCTTCGGCAACCTCTGCAAACCTTGTGCATTGAAACTACTCAGAGGCTTAGGACGCCTGTCGGCAGCCTCCTGTCGCTCGCCTATGATGGACTGAAGAAAGCGAGCACTGCATCAAAAAGCTTCAGTATTCCTAGGATACTGTCCCTAAGCCAACCAAAAGCCTCCTAGGAGGATGTCCCTCAAGAGGCGCTTCTTCAGGTTTGCTGTCCCCAAGCCAAAACAGGGGTACCCACTCAAAGACGAGCCCTCCGACGGGGATCAGGTCTGAGAGTGTCTCCTTGGCACGTTTTCGCCAAGGAGCGCCTGGAACGACGTGGGTTTCAACACAAATGTACGAACATGGGCTTGCTTCCATTCGCCGTGTATATTCATATTTGCGAGCTTGCGCTGTTAACACACAACTTAAAATATGAAGGGCATGTGTTTATCCACTCTTGAAAGTGCTCTGACCGTGCTGAAGGGTGGAACTCTCTAACAAAAAAAGCGGTTGAGCAAAAGGCCGTTAGACCTTTTGTACGTTTTCCGGCGAAGGCCTTTGTTTCCAGAATGTCCACCTGAGGCTCTTGCTCAAAACCCGGTTTTTCAAAAGGTCGATCCAGAATGTAAAGAATTAAGAAGGCGGATATCCGCAGCTATTTATGGCAAGGGGATTGTCTCTTACTAACCTTCACCAATCCCCGCGGTTTGGAGCAAGTGGCTCACCTGAGCCTTTTGGTGTCGCAGCAACCACCAGCCGCGCAAAGAGCCGCCGAGCCGCACTTCCCGGCCTCCGAGCGCTTGGCGCTGACCAGCTCCTCGCCCAGCCGAGCCGTCTCCGCTTGAGCCGCCTGTCGCGCGCGCGCGCTTCTTTAGCGCGCCTCACTTTTGATTTGTTTCGGGGGGTCCAGCAGACCCAAAAAACACGCAGCCCAACTGATATCATAGAGGTGCCCTCTTTTTTTGTGGCCCCACAACTTGGCATCGTTGTTTTTTTTCTGTTTTTTTTCTTTGTTTTTTCTGTTTGTATTATTGTTATTATGATTATTATTATTATGATTATGATTATTATTAGTATGATTATTGTTATTGTTATTGTTATTAGTAGTATTATTATTATTATTATTATTATTATTATTATTATTATTATTATTATTATTATTATTATTATTATTATTATTATTATTATTATTATTATTATTTTTACGATTGTTTTTATTTAAAGCCAACCAAAAAAGGTGTCCCTCAAAAAACGGCACACCCACATCATTTGAGTGGGTAATACATCAAAGGCAGTGCATGTACGACACTTAAGACAGGCACTCGTGTAGCCTATGATGCTTGGTTGCACGCATCTAGGTTTAGCCCTTGTAATATCAGTGTTTACTTCGGTTCCAGCAAGTGGTCAGGCGCGCTTTCTAGATTTGACCTGACTGGCCACAAGGATGTGCAATCCGGCCACACTCTCGTGTCGTTTGCTCTGGGTGAGCAGTGCTGAGTGAGTGCTTTTTTTGAGGGGGTGTAGAAGTTGGCAGGCATATTGTAATATGGCCATGGGTCAAAATCTCGTACCCCCAGTGAACATCCCAATCCCAACTAAAATAGACTAAAATGGGTGGTGCACCTACCCCAAAATGGGATCCCATTGGTTTTGACCCACAGCCATATGTGCAGTGCTGAGCCGCAATATTGAGTTGTGAGTGCACGAGTCTCGCTTGGCAGGCACATGCGCAGCGCTGTTTGTGTGTACCCCGGATCGGTGATCAGTTTCGGCAGGGAATGGACAAGCTTGCCAGCACCAACAAATTGAATGGACGCAGCCTGCCAAATCACTCTTGACGTTCTGATGGCATGCAGGTAACTCTCTGATAGAAACACCGATTTGCCGGAGGCCCATCCGCCTTCGAATCTTTCTGCTCAGCCTCATTCCACAGGGACGCATGCAGAACCGATAAGCTTGTTAAGCTTTCCCGGCAAGGACTTTGCATAAAACAAGGATCCCCCTCCGATGGGGACATCCCTGATACAGATTACCTCTCCCAGTGGATCCAGTTGCCCCTATAGTAGGGAACCAAATGCAACCAGGATGTTCACCTAACCAGGATGTTCACCTCTAGTTACATGAGGGTTTCCCGGCGATTCCTATAGAGGTAAACGGAAACACAAGGTGTACTAGTTGGGGTTCCAGACTTTTACCACCCGAAAAAGTTCAAGGAATTCATGATTTTGAAGTCCCCAACCCATCAATGAAGTCCCCAACCCATCAATCTTTATATAAATCCCGCATGAAGCACTCACATAAAGGGGGTACGCCACAAAAGCCCCTGATCCTGTCCTGCTGACCTGCTGACCTGTTTGTCGTGCCTCCAACGCAGCGCTCTCCGCTTTCATGCTGGCCACTTGCTCTTGAAGTGCCTGACATGGCCCGCATGGAGCGCGCCGCGTTGCTTCCCTGCGCCAAGCTGGCGCCAAGAAACTCGGCGTAGGGAATCCCCGCAAAAGTGGTTGGACACAAATCCAACCACCGAACTTTGATGTCCAGATTCAAGATCCAAGGAAACATCCACATTTGATACCAGATTCTGGAATTGCGGATCCCCACCGAACTTTCTTGATTGATGTCCAGATTCCCCACTTCAGGTCCGCAATCAAGATTCATAAACCAGGCCAAGGACACATTCCGATGTCCGGAGCACGATTCAATTCAACCTTCCGACGGCGAAGGGATACACAAAAATCACATCGATTCAGTCAGAATCAACACCTGAAATCAAATTGGACTATCCCTTACTAACCTCCTTCACGAGTGTGGATTGCGGCTCATTTAGCTGAACCCCAATGGTGACAAAGCGCGTCTTCTGTATCTTCAGTTCAGTTCGTAGCAGCCCACGGCCCTCTCTGAGCCTGCAAGGCCTCAAAAGAAGACTTTGGACAAACCATCCCCCCAACACGCACAGGATAAAACTCATCCTTTCCAAAACACAATGCGTCACAGGACCAACTAAAAACAGTTTCTGGGATGGAATCTTGCCAAAAAAACGCGATGTGATCTTGAACGACTCGATCCGCCTGCACACCTGCCGCTTCTTCCTTCAGGGCCTCCACATCTTGCAGAGCTTGAGCCTGGCTGTAGATGACTAGGTCCTCCAGATTTGAGAGGTTAGAATAAGGGTACCAACTTTTTTCTGTAGTCTATTTTAGTAGGAGAACCCTCCCCGAAAAAAAGGGTAAAAGGGCACTACTAGGGGACCTAGATGAGTAAGTCAGGGGACAATGGCATTGGAATTTAAGTCGGGGCTATGTTTAGATGTTCTTTCTTGCAGTTCCGCTTTGAATCACACACACACACAAAGACCTCCAGTGGCCAAAGGAAAAAGGCCACTCATTTTTTGGGCTAGTCGTTGTGCATGTTTAAAAGAAATCCCCGCCCCATGCCAAAAAAAGAGGCACCCAACAAATTATCTAAAAAAAGAAGAACAAAAAAAGAAGGAAAAAACACACACCACTGGGTGTCTGGAACAACCCATGCCATCCAGTTCTACCTCCCCCGAGCCTCAGCGGCTTTTGCGCTTTCGAGCTCTTCCCGCAGCTTGGCGACTTCCGCTTGAGCCGCCGCCTGGCCGAGTCGGTTTCGCCCGAGTCGGTCGGCGTTGTTCTGTTCGCGACCGGCCGAAAGCCAAAACCTGGGGTTCGGTGGGTTTTTGCCTCTCAGGACACACTGACTTGCTTGCTTTTGGGGCCTTCTCCTTCTTTCCCCCTCCACCCAATAAACCGCTGCGTCGAACAGACACTCGCTATCGCAAAGGCAAAAGGGACATCAAAGGTCAGGTATCCCTTGGTGGTTTGGATTTGGGGGTTGGGGATTTTGAGCCCCTGCTTGTTGTGGAGGGTAAATGGGTTCCCCACTAACCAGCAATCCAACATTCTCGAAACCACCAAACGAGGGAAGCTTAGGGTTGGTGAAGGACATGATGGACATGGCAAAACAAAAACATATTGTTGTCCATGTTTATGACCACCGAGCGACGTTGAGAATGCCACAATTAACAAATGCCCAGTCGTTTACCTCTCAGCCGAAGCAACACCAACAGTGGCTCTGCCTGAAAATCCAATGTTCATGTCGGTGTGCCACATTACGAGTACCAATAAAACAAAACGCAAGCACAACATCATTCAACGTCAGGCCCGTTCTACCCCGGGAAGATTTAGCCCGCTTCAATGGGAATGTGTCAAAATGATCCGTCCTCCAGTAAAGATGCTAGAAAAAGGCTACCCTTTTTTTCTGTAGTCTATTTTCGTAGGGGAACCTTCCCCCAAAAAAGGGGACAGAAGGGCACTACTAAAAAAAACAACTAGAAATGGGCACACTTCCGTACCCTTCCCCTTGGATTTTTGCTCACAGCAACTCCGACCATTTGGATCCTCAAATCTGTCGACACACATGGGCTGCTGCTTGATCTGCACAGCTTTCATGTTGTCCCACCTTTAAAGAGCTTCAATTCTGGGCCCGGATCCCCCGCTAGAAGCTCAACATTTAGAGGGTTAAATGGAGACCCCACAAAACCCTAAACACGCAAAACACCTTAGGACCCAAGGTCCTCCAGTAGAGAGGTTAGAAAAAAGGGTACCAACTTTTTTTCTGTAGTCAATTTGAGTAGAGGAACCCTCCCCAAAAAGTATAAAAGGGCAGTTCTGGGGGACCTACTGTGGATGGACGAAATCCTGCACCACTTTGAAACAATGGGAAGCCATTGTTTGCTGGTATTGTCGGGAGAATCATCATGCCAGGGGGTTCTTGAGTGGAACCGGATGGCTGGGAACCATCCGAAAGGGACGGGACTCCATCGCTGCGCCTCGGAGTCTTTCGCGCTCGCCAGCTCCTCCTTCAAGCTTGCCACTTCCGCCTGAGCCGCCTGGCAGCACGGGGACAACGGCGCCCTGCGAGCAGAGGCGTCCTTTTTGCACCTACCTAGATCGCCAAGTTGCGATCGTTTTTTTCAGTCGCTGTTGCGATCGGTGCTTGGGAAAAGTGCATGGAACAAAAAAACAGCAACTGGCGATCCGGTAGGTGTCCTTCTTTGTAAAAACACGAGGGCCCGGTAGATGATGAAACAAAACTAGACCTATGCGTACGAGCCTTGTCGAGCCTTCGGACGATCCAGTGGAAAAGCCAACCAAATGCCCATCTGATCCTCTCCCGCAACGCTTTGGGGTCACGAGACGATTCCTGCAGCGACAAATCAAGCATCAAGTGTTCCCAAAGCTGCGGGCTTTGGAAGAAAGTCAAGGGGCACACAAGGTGTTAGTGTTGCTGTCGTGGACCTTTGTGGGGAAAATTAAACGTGGGGAGGTAATGAAACCATTCAGCCAAAGCGACAGGCATAAAAACTCGAGCCATTGACATGCTGAGCGCTCGAAACCAACATCTTCGTGAGCGGAGTTTGCAACATCGCAGAACGCTGTGGATGGTTGCGAAGTTCATTTTGCACCACCTAAGAAACCCTAGAATGATGATTCCCTGTGAATACCAGCAAACCAAAAAATGGTTTCCCCTCGTTTCAAAGTGGTGCGAATGGATTCAGTCCACAGTATGGCTCCGACAAAGTGCTCAGGCCGATTGAAACGATGAGCGAGCCGAGGGCTTCACCCGCCCTCTGCAGTGCAAGATTTGAATGGCTCGTCTTTCCTTCCATCCTTCCAAAAATGCAAAAATAAAAACAAAAAAAAACGACTTCCCCAAAAAATGCGTGGCCCTTTTCCCATGGCCACTGGGGGGTTCTTTGTGCGTGTGTGTGATTCAAAGAGGAACTGCAGGAAAGGATCTGAAGGGCACAGACCGCCACCAATGGGCTTCGAGAATAAACCGACGTGCGACAACTTATATTTCAGCTAGTGCCCTGTCCACTTGTTCGGCGTGACCTGCAAGCCTGCATGAGTGCTTGCTTGCATTCTTGCTTGCTTGCTTGCTTGCCTGCCCGATTGCTTGCTTTTCGGAAGATGTTGCAGTTTCCCACAAAACTAGAAAAGGAGAACAGGGCACCACTGCTCGGTTGCTTTCTGCTCCCCTGCTAAAAGTGGTTTAATACGGAAAACCCATTTGGCGAAAAGTTGTTGAGTCCTATCATCCCTTGGCAAAATGCACCAAAGTGACTGGTTGTGTGCGTGTCTGGGAGACACTCGCGCCATCAACTTCATCCCACGCCATTCCGAGCCTCAGCGCCTTTTGCGCTTTCGAGCTCCTCCCTCAGCTTGGACACTTCCGCTTGAACCGCCACCTGGCCCCCAGAAACCGACAAAGGTTCGCGCAGTCGCGAACCGCGCGCCGCAGCCACTTTTGCTTGGCTTTATTGGGAAACCAAATGGAAACCACACTTTTTGGGGGGTTCCCTTTTGTGAAACAAGTCCAGTTTTGGAGGGAGAATGAGAAGGGGGCTCCCGTTTTTGTGGGGATCATCACTTCTGGAGGCCCCAATCATAGGACGGTTTCTTGTTTTTGCCGGGTCCATATTCCAGGTACCCCTGAATTGGGTGGTTTGAATTTGGGGGTTTGGGGATTTTGAACCTGCTTGTTGCAGAGGGCTCCGAACCACCCTTTTCGAGGGAAGCTGAAGTTGGTGAAGGACGTGACGGGCATGGTCAAACAAAAACGGAACGTTGTCCAACATGTTCATGACCATTGAGTGAGAGAAGTGACAAGCCCAGTCGAGTACCTCTCAGCCGAAGCAACACCAACAGTGGCTCTGCCTGAAAATCCACTGTTCATGTCGGTGTGCCACATTACGAGTACCAATAAAACAAAACGCAAGCACAACATCATTCAACGTCAGGCTCGTTCTACCCCGAGGATGCCTAGCCGGCTGCTAGGTGATCTGTTACGAGCTGCTTTCATGTTGTCCCGCCCTTGTCAAAGGGCTTCAAGGGCGGGGCAGTCCTCAGATCCGCGAACAGCTCAACATTTACGGGGTAAATGGAGACCCAGCCACAAAGCCACCTAAAACAACCTGAAACACCTAAGGAACCAATGGAAACCCAACCACTAAACCCTACAAACCTAAGCACCCAAGGAACCGGATGGCTGGGAACCATCCGAAAGGGACGGGACTCCATCGCTGCGCCTCGGAGTCTTTCGCGCTTGCCAGCTCCTCCTTCAAGCTTGCCACTTCCGCCTGAGCCGCCTGGCAGCACGGGGACAACGGACCCCTGCGAGCAGAGGCGTCCTTTTTGCATCTACCTAGATCGCCAAGTTGCGATCGCTTTTTCAGTCGCTGTTGCGATCGGTTCTTGGGATAAAGTGCATGAAAAAAAAGAACAGCAACTGGCGATCCAGGTAGGTGTCCTTTTTAGTAGAAACACGATGGCCCCGGTAGATGATGAAACAAAACTAGACCTATGCGTACGAGCCTTGTCGAGCCATAGGTGCCCTTGTTGTAACAAAATCGATGGCCCTGGTAGATGATTGAACCACCAAGTAAACCATTTGCCCCAATGGTGCAACAACTCTACAACAGCTCCACCGACTTACATTCAGCGCATTCGGGCAAGTTTGCTTGATTGCCTCTTCACAGCAGCTCCCTGTTCCTTTACCTTGTCACTCAAAGTTCAAAGGCGACCAAATCTACAGCAGTACTGCAGCACTCAGTGAAACAATGGAAAGAGGCTCCTTCCCAGTGGACACCATGCAAATCATCTCGTGCCTCGCATGCTGCCCGATCTTGAGCTGCTTGGGCCTGACCAGTAGAGAATCTGAACGTCCTGAGAGCCTCCATACTTGGCCATCATCTCGGGTACACGTAAAGACCCTTTAGCATATTTAGTCCACCCCAAAACAGATGACGCAAACTTTCCAAGGAGACCCCAGCATCCTCAATGACATCAGTTTGAACCGCAGCTTGTTCGGGCCCCCGCCAGCAACCCCATATGCCAACCAAAAGCCCAGCAGGCAGGTCAGACATTGGCACAGGACGACCTTCAGCTCTCGGAATGCAAAGCAGAGCCTCCATTGCCGATGCGCCCAATGGAAAAAACAAGTGAATATGTGTCCAAGAGTGAAATCGTTACCCTTTAAAACCAGAAGCGCATACTGCTACTACTACCACTACTACTACTACTACTACTACTACTACTACTACTACTACTACTACTACTACTACTACTACTACTACTACTACTACTATAACTACTACTACTACTACTACTACTACTACTACTACTACTACTAAAATAATAATAATGAAAAGAACAATAATAATAAATAACAAATAATAATTACACCAGCGTAGACCCCAAATAGCAAAACACAGGCGGAGGATTGCACACCAGCACCTCTAACCGCACCCCCAACAGCACCCGAACCTCCATGCCCCCAAGCACGCTGCCATCAATCTTGCAAAAACGCCACACCCCAAAACAGCACCTGCATCACCCCAAACCGCACCAAGCTGCACCCCCAAACAGCACCCCCCCTGCACCCTGCCCCCAATCTTGTAGAAATGCGCCCGCACCGTCACCAGCACTCCCAAAAACAGCACCTGCACTAGCACCCCAAACTGCATGCCCAAAAGCACCCGGTCAATCTTGCAAAATTGTGCCCGCACTGTCACCCGCACCACAGCTGCCCAAACAGCACACCCTAACAACATCTGCACCACCAACTACACGCCCCCTAGCACCCAGCCGTCAATCTCGCAAATCACTTCCCCCTCTTTATGAAAAGTTAGAACCCCTATAGCTTTCAGCTATCTGGGGAATAATAATGATACCACTAATAATAATGATAGTAATAATAATAATACTAAGTAATGATAATAATAATGGCGATAAATAATAACGATACATAATTGCTAACTAAGTACTTAAACAAATAATACAATTTTATAATACACAATAAATAATACATAATAAATAATACATAATAAATACAAACAAGTAATAAATACAAACAAGTAAATAAATACTAGCTTATACATAATGATTAACTAATACATAAGTGAAAAAATAAGATAAGTAACTACATAAACAAATAACTAAATAAATAAAAAAACAAACAAATAATACATAATGACTAACATATAGATATATATATATAGAGTAATAATAATAGTAATAATAATAACACTAGTAATAATAATCACGAGCGGTCAACATTATTCCCCCTGGCTCGAAATGTCTCGTTCTCGGTTTTTCCGGAATGAACCATAGACCAACAGGGGGACATGGATGTGGTTCAAAAACATGTACCAACATCGCACCCTTGGCAAATGGAACCAAAGACTAAACATTTGCGTAACCCTAGCTCTTCAATTTTGAGCCACACCCACGTGTTGGATAAACACCATAGATTGTCGTGTGAGGTCCAAACCTGGTTTGTTCTCCTGTTTCCCGTGTGTTCCCATTCTTTGTTGGTATTTACAGGGGAATCCTCATTCCAGCACTTCTTGGGTGGTGCGAAATGGATTTCGTCCAAGTCAAAGGTTTAGGCAGATTTCTCGAAGCCCAAGCCCAAACTTTTGTTCTGCGGAACCGCGGACAGACGTTCAGCATACTTGTGGTCCAATGGGATTCATGCAAATTCGATTCACAAGTTCCAATCAGGACTTGCAAATGCCCGCGGCCTGTTAAGATAGGGATTTGGTTCTCCAAGCCCCAAACCTTTCCTTGTGGTTTCCCTTTATGCCTGATTACCCCAAGACAGATACACTCAAAAAAAAAACAGGGTTCCCTTTGAAGCAAGCCCAAAGAGGGTACCAACTCCTATAAAAAACACGCACACACACACACACACACACACACGCACACACACACACATTGCGTGTGTTTAAGGATGGTGGACCCTCTTTCAGCATTACAAGGCAATCCAAAGGAAACCAAGCAATTTGGGGTACGTCACCTCCTGACTCCGGAAGACTTGTTGGCTCCCACTCTAACGGTCCAAGCGCATAAACTCCAGAAATGAGGTACCGGTTCCTTCGGAAAAGTAAACAAAACAAGAGGAAAACATCACACAACCACCGCAAATGAGTCATAATCAAAAACCCGGTATTGAAAACGTCGACCCAACAGCATGTAAAGACTTGAGAAGGCGGATATCCGCAGCTAGTTATGGTTAGGATTGTGTATTACTAACCTCCTTCTGGCCGGGTTTTGATTGCGGCTCAAATGGTTCATAAACTCCAGAAATGAGGTACCGGTTCCTTCGGAAAAATAAACAAAACAAGAGGACAACATCACACAACCACCGCAAATGAGTCATAATCAAAAACCTGGTATTGAAAACGTCGACCCAACAGCATGTAAAGACTTGAGAAGGCGGATATCCGCAGCTAGTTGTGGTTGGGATTGTGTATTACTAACCTCCTTCTGGCCGGGTTTTGATTGCGACTCAAATAGTTCATAAACTGCAGAAATGAGGTACCGGTTCCTTCGGAAAAATAAACAAAACAAGAGGACAACATCACACAACCACCGCAAATGAGTCATAATCAAAAACCTGGTATTGAAAACGTCCACCCAACAGCATGTAAAGACTTGAGAAGGCGGATATCCGCAGCTAGTTGTGGTTAGGATTGTCTATTACTAACCTCCTTCTGGCCGGGTTTTGATTGCGGCTCAAATAGTTCAGAAACTCCAGAAATGAGGTACCGGTTCCTTCGGAAAAAAAAAGGAAAACATCACACAACCACCGCAAATGAGTCATAATCAAAAACCCGGTATTGAAAACGTCGACCCAACAGCATGTAAAGACTTGAGAAGGCGGATATCCGCAGCTAGTTGTGGTTAGGATTGTGTATTACTAACCTCCTTCTGGCCGGGTTTTGATTGCGGCTCAAATAGTTCATAAACTGCAGAAATGAGGTACCGGTTCCTTCGGAGAAAAAAAAAAAGGAAAACATCACACAACCACCGCAAATGAGTCACAATCAAAGACCCGGTATTGAAAACGTCGACCCAACAGCATGTAAAGATTTGAGAAGGCGGATATCCGCAGCTAGTTATGGTTAGGATTGTGTATTACTAACCTCCTTCTGGCCGGGTTTTGATTGCGGCTCAAATAGCTCATAAACTCCAGAAATGAGGTACCGGTTCCTTCGGAAAAAAAAAAAGGAAAACATCACACAACCACCGCAAATGAGTCATAATCAAAAACCCGGTATTGAAAACGTCGACCCAACAGCATGTAAAGACTTGAGAAGGCGGGTTTCCGCAGCTAGTTATGGTTAGGATTGTGTATTACTAACCTCCTTCTGGCCGGGTTTTGATTGCGGCTCAAATAGTTCATAAACTCCAGAAATGAGGTACCGGTTCCTTGGGTAAAACACCAAAACGACAACAAGAGGAAAACATCACGCACATTGTTTTGTTTTTTTTTTAAAGGAGAAACAAAAAAAACGCCAATGGCCCAGTCAGTTGAAGCCGCGCCTCTGCTCCCTGGGCGCTCGCCAGCTCATCTCGCAGGGCGGCCTCCAAACTTTGCGGTTCTTCGCTGCGGGTCGGGCGACGACCGGAACCCGGTTGACCCCATATTAGCCAGCCCCTCTTTATTAATACGGGGGTGTCCCTGGGTTTATTAATAAACTGGGGTTGATGAATATGGGCTTCCATTTGGTGGAGACCCCTGGCAAAAGACGAAAACAAATACTAGCAGGAGTGATACAAATTCCACTTAAAACCGACAAGGGAGAATAACACATGTTCATGTCAGCAAATAGAAGGGTTCCAGGTGTTGGGCTTTGGTTTCGTTGCGTTGGTTTTATTGTAACCCAGCCCTGGCAAGGGATACCTCAAGCGAAACACACACACACACACACACCCACGTATGGCAATCTGATTTCTGGCCATCAGCTTACCGCTAGTTTAATGGTTTGGTTTGGTTGGAATATGTCCAGTAGATTCCCTTCAGGAAACAATGACAGATATTCATTTCAGCAAATGGTCAGTTTCTCTCGAAAAGGGTAGTTTGGAGCGCAGTCGTTTAGTGGTTGGGTGGTGGTTTCCCATTAACCCTCTACAAAAGCCATGCCACCAACCCAAACCACCAACTACGAGTTACCTGAACAGTGACCTTTGGTAAAAGGGCCAGGATTCGAATACCACTCACATGGCTCGACCAAGATGGTGTCTCTTTGAGCTTTACTATGAAATTCCCTTGATTTCCAGGATGTAGAACCACCTAAAATCGCCAGTAGGTCGCTCGGGCGCTCACTTTATTCCCAACAACCAGCCAAGTGCATACATTTCAAACGTGTGTGTGTGTGTGTGGGCGCGCTCGCACAAGGCAGACAGTCTTCAAGCTCCGGCTCCGCCGCTTCAAAGATCCCTTTTGCAAATCCCACAGAAAGCTTCCAATTTGACCCTGGATCGTTCCAAAAGCGGTCTGAATCCCAACAAGGGCCATCCCCCAATCAAAATCAAGCAGGGGTTCTACTTAGATCCGAGGTGCTCATGAATGGGAGCAAGAAGAACTTGCTGGTGCGCAGGGAATGTGGAAATGACCCTTATAAACCATCCAACTCATGGATTCCTTCAAGGGGATTGCTGGGTTCATTCCCTCATTCCCTACTGAGCACCAAGAAAACACCTGGTCACAGAGCCGGTTGCAGAGATCGTTGACTAGGTCCTCCAGTAGAAAGGTTAGAATAAGGGTCCCAACTTCTTTCTGCAGAAACTATTTTAGTAGGGGGTTCCCCCTCCCAACCAAAAAAGTTGGGTGAGAAAGGCACCTAGCTGGGGGACCGCTTGTTGAGTTGAATCTAGCGATTGGCCTGCGCGCCTGTGAAGCTTGAGCGCTGTCCAGCTCCTCTTTCAACCGAGCCAGCTCCTCTTGCACCGCGGCCTGGCGTTTCTGGAAACGGAAACTTGAAGGGCTCCCTACTCAGATGCCCAGTGGATTTCCATGCGGAAAAAAAAGGGCATCCTTTTTGATTGGTTGAGTTTTAAGGGAACCCTTCCAAGGGGAACCCTTCCCCAAAAAAAAGAGAAAAAGGGTGCCACTGGGCAACTGGGCCTATGAAGCAAAATCTTCATCATGGGTGTTGTCGCAAACCCACTCGGAAGGTGATGTCGTTCTAATTTGCCCAGAGAAATGGCCGACATATTCCATGAACCTCTCGTCACGTGTTCGCGTGTTGAAACCCACAAGCGCGCCCTCCTCTTTACAAAGACTTGCACTGGCCAAACATTGGCTGCTCAGATTGTACGATGTGACTGAGGTTTTACAAGGCGCAGTACTAGAATTTGTGCTTGAAGCTTGTTTGCTAGACTAGCTTTTGCACATACAACCTGTGCATATAATTATATATATATATATAACTTTTGCAGCAGAATGCCCACAATTGTGACCACGTCGTTATAAAGTTGCAGAACCGCCCTTGAAGACACAAACGTATTACTTGATTGTTTGCTCCTGAATCTGTATAATGCAACGGTCATGCCGCGTCGTGCGCTTGTCTCTGATATGTTTGACATAACGGTACATACATTTATGAACGGGCTCCAGGCTTGCGAGCTTCGATTCTCAAAGGCACATTGTTCTCTTGATGATGTTTCTTCATCCAGTTCTCATTTTTAGTTTGTTTGTTGCTTATTCCCTTTATCACTAATATACTTGTGTTGTTTGAGGGTACCCTTCACGCCTTTGTTGAAAGGGAAGCATACTGGACAAGCACCACTTCTCAGGTCCCCCTAATTACATACATATCCAATCAGATCCATGTCAGGTTACCACTTGCTGACTCGACACCATTGCCTCCGTAGCCTTTGTGCTCGCCAGCTCTGCCTTCATCGCATCACGCTCCTCAGAGGGGGGCCGTCTGAAGCTCTCTGCCGTGTATGGGCCAACAAAAGTCCACTTTGTTTGTTTGCCACTGAAATGGTCTAAACCCAAACGTTACTATAGTCGAGGAACTCAGGATAATGAAATTTGTCCGTGTTAGGGCAGTTTTACAGGAAACCAAAATAATCTCAACCATTTGGGAGGGTTCATCCATTCTGGGGCTTCCTCATTTAGAGACAAACCCGACACACCCAAGAAATGTACTGAAACAATTGAAAAAGAGGCTACCCTAAGCCCTGAACCCAACACCGGGCAACCATCGGCAAGTAAGCTTGCTCCCCCCATGCTCGCATTTGCTGCCGGTAACAAAGAGAAATGCACATGCAAGAAATCCAAGCAGCCCTCCATGTTGCAAACCTGCAGTGCATCGCTGCCCTTGCAAAACAAACAAGCACGAGGCTGGCCGTATCCAAAACTACATCGGATGCTTCGGTTGACGTCACTCAAATCAGCCATGTGCTTTTGCTGGTTCTGATTTTGTTTAAGTACCCTTTTTGGCGTTGGTTTAGAGCACAACCAAAAGGAAGCCACCCATCTTGGGGGGCTCCAAATCTCTTTCTTTCGACGAGCCTACAGGGGCTGAGTACTTAACTTAGTAAGTGGTTAGCAAGCCTGGCCATAGCCCAGAACGGAGGCTTTTAATCATGGCTTTTGTGGGCTAAAGAACGGAGGCTTATGAGCATGGCTTTTGTGGGCGAAAAAACCAGGCATACTCATCACTTCCCTGTACCGAGTCGATCGCCCAACAAATCCCAACAGCGACCGAAGGTGAGCTGTTGGCCTGCAGCACGCGGTCCGCATCGGCGGCCTGGGCCTGGATGTCGGTCGATGGTTCCGAGATCAAATCGCAAAACGAAATGAAACCATGGCAAGGAGACCCCCACAATTTTCAGAACTTTTCAAGCTTTAGAGAGAACAAAACCACATGTGTAAGCGATTGTGGGTTGAATTCCTTGGGATATTCTTGGAATAATGAGATCGTCGAGTCGCGGATATATCAGACTCAACTTGGGAACCAGAGGCTCAATGGCCTGGTGGTGGGTCTAGAAAGCCATCAGGAAGGACAGCACATGAGTTCATGGCTTGGCTGATGCAAATCCATCCCCTTGAAGCAGGGGACCCTGACCTACCCCACCCCACCTCACACCACCCACCCTCCCCACCACCCCCTCCGGCTTCATTCTTACTGGCGATGAGTGCACCTTCCTTGCTTCCTTTCCCTTCTTTCTTGGATCCCGAAACCTGCCTTTCCTTGGTTGCTGCAACGACCCCTCCCTCTGCAAAAAAGCTTGACTTTTTGTGGGGTCCAACGCGGAAAATCCACAAAGCTTCAGCCATCCAAGCAAATTGCCAGAAAGCCCAGGAAGGTGTTGTTTGAACCCACCCAAATAAGAACCGACCAAAACCAAGAAGTTGACACAATTTAGCTGGGTAAAAGATCCATGCAGCCCAATAGCCACAAAGACGGGCCGAACTCATACTGAGTTGCCTTCACGAAACCTTTACACCACGCGGGGGGCCCCAGCATTGTTGCTGCCAGAAGGCCCAACCTTTTGTCGGCTTGCTGGAAAAGCCATGTATCTACTTGCGATTTGCACTTTTCGGAGTGACACCGAAAGCAAATCCAAAAGGTCACACCGAAACTCCTTTGAGTAGACCCCAGTCCTGAGTCCAAACTTTACCTCGGACCAAAAAAAGAGGTCGCGCCAAAGTGACTCAAGCCCAAGACTTAAATGGATTCCTGGATCGCCAGTTTTGTTCCATGCACTTTACCCCAACCGATCGCGACAGTGACTGAAAAACGCGATCGCGACTTGGCTATCTAGCCCCTTCTAAATTAAGGGAGAAGATTCCCGGGAAACTGAAAAGAACTGAGGAGATTCCCTTCAAATTTTAGTTGTTCCCTTTCAGCTCCTTCAAAAGGGAACTGAGGAGAACCCCGGGAGCCACCGCCCGACGAGATCCGACGTCTCACGCCTTGGCCGCTGCCAGCTCCTTCCGGAGCTGCTCCAGGGCTGAACGCGAACGCGGGCGGAGCACCGGGGGAAGACGCCGACGGACGGTTTTTTGGAGAAATGAAAAATACCTAGCAGTGGTGAAATAATCAGGGAATGTAAGAAAACAGTGGAAAAACAACAATCCTACCATTTCTTCCACGTTGCCAGAAGGCACCTGTGAAAGGGCACCTGGAAGATCAGCTTCCTCTTGGAGGGGCCCCCCTGTCAAGAGAGGGCAGCAGTATAGTGAAAGTAGGACAACAAGGGAAACCTCCCAGTCCCCTGCATCTTTCTGACCTTTCCGTGAATCCTCATGGTAGTAGAGGATCTTGTAAGTGGTCCCTGGATCTATTTTGCAAGAGAGTCCGATGTCCCTGGTACTGTGGAGTAATGGTGATTCCTCGCGGACCCACATATTTCGAGAAAAGATTCAAAGAAGAATGCAAGCCCTCTGAATTCTCAGGGCAACTCTTTTTCGGGTCTGCCGTGTTCATGCGCAGTCGCAACTTCGCTTGTGTGCCTGGAAGTATTCTGCATGTGCTCACTCTCAATGACACATCAAATCAGCTCTGAGGGCTACTTCCAACTATTTTACAGCCGAGGACGGCAACCCGCTCCATGGTGCTACTGTACCGCTTGCCACATTGACCTGGTGTCTGCAGTTGCATCCCACGCACACGTTCGCGGCAACCCCAGCAGTCCTTGCCATCCGCGATTCTTGCTACTAGTTACACAGCCAGCTCTCCCTGCTCCGCCCAAACCGTTGCTCATCGCTTACAGTCAGTCTTGGCACGGTGTAGCACGGCCTCGGCTCCCGCAATGACTCGGTGCAGCCGCCCGCGTGTCTTTTGCCAAGCCACGTTCCGCTCCAAGTGCTTCGGGGTCGTGCCCGCGCGCAGGAAGGCGCGGTTGCGCTTTAGCTTAGGCGGCAAGCGGTTTCTCCGTTGCCGACAGCCCTTACTCGATGCATGCGTCCGAGCAGAACATGCTGCTGGTCTGAGCTAGCTGTCTATTCCGAATTCCCCGCCTTGCCGTTGCAGCTACCTGCTGGACCCAAGCCCGTGTTGCTCGGAATTCTCTGGCGCCGCCTGCCGAGATAGGCAAAGCAGCCAAACTTAAACTCTGGCAAGCTGCCAGGGCAGTCAGAATGCGCGGGTGGGAGAACGCGCTGGCCAGAGATACCTGGCTCAAGCAACATCATTCAGCGGACCTCTGCACGTCCAAGCTCCTCTGCAGGCAACCCAGCCAAATCCGGATCAGCTTCACCAACTCCAGGCCTGGAGCGTTCAAAGCAGGCTCCGAGATGCGAATGTTGCGCTGGTGCTGCATCCGCGGCAGCGTCCAGAGACGCCGGTTGCGTATCCCGCTACATTTGCCCGACTTGCTCTCCTTCCATGCGCAGGCGGGCCGTTGCCCCGGCGCACGGGGTGACCTTCTCCAAGATCCACCGGTACTCCCGGACGCTCAGAGCGCCTCCGCCGCATCATCAAGAGGGTCCACACCTAGCCGCATCAGCTCCCGTGCAAGCAACAGCTTCGCGCACAAGAGCCCCAGCTTGTATACAGTGGCCACGACCTCCATGCCAGTGGTTTTCCAGACACCCGACAGAGCAGCTTTCGCCGCGAACGGGCTGACCTGGGCGCGCACCGACTCGTACGGGGACAGATACCGCACTCTGTTGTCCTCGCCGCGGAAACCGTACAAGAGCCCTTGATGTTGGAACTCCACCTCCTCCCCTTTCCTGGAAAAGTCGGTGTGCGTGGTGTAGCGCAGCATTCGCAGCACTGTCTCGCAGTGCCCGTCCTCGACCAGCTGCAAGAAGTCCTGCCCTCGAGCTGTTACAAAAGGGAACGTTGTCACCATCTCCGTTCTGCAAGGATTGTGCCCGCTCGTGGCATGCATGTTCAGGTTCTCCTTTCCGCCGAAGCATAGAACCCTTTTCGGAAACCCCTGCGCCTAACAAAAGCACATCTTCTGCAGCCCTTTCCAAAACCACATCGCAAACACGGGGCTAGCTGCCGCGCACGCAGCCACGGGAGAAGCAGTCTGCGGTGACGCGCTGCGTGTGACGCCGCGAAATGTAGCCTGCCGGCGCTTCCTGCAGCTCCCCTTGCTCGCAACACTCATGCAGAGCAACGCCCTGCATCTTGTAGTCCGTGGAGTAATGTGATCTGGAAGATGAATGTGGTGCTGTCGATGCGACTGCACCTTGAAGATGATACTTCCTCAGCCATGCTGCGCCGCCCGCGTCGTGCTCGTCGCGTTCCCCAACAAAGGCCGGAACGAGGAGAAGGTCCATTTCATCACGAATCTCAGGCCACTTCGTCTCTACCTCGTTCCTGGCAGCTTCTGTCC
Organism: Effrenium voratum; assembly: GCA_963377175.1. Lineage (NCBI taxonomy): Eukaryota > Dinophyceae > Suessiales > Symbiodiniaceae > Effrenium > Effrenium voratum. Next base: position 3,788,459 of record CAUJNA010001112.1, read on the forward strand.
ATCGTTCCGGTCTTGCGCACGCCTGCATGCGTGAGAATTGAAATGCAGATAGGCCTCCGTAATCTTCTGGTTCGTGTTTTCCAGAAGCTTGCCGATGTCTTCCAGCGATGTGTGCTGATGCAGGTTTTGCTGTTGTTTCCGAGCAGGTCGCAGCGCAGCGACTCATCCGCAGCCTTGTGCAAAGCGGGGGGAGTGCAAGCAGAAACTGAGGCCAAATGCCGCTCTCAGGATCAGCGCGAGGTGCACACGGAACCCTACTGCCGCGGCCGCGGGCTTCTGTGCCAGCCTGCGCTGTCTGTGCTGCACGCGATATCTCACTGGTGCTCACGGAGCTCACACAGGGCTCGTGACACTCCTGACAGTGCGTTGCGCTCTGGGTTGGCAGCCGTTGAGGAAGTTGGACATCCGAATTGTGGCGCCCCAGCGCCAGCAAGACTCCATGTGAGCCGTTCAACCAAGCATCCAATCTCGGCCCATGTAAGGAGCCAAGTGCGTTCTTGCAACCAGCCGTGGGCATGCCTTTTTTTGTTTAAAGGCTTTGGGCAGACCACAAGTTGATGCCAGGTTGTGAGCGGGACACTCAAGCGAGCCGTTGGGGCATTTTTCGTTGCATCGGGAGAGACACTGCAATGTTCCCTTTAGTTTTGCTGCGTGCTTGCTGGTATTGTAGGCTTTGTGTATTGGGGTCTTCAGGTATTGAAGATTGTATTTTCACACCGGGCCCTGCACGTTGCCACGGTCTTTGTCAATGTTCGTCTGAAAGTGGAATCGCCCAAGGCTCACTTTGGTTGTAATTGTCATCAAGCGCTCTGCAGGCGTAAGTCCATTGGGCCAGCATGCCAGCATTTGGTGGGAGTGTGGCTTCAACAACATTCCCTCCACACTGAACGCAAAATAAGTCCATAAGACGTTGGGCACTCAGCAATTTCCCATGTCAATGTCCTTCAGAGTAAGCGCATGTTTCGACCCCCCCGGCTTAATTTAAGCGGTGCCAAGAAAGCTCAAGCTTGATGAATGTCTTTTCGCATTGGCCGAGGCCCCTTCTACTTTTGCTTCGCACCGAGTGCGGCGATTTTTGCGTCGAAACCAAAAGGATTCCCACGCACTTGTTGCACATTTGTCAAAAGGGGGCAGACAGGATTCACGGTTCACCTGCGAGCCGAATACGCGGGAAGTTGCCCTGCCACCACCGTGTCGAGCCACGGCTTCTCCCGCAAGCCAAAGCTAGCTGCACCATCCACATGGGCAAACGCCGGATCCGTGGCGCGAGTCCGCATCATTCGAAACATGATTCCACAGTGCTTTTCGTCTGGAGCCGCGTGAAGACAGGCAGCCCGTAGAACACTTGCATGCTTTTGGAAATGAATCGCATTCGTTGCCTGACTGGCCAGCTCCTGCATCTTGCCATGCGTGGCCGCCCACTAGCCCAGCATGACGCTCTCGTCCGGGTCTTGATCGCAACTCACCACACTGGTGCCTCCGCACGCGCATGCCTACATAGGATACTCCCTCGCCTCCCTGCCCTGCGTTGCCGAGGAGCGCAGCCCAACGAACGCTTCCTCCACGGATCCACCGGCCGCCGTTGGGGTCGAGCACTTCAGCGGTCGCAACGCATCCCCTGACCTGTCGAACTCCACAGAAGACACCAGCTCCAGAAGAGGGCCCGACACAGGTAGCTCTCGCGCACCTCAAGGTGCGTGTGTGCTGGGTGCTTGCGTTGCACCCGATCCTCGATGAGAGCCACAACCACGTCTCTTCGCACGCATGCCTGAGCAATCACCCGAGCTGTTTCCGCCGGGGCAGCCTTCAGAACAACACGGACTGCGTTTGCCAAGACTGCGGGGCTGTGAGGCAGCTGCGCGTCCTGCCGCTTCATGACCTCGTACACAGCGGCAGCGGAAACAAGGTGATGTTCCCACGGGCCCCTGGCAGGCAACCCCCCCACAGAGAAACGACCCACGCGCACGCCGTTGCTGTCTAAGCACCTTCCCGACCGTTTTGCCAGAACCTGCCTGAACGATGGTGCTGCAGCTGCGCTTTTTCTTGTAGCACATTTCGACGTCCCACCTCCGAGACAAAGCACACATACAGGGCGAAGCAAGCAGCACCTCCATGTAGGTAGCCCGTAGCTCGTACACCAAGGAGGATCCACAGCCTGTTCACATGTCGTTGGCAAGACACCGCAGCGGCAGGGTGGGCTGCGCTTGCTCCAGCGCATGCCAGCACTTGTAGCACACCGGCACCTCTCAAAGTGAACAGAGGGTGTGCTCCTCATTGCTGTGTCCTCGCCTGCATCGCCAGTCCTCTGGTGAGCACAACACCACATCGGCATGCACTGCGTGCAGAGCAAACGAAGCAATGGGCATTTACACCGCGTTGTTTTTCCGTCCAGCGCCTTGATCACTCAAGAACTCAAGAATAAAGATGCTGCCATGCAAATATCCATGTTCACAGGGGGTACGAGGTTTTGACCATGGCCATGTCAATCAGAAGGGGTCCTCCTCCTCCAACCAGGCCTAGTCGTCATAGATGTCTGTCCATGCTACGCCTCCTGCAAGTGGGGCAACTGAGAAGATTGGTCAGAAAAAGTAAAGAACCCCGAAGTCTGCTTCGAAACGATCAACCTTTCCCCAGTTGTTCAGTGACCCGGGTACAGTAAGGGAACCCATGATGGAGACGCCACCAAACAAAAAGGGAAAAAGGGTGCCACTGAACAACTGGCATTGCTGAATTGGTCAAGCTGCGCGGAGCCGGCACCCACTGTGCAGCGTGTGCAACCAACGCAGCAGCAGCAGCCTGCAGCAGCGAGGGAGGGGAATTGCCCGTGTGCCAGTAATGTTTGATTCACCGCAAAAGCCGCCCATTTTTGGAAGCACCCTCTGTTACAAACGCCGAGGTCAAAGTCAAAACTTGTGTGTACCCAGGAGCCATGCCAGCAAGGCAAAAGGGTCTCGATGTCAAATTGACAGCTGGTTTACCTAGACTCTGCAACTTTACAACTTCAAAACCTGAATAAGAATCGGATCCCCAAGTGCAGGAGATCGGTGCTAAGGGGCTTCGTAAGGGCTTCTGGAAAATACCCCAAAAACCACCTGCTTAAGGGAAATAGCTCTCAATCAGCTGCTAAAGGGCCCACATGTATCCTGTTTACTTGGCCTAAATCTGGGGTATGCCACATGTTTAATCACACTCCATTTCATATGTAGCCTCCCCTAAAATAGAGAAAATCCTTTTGGAGAGCTCCAAAATTCAAATTTCTGTGATACCAACATGGGCTATGGGTCATTCACGTAAGATTACTCCCCTACAGATTAACGGAAGGAACCAAAACCAACCATTAGGATTGGAAACCCCTTCCGCTAATTTGTAGGGGACAACAATTTTTCACATGAAGGAGTCCCTTGGTGTCGCAGAAAGTGATATCCTAACCCCCCCCCCCCCCCCCAGTGCGCGAAATCGTGCGCCTTGGCGGCGTCGGCGGCGGCGTTGGCGGCCCTGCTGCTGCGTGGCAAAAGGGGGCGGAGGTCGACAGGTCACCACAGAAACAGTTTGGGTCTGTGTCAAAATAGGGGCTGATCAATGTTTCCCGAAGGTTTCCATGGAGCCCCTGCTGCTCAAAATCTTGGTCCCCAAAAGGGGACTCGACGCTCCTTTTTCGCGATTCGCAGAAATTTGGAAAATCTATGCTCCGATAGTTCACCAACCAATCCGAATCAAGGGATGCCCAACACCGGATTTTAAAGGTAGGGGACAGAGTGAGTAACCTAACCAAAATCTTACTAGGGTGTTGCCCTGTCGTTTCACTTGTATTCATACAATTCACCCTGTGTTTAACATCGCGCATAACGAACGTCATACGAGTGAGGGAGTCATTTGGCTTGAGGGTGCCCTTTTTGAGTCTGGTTTAACAGGAGACCAAAGACCAAAAGGAAACCCACCATTTATGGGCGCTGCCTATTTTGACACGTCACATACCCATATTTGTGTCTTGAAAAGGCAAACTCCATGTCCGCAACACCAGGCTCGGTCGCCCAAGGCTCCTCCCGCACGTCCGGCCCGCCGCCTTGTGCCCTTGTCCGCATTTCTGCACGTACGTGTGGACGCCATAGAGACGCTCCACGTCTCCGTGTCGCTGCCGGAAAGCACAAAGAAATCCGCCAGCACCCGCCGCTTCTCTTTGTTCTTCTGAACACAGCGCCGCTTGATCATCGGCAATGCCTCGCCAGCCAGCCAAGGAAATGTACAATTGCAAAAACAGCAGATGAGCGCCGACATGCGCTCAGCAGATGCCATTAGCCAACGCGCGCCGGTCACGGCAGTAACTCACCGTGGGGGGGGCTGCCTGAACCTTGCACGCGATGGCTGCATTTACCACACTCCACACCTGCGCTCAGGGGAAGTTATTTGCACCCAACTGGTTTTGCGCAAATTGAGTTTCTGGAACGCAAAGAAAACCCGAACGCAGAGCCAGAACCCTCAAAAAATCCAAAGTACAGGAAATCTGGGGGAGTGGTTCAGGAAAGCTGCCTCAGTTCATGAAATTGGGGGGGGAGCCCCTGAAAAGCAAAGACCCTTGGCTGACGCGCTGATAGGTTGTGACCCATGGCTATCTGAAGTAAATCAAGCACCCATATGGAACAGCACAGAATGTAAAACGGGGCAACTTGAAGCACACTTGCAGCTCGGTCTGGCTCTTTTTGCTGGGTCGGGCGCAGCTTGACACAGCTTCAGCTTCATTCTGAATCGCTTGTGGAACTCTCAGAACAGCTGTTGCTGCTGCTCTCACTGTTACTATTGCTGCTGCTGCTTTCGCTGCAGAAGATGTTGCCTTTGCTGCAGGCGCAACCTTTGCCTCAGATCTCTGGCGGGCCTTTGCTCCAGCAGTCTTCGCTGCCTTGGAAGGCTTCGCCTTTGCAGCACCATCTGCAAGTCTCTTCCTAGCTTTCTGCCCCGAAGTGTCTGGGCAAGCTGGCTCTGGCACTTCGTCATCTGCAGGCCGCTGGCGGTTGACAGCCTCCTCGCTGGGCAAAGTGCTCTCCAACGCGTTGCAAGATTGGTGGGCGCTCTTCGATTCGTAGGACGTTGCCATGTTGCACCAGATGTATTCTGCGCAAAGTAATCCTCAGAGGATCGCATTCAAGCAAAAACAAAAAGGGTGGTGACCTACAACATAAACCAACAAGAAAGCAAAGCCACTTGCTCACGGCTTGTACAGGCACGCATGGCGCAGCGCAGATACGAGCAGTTTGGCCATCAGGACTCGGATTCTGAGAGCGCCTTGGCGCAGAGGGCAGAAAACAAGAGTTACAATAATGTGTTGGTCAAGGTCCTGCACGCACCGCCGCAAGAGCACGCGCCGCGAATGTGCAACGGCCGCGACGGGTCGGTCTACAGGGCGGGCCTCGGTGTTTCGTGTCCTGGTTGCGCGGTGGAGTTGTAGGGTGGAAGGGGCGGGCGCTGGGGTGGGTTGTGGGCTTCCGTGGGTGGATGCAGATTTCCTGGCGCAGGGGCAGCAGGCGACGTTGACGGCTTGGGGAGAAGTTGCTGCCCAGCTGCGGGCGGCGCTGGTGCCGCGCATCGGATGCGTACCAACACTGCTGAGCCGCCGTGCCACTGCGAAGAGCGACACCGCGGCTGCATGGCATGCCGGATCTGGGAGCACACCTGCAGAAAGCCCATCCCCTTGCTTGGAGAGGGTGCAGCGCAGTTTGCTGCCTTCGGGGACTTGGCCTTCTCTATCCGGAATGGGCCTGGGGCTGGGCTTGCATCCACGGAGGTGAAGGTCACGGATGGTGCTGGCCAGGTTGTGAGTCTGTGTGCTGGAGGCGCTGCCTGTTCAAGTGTCCAAGAAGTCTGGGAACCTGGTTGTGCGTCCGGAGACGCTTCTGAAGTGAGTGCAGCGCCGGCGGGGTACGCTTTGCCGTTGCGTGTGAAGCGCGTGAATAATCCGCTCCCCCTATTAATGAATACGGCCCCCCCCTCCCCAATAAAAAAACACCTGATTTGTGTGTTTAACAGGGGTTTTCGGAATTTGGTATTTTTGCTTTTCCAACAATGTGAGGGTTCACATAGGATGTGGAGGAAATGGATTGAATTGTAAGGTAGTGTGGGTTTCAAGACAGCCAGACATGCAGTCAGTGATAGGAAGGCAGCCGGCAGTCAGCCAGCAGGGCACAGCTAGGCAGAAAACTCAGACCAGACAGCCCCCTAATAAGGATTCCAAGACTTTAGTATTGGTTTAGTATTGGCGCAATGGAAAATCAATTGCCCCGGATTTCCATTCATTAATAGGGGGAAGAGATTAGACGGCAGCTGGCTGGCCTTGCTGTACATTGGTTGAGTTTCTGAAGCTGTGCTGCTTGCTTTTGCCAGGTGAACAAGGCACGGGGGTGGCCAGAAAAGCGCGAGTGAAGAGCAGCCGGCAAGTAGGCAACGAGGTACGGCTCGGGTTTTTGCTGTAAGTGTAGTCTGACTCACCGCGCCCCCGCTGCCCGCAGGAAACGCCACAGCGGCGCAGGACTCGGGCCAGACAGAAGGACAGATGCGATGCCTTTCCACTGACACTAGCGGTGCGGGGACGGCGTGCTTGAGGGGGCGTGGCAAGGGGCTCGAGGGGAATTGGGCAGCTCCTCTGTGGCTGCAACAAAGGACAAACTCTTTGTGCAGCGCGCGCTCTCGTCTTTGCGCGCCGAGCAAATGGCCTGCCAGCTTTCCTTCCCAGCCTTCGTAATTTTGTGGGTAATTCGGAATGGCCCCACATGTGGGTCTTTTCTCTGACCACGCGCTTTGTCGCAGCCATATCAGGATTATCAGGGCCCACATCCTCTGCAACTTCACCTGAAACCTCTGCCCTCTCATCAGCACTCGCTTCTGTGGCCGGCGCATCGGGACGTTCTTGACGCGCTTCCTCAGCCTCCTCTTCCGCCAACAACTTTTCCAACTCTGCTTCCAACGAGTTCTCAAACTCTGCCATCTCTGGGTCCAAGTCTTCGGAGTTGCCATCAGCATCAGAACAATTTTCCGGGTCGGGCAAAACGTTGGGCATTTGCTGGCTGCTGGTCGTCCTGCATGCGCAAGAAATCGTCCAGCGGTCTCTTTTCCTACGCTGCCTCTCGAGCCTGCCCAAAGTGCGCACTCTAAAAGGGTAGCACAGAGTGCACATTGTCAGAACACACTAATACTTGCTGTTGGCTCGAGCCTCGGCCAGATCCACCACCACTCCTTCTGGCTCGCCGACCTCGGTAAGAAACAGCCGGCATCCCTCCATGTTCCTTCGAGCTCGCCCACCCTGGCAGTCCACTATGCGCTAAACCAGCCGAGTGGCACGAGAGTACTTCTTCGCCGGACTGACCGTCTCATCCGCCGGCCGGCTTAAGGCCTCCTCCGCCGGCTTGCTGACAACCGCCCAGGCGATACCCAGCGCCTCCTTCTCCTTCCAGGTTGTCCTTCATGACAGCTGGCAGCTGGCCTCAGAAAATGTCGAATGCCTCCTCGGCCCTTGCTGGATTCAGCTGGGCGTGAAAGCTTTAATGCCTTTGACCACTCAAAAGTGCAACAGAAGCGAGCCTGGTCCGTACGCACTCCAGGCGTAGGGAGGCTCAGGCAGGACGGCAGCTGAATTAACGGAGGGTGGCTGAAATCCTGCAGTGGTCCGTTCATGACGTCACTCGCGTGTCGGTGTCGGACAGGCACAGGGGCGCGGGACCAGTCCAGGGTAGGGGGCAGGGGTGGTTGGCTTTTCCTTGCGGGCTGCCAGTCGGCCATCAGACGGCTTTGCCGTGTTGTTCGGAGGTGGCTGCGGCGCACTGCGGCACGGGCAGGCCGGGCCAGGCGAAAGTTGCTCCATTGCAGACTTCGGCCCCGGCAATCCGACGGACTTGTGCCAAGCCGGGCCACGGACTGTGCGAAAGCTCGCTGGAGAAGCTGCCTGACTACATTGCGCTCGGCGGACCTGCAAGAGAAGATGGTGGAGCCAATGAAATGAGGGCTCAAGCCGAGGAGGTGGTCAAAGCATCTGCGACGCAGCGCGCTATCGCTGGCAGAGGGAGGGAGGGAGGGTGCCAGCAATAGGCGTTGCTTTGATAGCCATACCATTTGCCGTCGCTGGCAGAGGGAGGGAGGGAGGGTGCCAGCGATAGGCGTCCTGAAACCTCAAAAAGACACACCCGTTTCTGCCAAAACAAGATACAGCAAGCTCACAAGGGGGCATGCAAGTTTGCGGTCAACGTGACATCCCAGATCGCGCTATAGCTTTCGCCGGGCTACACAACCTCCAGTGGCCACACAACAAAAAAGAAGGCACCATTTTTTCGGCCAGGGATGGAAAAATGGATGGAGATCTGGACTGATCATTGATCAGCTGCCCATCTCAGGTTCCAGGACCTCGGCCCGGTAAACGACCAAATTACTCAATCGCAACTTGCCCAGCTGCTTGGCGGCTTCCTAAAGCGGACTCCTCTTCTCAGTTGTCTGATTAGCACGTGGGCTCTCACAGAAACTGGCTGGAAAAAGCTTTCTACCTTTGGTCGTCCTTCTGGCTCGGAACAGCACTAAAAGCAAGCCCTTTTGATCGTCCCCCCTTTTATAATGCAAGCGAGAGGGACCGCCTAGGGATTTTCGCCCTCTGCGTCATGTCGTTTAATTGTCCAGAAAAGGGGGCTGCTTCAGGCGGGCAAGGGGTCAATTTCGAAAATCGGTTGCGTCGTGTTTGAACACATAGCCTTTTAGGGTTGCGTCATGGGGGGTCAGTGGGCATGCACGCAAGCCACCTTTGGGGGGTCTCATTCCTTGGCTGAGGTTTCAGGATTTCGGGTCAACACGGTTTGCCGTTTAGGTTTTTTTAAATCTAGGGGTCGAGATTTCGGGTCATCACATTGAAGAGTGTTGGTTTTCCTGTAGGGTCATCACGGTTTAGGGTTCAGGTGCCTTAGGGCTTGATTCCTGTCTCCTTGAATAAAATTTAGGGTTCCCCTCGCTGTCATGTGGCTGCATGACATCTCACCTTCACGTTTCAAACCCAGCCGCGCTTGGCGGCGAGTCATTGGGGGGTGGCTTGCGGGGTCTCCAAATGGATGAGGTGGGCAAAAAGGATGTGGCTCACAATCTACTTTTCCATTCAGGGTTTCATTTTGGTTGCAAATTCCTATTTGCAGCCGTGCCCACACAGGGCTTCCTCAAGCGGCAACAACTCCTTGAACACCAGTAAACTGATCGACCGGTGAGCCCTGCTGGACAGTTCATCACCCTGCTCTTGCCAACTACAACAGATTCACCCAGATACGCACAACCCGCCCTGTGTGAGGCCCACGCAAGTGAGCTTGCCACATTGGCGCTGCTGGGCCGCCTTGCCGAACCCAAGCGAAAATGGGTAAGACCAAGATAAACATCCAGATGATGATGATGATGATGATGATGATGATGATGATGATGATGATGCTGATGATGATGCTGCTGCTGCTGGTGGTGTTATTCGATAACATGAAGAAGGTAGGAAATGTACTTTTCTTTCGGAGGAAACGTGCCTCCGGCGCGATGTCTTGGATTGCCCTGAGCCGCTGGCCCCGCTGTTGCAGGTATCGCAACCGCCGGTGCTGTGCACGAACTTGCCGAAGGGGCAATCTGCGGGCGCGACCTAGCCTGTCCCAAATCCCGGGCGGTTCTCTTCTTGCGCTGCAACTTGTGGGTCCAAACCACATGTTGACGCGTGGAAAAACCATGCAGCCCACGAGCCGTGAAACGTCACCCGCGTGATGCTGCATCCTCAATCCGCTAACCGTGGGAGACTAGGTTCTGAACAAGCCAGTCTACGCTGGACCTCAGGCACGTGCGCCTCGGCATGGCCGGTACCACATCTCGCTATCCTGCTGCCATGCCGAAGCCCAGAACGGTGCAGCTGCCTGTCCACGTACTCAGCAACGATAAAAGATATTCCTGAATTGTTCAAATAAAAGAGGGCCAACTTCTGGGACCAACAGTTCGAAAAGACGACATTGCAGTTGCAACTCGTCGCTCCAAACCGTATTTCCGACTCAAACATGCTCAGTCTCTTCTATTTCCCTTCGCGCCACGCCGTCCCCAAGCGAAAGCCAAAACCGTCCTTTCAAGGTTTTGGATGTTCCCCTCCCCTTCTCAGGGAAAAATCGTGTTAACCCCCGCAAAAAAAACATTGGGCGACAACTCTCGTCGCCTTTGACTGGTGCTTCTCGCGTTCATCATTGCCCGCCTGTGCACGACTCAACTGGGGACTCTCGTAGCCTATGTTGGGCATCAAGGAGCTTCGCCCCCTAAAACGTGTACAAACTCAAGGGCACCACGTCAGGGAAACCCAACTCTCGTAGCCTCTGTCTTCGCGGGGTCCTTATCCTCCTTCTCGTGGTCTTCTTTCCCGGCCTATGCGTGTTCGTCGTCAGGGACCGTGCCCGACCACGCTGCCGCGCCTCCTTCGGGTTTGCCACCTTGCCAGCCTTACGGCGTATCTTTCCCGGCGTGCCCGCCTGCCACCGCAGCGACCATGCTGTCCAGCCCTCTACTCGAAGCTCCAAGTTCTTCACGGGGAAGACCGGTTTTTTGACAAGCATGCAAACGTACAGGTTTGGTATGGATTTTGTACGGCTTTATATGGGTTTTGCACGGGTCCTTAAAGGTACAACCTGTTTTTGTGTTGCGCGACATTTCTTCGTAAACAGCCGCTTCAGAATCGGTTTTTTCGTTTGCACATGTTTCATAGGTTCTTGGAGTACGAAATCCTGGGGGCGAAATCACAATGCGTCATCCGCTTAGTCCTTCTTCTGGTTGGTCATATTCCGAATCCGCAATCCGCGCTGCAATTTGCGGGACATGACCCTCATGTTAGAGCATGGAAAATCCGCTAAACGTTGGGGATTTGGCAGCCCCAGCCTTGCGTCCCTCCGGCCCCTGCCATTGTGTAGTTATTCAACATCGTCTCTTCTGGTCCTTGTGCTTCACCGTCTTGTGCTTCCCCATCACGCGCAGCTTGTTCTTCGGCATCGAGCCAGCTGGAGCGCACGCCCACCAAATGCCCTCCTATAGGTGTGTCTCAGCAATTAACGGACAGTTTCCCGTTTATATGACTTTTCCCTTAATGCGCCGAGGGTCGGCGGCAGCAGGCGGGAGCCTGGTTAATCCGGCTACGCTTCCTGGGGTAACATGTCGCCGCTAGGCAATTAGCCTGCTAGCTTTAGCTATAGGGGCTGCACCCGGGTGCCGCCGACCTCGCCACTTGGTCGTGATGCGCTGCCTAAATCTGGCACCTCTGCATCACCAGCTCGGGCTTGCGGTTTTGCTTGCCTGTGGGAAACCCTCGCAAAACATCGCGTATATGCAGGTTTTAGGCCATGTGGCTGACATCGTCAGAGTCTGGGGTTGGTCCTGGGTGATGCTTCAGCGGGGCTTGGTCTGCATCATCAAGACTTCCTTCCAAAAAGCCTCTCAACTCATGAAGCACTGTTTTTTGGAAGGTAACGGAGAGATATAAGCGAGGCTCATTTTTTGCGCATTTTGGCGCCAAGCGCTGCCGGGCATGCCGGCGATGCTGGGTCCTCGCTCTGCAAAACGCTGTATAAATACCGCCAAAACTGCTGTGCTGAGCGTTGGGCTGTTGTTTTGCCTTTCTTGCTTTTGCTGTGGCTGGCTCGCGTGCTGCGCTGTCCTTGCTTTTTCCCGTTGGTTTTCGGGCCTTCTGGCGCGCGCGCGCGCGCGCGCGACCCCAGCCACGAAACGCTGCTATTTACGGTGTTTTGTTGCATTTGCGTTTCCGGGCTGGCTTGCGGGCTGTTCTTTTTGGGCTGCTGTTTCTGGGGCCTCTGGCGCGCGCGCGCGAACCCATGTCAGCCTTCTGGGTTGGGGCCCGGCTGGGGCCCAGAAAGCTGGCATCCCCGGCATCATCTGGGGTTGGGGTGGGCAAATGCATAACCTAACCTGCCATATCGTATGCAAAAAACATGACATGACACGGCATAACTTCAAAGAGGCGTAGCCGGCTAGAGGCCGCAGGCCCAGAAAATATGAAACAAGCCAATGTCTTAAAGAGCATTCCTGTTAAAACCGACAAGGGGAAAAAAGGAACATGCTTCAGCAAATACAAGGGTTCCAGGTTTTTTCTTTGGTTTGGTTTGGGAGGCCCAGTGGAAAACCAAAATGTTATGTCCAGTGGAACATGTCCAGTGGTTTAGATTCCCAGGTGTTTCCTTTGGTTTCCCTATATTTTCCTTTTATTGTAGCCCAGCCCTAAAAAGGGGTACCTCAAACAAACACCACACCCATGGCCATCTGATTTGTGGCCTTCAGCTTCCCCCGAGTTTGGTGGTTTACATTGGTTGGATGTCCCGTATATTCCCTTTACCAGCGGAAAATAAGAGATATAAGCCGGCGGAACGAGAAGATTAGAGGCGAGAGTGGAAACGCAGCTGGCAAACTAAGTGGCTAGTAGCTGACAATTTTGCACCAAATATGAGACAGTTTTGTAGAGTGGCAAATGAGTGGCAAATGAGTGGCAGAAAAGTGGCACTTAGTGACAAATGAGTGGTGGGTTGGTGGCGCGCTGCCAGCGGGACACTCATCTGGTCAACGGATGCTTCAGCAATGGGCTGATACTCCATCAGCACACACCTCAAGTTCAAACAAAACCCTAATATCTCAAGAGCGGCCACACTCAAGCCTATGTCTGAGCTGGATGCAAAGTGCAGTCCTTTTAGGAAAGCATTCTTCCTCTGACAACAAGCACAAACTCCAAGTCCGAGTCCTGGCGATTTTGGTCGAAACGACTCTTGCTGGTGCGACATGTAGGGAATGTGGTTAAATGGCTGTGGGCCAAAACCAATCATTTTGGGGTAGGTGCACCACCCATTTTAGTCTATTTTTTGGGGAGATTGGGATGTTCACTGGGCGACGGACGTTGGCATGTTGCTCCTCCAAACGTCTGAGCTCTGCCTGACCCTAACCCCACTCGACATGGCGATGTCTTTCACCCGAACCACCCTGCCAGATCAGTTGAAGCCGGGAGGGTCGTCTGTTTTTTTGCTCAGAGGAAATTGAAATGGAGTCTGCGTTCAACGCCTCCTGGAAAAGATGGGACACTATGTCGAATAGTCACGGATTCCCTTGAACACCAACAGGAGAGTTGTTCCGCAAAAAACAGAGAGGAAAACAAACCCATTTCCGAAACTGGAAGCGGAGGAACCCCTCGAGAGGGGCAACAACCACGAGGGAAAAACGCCTCTGGCAGTGAAAGCGCTTGGTTTCCCCGGTGGCAAAAGCGGGTCGTTTCCCGCCCGAATCGACGAGAGAGGTTGCCTGGAGGCACGCCGGCTTCTGGCTTCGGGGCTGGAGCTGCCTGAAACTTCGGTCGAGGCAAGGAGCTCAGTTCCAAGGGGTCGATTCCTTCGTTCATTGGTTATGATTGGTTGGTTGGTTTCTTAAGACATGCCCAAATTTACAGCTTGAGAGCTGACCGAAACAGCCGGCCTTTTGGCCCGCCACAGGTTGGTCTCACATGCTAGGGGTTGATTCCTTTTCCATTCCTTTCAGCCATCGTTCTTTTCAAAAACCGATCGCCTTTTTCGCCGTGGTTTTGGGTGGTCTAGAAAGATTCGGATCCCTGGGTTCAGAATGGACATGGAAGGTACCCTAGATCAGCAGGTAAACAGTGACCAAGTCCAAAAAACCGGGGCCCTTGAAGTTCAAGTTGAACATGGCAGGAATTACTTGCTTTTGCAGGGTCCAAGATCAAGGATGCGGTGGATGGACGACATCCATTTCGCAGCAGTTGGTGGGTTATCTCATTAGAGTTTCATCCATCCCAACTGGTGCACGTGTGTTTTTTGTTCTCCACCCATACTTGTTCCTGTCAAAAAGGGCCTGTTGTCCTCTTCGCATTGGCTAGATTTCATGGATACTTCTGAAGATTGGTATGGGTGTGTCTTTGTTGAAGGTACCCCTTTTTGATGGCTTCAAAGGACACGAAATTGCAAATCAGCCCAGGTATCCCCAACAGCCTGGAAATTCCTGGAACCCTCCTGCCCCAAACCACCTTTCTAAGCCTATCGACCAAATCCATAGCGTCCAGCTGGGGAAAAAGGAGAGACACACCGGTATCTCTATACCTGCTTGGCTCCAGGTCCCTTCACACAGAAACGACACACACAGCTGGAATTCAAGACCTCTACATTATGGTAGCAACAAACTGACTGCTTTTTGCACCCCCGCTAGCAACATGATCATCACTTACCCCCCCCCCCCCCACAAAAAAAAGGAAACAACAAACTACAACATCTCCAAACACAACACAACACAACACAACACAACACAACACAACACAACACACAGACACACAGACACACAGACACACAGACACACAGACACACAGACCCACACATACACACGGCCAACAACAGTTCCTGCCTTCGCAAGACCGGCGGACACGACCCGCGGCCGACTACCAGGCTTGGGCTCCTCGCGGAAATTGTGAGGATTTTGCCGCTGTTGTGAAGAAACGTCACTTCGCTGGGCTGCCCGTTTTCAAATCCCCCGCAAAAGTGACTAACTTTTAGTGAGTTAAATGGAGCCACCAAGTTCGGGTGTCTCTTCTTTTACATTAACTCCCCATTACTCTATAACTCTAAAAAAAGACTAAGTGGAAAGCCGAAGCCAGTTTGACGGCCCGAACAAAACAACTTGACCCAGCCATTCAAATGAATGTCAGAGGTTCAAAAAGAGCTACCCCGTCAGAAAGGGAATCCAACAAATACCACAACAACCTGATTGGTCGCTACTGGCCCCTGTTGGGATTCATAGAATCAATTGATATGGGAATTGCAAAAGATTTGATGGGTTGCAAAGCGACATGAAAATTATGTCCCATTCCGCATCTGATGTCAAATTGCCCCCGTCAAATTTGGGACTGCTCGCTCCCTAAAAGTGAGCGACTTGATGCAAGTTGCGAACATGGGACCTAGGTGGAGTGGTCCCGCACCCCTTGGCTGACATCATCCGAATTTGGTTGGACGAACCATGTCCAATCTGAAGACTCGCCCATAAACAATGGGGTCATGACTGGAACATTTTGGGTGCAATTGGGTGTACCCCATTTTGGGTGTACCCCATTTTTGAAGAGCTCTGAAGACTCCACATGAGCTATTCCCTGGTCCCTGGCTTGCCAGAATGCATGGAGATGCATCTCCTAGCCTCCTCATCGGTCTCATACTCGCTCTCGGTGGGTGCGTCAGAGTCCGCCTGGGGCCGACTCCAACTTCCAACTTCCTCCACCCCACCCCCCCGCTCTTTGGAAAGGACCCAGGAAGGCCCTAGCTTCTTGGACGTTCGTTGCAACCGTTCGATGATAACCTGCCCATAAGTCCAAGTCATAGGTTGCCTAGGATACCAACCATGCACTCGCAAACCTGGCCAAGTGTCTTGCTGCGCTGAAATTGGAAGGGAGCTATGCGGTTAGGTGCCACTGGGCAGTTGCCCAGCAGGCAGGATTCAGGCCGGATGCTCAAAGGGGTGTCCCAGGGTATCCTTGTGAAAGAGTTTAAGGAGAACATCCATTCAACTCACTGCCTGTCTTCCTGGGCTTTAGTCACTTTTGGGGCCATTTTAATCACACATGAACAGTTTGCACTTGCCCTTTCTATTTGCACACATCCATATCCTACCCACGAGAATGTGTCCCAAGGCCCATTTTTCCTGCAGGACATTTTCTCGATGTGGTGAGGGTGCGGATTGTCATGAACCTTTTCTAGGAATCACAACTACAACACAATGCCAATGCATTGTGTGTTTTGCTGGGGTTATCAAAGTTTTGTGGGTGTTTCTGGGGGTGATGAAAGTCAGAAAATGTGGTTGTTTCCCTTTAACCCACCACTTAGGGGGTGACTTTTGATCATGGTAAAATAATGAGGCGGCTCTTGAGGCCAAGATCGCGGAGCAATTTGGCTTTGCAAGGAAAGTTTCAGAAGATTGCCCCTGTTCGTTGATTTGCAGATCATTCCAGATCAACACAGGCTCAACTAGGTCCTCCAGATTTGAGAGCACTATTTTAGCAGGGGAACCCTCCCCCAAAAAAGGGGAGAGAAGGGCACTACTAGGGGACCTAGTCAAAGGCAAGACGGGCCAGAGTGGTCTGGAACCAACATGGTTGGCTTCTGCACGAGCTTGCCTCAAGATTGCATCGCCTCACCCATAAGGCAACTGGTCCTGCTTATGTTCTATCATAGCGCCTCCCGAAGTGACATGAAGTGACCCCTTGTTGGAAGCTGACGATTGGAGGATTCTGAAAGACGGTCCTTTTGGGCCCAAAAACGTCCACTTCCATTGTTAAGAGGGTCATCGACAAAGATTCCAGCATTCTGGGGTTCTTATTGGGGGAGGGAAGTGCCAGGTTTTGTCAAGAAGTAGGTCAGCAAAAGGGTTTATATACAAGAAGTCTTTAGCTGGTTAGCTACTTTCACTCTGGTGGGTTTGGGTTGCTAAGCTCCTGCGAGCGGTTTCAGCTGAGGCGACAGCTTTCGCCGCTGGCTTCGGAGCCGGCGCCGGGTATCCCTTCGCGGAAGAGCGCCTCGACGAGTCGACGGGCCGAGGTCGTTGCTCGACCTCCATTTCCTTAAGCCCCCTGGAAAAAAATACAACCTGGATCGCCAGTTGCGATTTTTTTCCATGCACTTTACCCCAAAAGCCAGCAACAGTGACAGAACAAAGCAGCAACTTGGCTATCTAGGAAGCGTCCATTCATCTGGGTGAACTATGATATTTCACCAGCCTGAAATAAGGTGGTTTGGGGGCGATTCCCCATATTTATAAACCACCATTCAGGGTGAGGTCGTGTGAGGTCGATAGAATTCACCCAGATTTCCTTAAGCTCCCTGGAAAAAACGTCTTTCCAGCGATAGAATCCCTTTAAAACCAACAGGGGGGAACAAAACATAAAAGCACACTGAAGCTTTAACTATCATCAAAGTCACCCCCAAGTGGTATGTTAAGGAGAAGCAACCCCAGCTGGCTTTGATAACCCGAGCCTAGATCGCGCGTGGAAACCGTCAAACGAGTCCAAGTCAAATGGATCAGGAGCGCCCAAACTGGCGCAACGGTTCTCCTTTGGGCTTCCCTTTAAATCCACCAAACAGGGGCTACCAGCTCAAAAAACGACGAGCCACCCACATTCGTTTTCATCCGATCTCATCCCACCCGAAGTCTTTGCCTCGGCCCAGTTGCACGATCTGCTTGTCGCTCCTGAGAGCTATTTGATTTTCAGGTCTGAAAACGTTTGCTGGCCGCCTTTGCAAACTTAAGGACCTATCACCGAAAAAGGCTCAAGTCGAACCATACTTCCCGCGACCTCACATCTATGCTGTTCATTGGTTCAAGCACAAGCTTGGCATGGCCTACCTGCATGTGGGTGTTCAGGCTAGAAGTTTGCTGCGACGAAGCCAACAGCACGCACAATCAAGATCCTATGTGATTCGCAGAGACGTTTTCCTTTGAACCAGCCAAAAAACACTTTTTAAAAAAGGGCTCCCTTAACAAAGACAGTGGAACGCCCCCCCGAAGTGGCCTCAGGATTCTACCGCTCACCTGCGCGAGCGCTGGCGCATGGCCAAACCACATTCCACCGGCCTGAGCTATGCAGGACAAGACAGGTACCAGGCATAGCCTTCTGGGCCGGTGCAGGAAGCAGCAAGACCTATGCTCTTGCACATGGTGCTTCGACCTCGCCTCCGAGTCAGAGGTTCATTTGGGCATGATCTGGTAAATTGGCTGGGTCAAAAAGAGTTGCCCAAGATGGAAGCCTGGTAAGTGGAAACATGGCCAATGCCCATACCCTATTTGACTCATACCCAGTTTGACCCATACCCATGGCCAATAGTTAACAATTTGACCCATGCCCAATTCGGGCCTCTTGCTGGACACCACAGTTTGCGGATTCATGACCCCCGTCCCCCACAAACTTGCGGAGCTTTTCATGAAAAATGGCGTGGGTGTAAAGAGGTGTTTCTGAAGTCGAGGATCCTAAATATTCTAGAGGTTGATTCCATTTCCATTCTTTTCAGCCCTCGTTCTTTTCGAAAACCGATCGCCATTTCCCCAGGGTTTTTGGTGGCTTCTAGAAAGATTCGGATCCCTGGAAAGAATGGAAATGGAAGGTACCCATAGAAATATGGTTTGCTCGTGGTTGCCCTTTCCTGGGCCTTGCTAAAAATGTTTAACTACATGGACACCCAAGCACTAAACCCACCAACAACCTGAACGCAATGGACAAAAAAAAACAGAACGGCAACCCCCCCTAAACCAACCAACACCTCAAAACCATTCAACACCTAGGACGCCAACCCTACTAAACCTACCAAACACCGAAAAACCATTCAACACATAGGACGGCTGGGAACCGCCAAGCTTTCAACAAGGACAACTTCGGGTTGACCTTTCGGCGGTTCTGCGCTCGAACCAACTCTTGAGCCCATCCGTCCTTGAAGTCCTTCGGGTTCTCGCAATGCTGCACCTGGCCGGTCCGCTTGCCCTTTTTGTCCATGCGTGGGAGAAAGCTACAGCCAGAGTGCGAGAAATGCGAAGGAATCCACGGCTGGATGCTAAAAAAGATGCTCCAACTGTGGATTTCCCCTTAAACTCACCAAGCAGGGGTACCAACTCCAAAAAACGACAAGCCACCCACAATCGAAAGAATACTCAGGATTATCAAACATAAACCCCAAAAGTGGGCTTCCACAATCGCCACAACAGCAAAAAGTGAACCCAAACCGGGGCGGATGGAATGCTCTTCAACGGCACCAGGGGGTGGCTGCATTAAACAAAATAACAAAAATCCATGATCTCTCCTGGAATGATTGAGTAAACTGTGCTTCGCTATATGACAAAGGTGAAGATTCTAGAAGCTTTCTGAGCTGGGGCTTCTGTTTGATGCTAAATATTCTTTATTGAACCATTTCCTTGATGGGGGCTGGAAACATGGGTGATCAAAATTGAAGAGCTAGGGCAAACCGCAAGTCTTAGTTTTTAGTTCCAATTTCCTTTTGGTGCCATTTTGGCACCTTGTTGGGCCACAGCCATATGACAGTCTGGTTTTCTGATTCCGAGTTTAAAGCCATTGTCAGAGCGGCTCAGAGATAATTCGAGTGCGTCGGCTGTCACCTTCCCGTGCACGGAATGGCGTTGCATACAAATCCACGCACATAGCACACATGCGGGTGGTTGAAAGGGAAACAAAGATACACCGCTGCGTTTTTTTTGGGGGGGGTCCAAATCCCAAAACGACACCTCACCAATTTCACTGACTGCGAAAGCGGCCTGTCCGTGGGCACGGAGAAAACAGTTGGCCAGTATCACGGAGAAATTCGTTCAATGCTGACTGAACCTTTGAACTTGGGTGCTCTGCACACCGGAGCCAAGTAGACGTGTTGCATGTACGGCGCAACAAATACGCAAGTCGGAAGAAGGATGATGCCCTTACGTTGAAAACAACTTGACCTTTAACACAAAGACACGCCCTGGGCTTCATCTTTACGCAATCGCGCGCCCATTCTCTGCGATCAGCAAAAACGGTGCCTCCCAGTGGAGCTTTTTCCGCTCCTTCGCGACGTTGCTGGCCTGGCATATGGGCCGTTCAGGACAGCGTTTCTGCTGGACTCGAGGGCCGTTCAGAACAGCAGTTCATATTACTCCCAGTGGATCCTAGTTGCCCTTATAGTAGGTAACCAGCTATTTTCCTCTTGGTCTTAAAGGGTGGTTCCCTTGGTTATCTACTTATACTGACTGGTAAATGGATCCAGTAAGACGCTTTGGATGTGGGAAAGGAGAGCTGAAAGTCCAGCTGGCTTGCAAAATAGCACCGGGCCAGCTTCTATGTTGAGACATTACACTAGGGTACTCATACTGTGGATGGACGAAATCCAGTTCGCACCACCCAAGAAACCCTAGAATGAGGATTCCCCTGTAAATACCAACAATGGTTTCCCATGGTTTCAAAGTGGTGCAGGAATTCGTCCATCCACAGTAGCAGCTACATCCTGTCAAAGTTGATTGGAAGTCCAGCTATCCTCAATCCCGCTCGGTTGGTTGCTAGAACATCTAGAACACCCTCCCGTCCAGTGAAGGCTTATGGTTGCTCATGCAGGCAACACTTTGAACACACACCCACATGGGGACATCTCAAATACGGGCATCTCAAACTGGGGTGGTGTCCCAGCTGACGTCCCTCTCTCAAATTGAAAATGGGTATCCTCCAAAAAAGACATGCCCACAGGCTGGGTGTCTCTTGCCGGGATGATTTTAGGAGACCCCCCCCCAAAAAAAATAGTGAGCTTCCCTTTGGTTTCCTTTTAAATCAACCCACACAAAGGTAACATCAACACGAGACACCCAAGTCTCTCAATCTGAAGGGCAGCCTGACTTGTTTTGTCTCAGTAGCAGAGTTCAGAGCAGTGAGCCTATCCTTTCAGCGGGAGGATTCGCCTGGGACCATGACAACCAGATCCGAACGTTTCAAAAAGGCCTGGCTCGGGCCGTCTATCTAAAGCATCAAGGGTAAGCTGACCAAGTAACCGGGGATGCTTGGGATGCAGCCAACCACCCACCCACCCACCCACCCACCCACCCACCCACCCACCCACCCACCCACCCACCCACCCACCCACCCACCCACCCACCCACCCACCCCACCCCACCCACCCACCCACCCACCACCCACCCACCCACCCACCCACCCACCCACCCACCCACCCACCCACCCACCCACCCACCCACCCACCCACCCACCCACCCACCCACCCACCACCCGACCACCCGACCACCCGACCACCCGACCACCCGACCACCCGACCACCCGACCACCCGAGCAACCACGAACGAAGGAAGGAAGGAAGGAACCAACCAACCAACCAACCAACCAACCAACCAACCAACCAACCAACCAACCAACCAACCAACCAACCAACCAGCCAGCCAGCCAGCCAGCCAGCCAGCCAGCCAGCCAGCCAGCCAGCCAGCCAGCCAGCCAGCCAGCCAGCCAGCCAGCCACGCTGACTGGTTAGGCCCCAGCCAGGGGTAGTGAAAACAAAACAGCGGTTCCTACTGTGCTTGGCCCACAAAAAAGGGTACACAGAAATTGTACGATGTGCTGCTCCTGTTTCATGTTTTTTCTATCCCAAAATAGAACATCGTTTTGGGATCGAAGAGCCGAACCATGGTCATGTGACAGCGCTTGCATGGCAAACGTAGAACCGTGTCAGCTTTATTGGGCCCTGCTTCACCTCAACAAACATGCCTTCCATCTTAAGCCCCCCGAAAAGGATCGATTCCCTTTAAAAACAACAAGGGAAGACAAACACTAGTCTTAAGGTAAATGGAAGCTGTGCCGAGACTCGGTGGCGAAATCTGCGAAGCTAAAAGTGACTAACTCTTGGTGGCTTAATACGGAAAACCCATGAGTTGGCGAAAAAAGAAAGTCCTAACATCCGCTGGCAAAATGCACCAAAGAAAAGACAGACCCATTCTTTGGGCTGCAATTTTGCAGACTGTTGCTTTTTTCCAGTAGTGAGAAACTCCAGTAGCAAAATGCCCCAAAGAAGACCTGGCCTTCATGAGGTTGCTGTGGCAGTAGGCCGCAGTTTCCTCCAAGGGCTTCACCTCGCAGCTGGGCAGGAAGAGCAGCGCGCCCTGAGTCGATAGAGGGGGGAGGGGGCTGGGGGGTCTGGGACCCAGTGTCATGCATTTCTAGGTCCTCCAGATTTGAGAGGTGAGAACAAGTTGGTACCCGAGTTGTTTGCTGGACGTCTATTTTGGTAGGGGAACCCTCCCCCAAAAAAAGGTGAGAAAGGGCGCTACTGGGGGAACTAGATTTCGTGTCCCCCAAAAAGGGAAAGTGGGACCACAAATGGACTTCCAAAGGTCACCCCCCTCCCCCAATTCCACCTTTGACGGGGCGGGGATGTTCTTGTGGTTCTTTGGGTAGTTCTTCTTGTGGTTCCTCAGACCTGTTCCTTATGCGGAATTCTTTGGAAGTAAACCCTACGGGCATCACGGGGCTCTGCATCCTTGCAACCGATCAAACACAGCCTAAACAAGCCAAGTCCGATTCTTCAAACTTACCCTCCTGGGCCCTCCAGTAGAGAGGTTAGAATAAGGGTACCCTTTTCACTGTAGTCTATTTTAGTAGGGGAACCCTCCCAAACAAAAAAAAGGCAACAGAGCACCCAGCTGGGGGACGTAGGCTCCTGTCCACGGTGCCATGGAACCAGAGTCGAAGATCAATTTGCTCCAGCCTGCTTCAGGTGCCGCAACATGGGAAAGAGGTAGTCAACCCTGAAAGTCCTCAAATCGGCGGCTAACAAATCAACTTGTTTGTTTACATGCGAACCCAACCACTAAACCCAACCAAAAACTGAACGCCTAAGGGGAAGGCTGAGAACCACCAAGTAACCTTTTCTTTGGAGACACCTTTGTGCAAACCCCTTCAAGCTACCCACATCACAATGACCATAGCCTTAGTCTCCCATGGGCATGACTTTTGGGCTTTCAGTACCCCAATCACCCCAATCCCCCCATTTCTCCTGGGGTACCTTCCATGTCCCCATTCTGTCCAGCTTGCTTCTGGAAAGCCACGGCATCGGAGGCAGTGTGGCTTCCTGTAGGATTCGGGAAAACGCCACTCCAAAAGGGGTATCCTCAAAAGACGCGCCAGATCCCACAAAGCCGGATTTCTCGCGTTCTGACGTGGCTGGGCTTCTCTTTGGTACCACCCAAACCCTCCAGCGCTGGAGAAAAAGGGGCACTCTTGTTGTTGGTCTGTCTTAAAGAAAGAACCTCTCCAACAAAGAACGCAGGAAGCAAATCACCGGGTGTCGAGAATTCAGACAGCCCTTAAGCACTTTCTCAGTGGAGGGGCCCCGAAAAAAGTAACCAAAATATTTGTGTGCCACTAAAATTTCCTAACACATATATAAAGCGTCCACCTTAGGAAGTAATTGAGTCGCACCTGGAAACACATGGGACTTTCGTTTGCTATGCGCCCCCTTGAAAAAATAAGATAGATCCACTAGTGATAGAGTCCGTTTGAAACCAGGGGAAACAAAAACCATATATTCATTTCAGCAAATGGAACACAACTACTATTTATCCAACCCCACAAAAGGATTAAACAAGTCTGTGAACCCGGGAAGTAAGTCTACACCCGGAAAAGGGGGGGAAACAACAAACAAAACAAAAACAAAACAAAAAAAACAAACCAACCCGCACCAAACAAAAAGAACAAACACATAAACATAGAGAATAAAACCCCCCCAAAAAAAAACGCCGTGGCTCTGGGTCTGTCACCTTTCCTTCCCCGGTCCTTCCCCGGGGCCCGGGTCCCTCTCCAGCCTTCAGAAGCCAGTGCTCCGCCGGAGGCAAAGCGCTCACGTGCTGCAGCGCCCCGTAGATCAGCGGCACCAGCTGCGCCTCCTGCGGGAAGCGCTGAACGCGGCAGCTGAACTGCGCGCGTTGACGCACAAGGCGAAGACTTGGACTCCAAGGTGCCAATGAGAATCGGATCCCAAATTTTGGGATTGGTGAATTCACCACCCATTTTCGTCAGGATTTTAGTAGGGATTGGGATGTTCACTGGGGGTGCGGTTTGGCTTTTGACCCATGGCCATATCTTCCACATCCCCGCTACCTTAAGGGGAAGGGGGTGGGGGGTCCCCCATTCCATTTATCTAGCCTTCCCCACAAAAGGGGAAATGGAACCACAAATGGAATTCCAGGGGTCAGCCCCCTCCAAACAAAGAAAAGCCATGTTGTGGTCCGGTCCGATTCCTAACAGGAACCACAGGAAATGAAGATGTTTCCTATTTTCCCGGGAATCTAAAACTATTGGACATGTGTTCTTATTTCCGTGGGAATTTCCTAACCAAAAAGGGGGTAATTACAAACTCCGACCAAAACACTGCAAACATGGTGACATCCCATTTGTTGGTGGTGCTTTTTCGCCCCCTGGAAAACAATGGAAACACAAGTCCAATAGTGGTTGATTCCCTGTGAAACCCCGGGGAAGAAAGAAACATCCTCATTTCCGCCGATGGAAGGGCTGTGGTTCCTTTCAGGAATTGGACCGGACCCCACCATGACGGTGCTCAGTGTTCCCTTTGGCTTTCTGACAAAAATCCATCCAAAATGGGTATCCTTAAAAACGAACACACCCAAATGGTGTATATATATATATATACACATTTGCTATAGTTGTTTCCGGGTTATCCTCTTTCCAATTCAAAAGGTCGTGCTACAACATTTCTGTCAGCTTCCATTCGAGGGAGGGGTACCCTTTTCAAAGTCTGTTTTTTCGTAGTTGCCGATCCCTTGAAAGTTAGACACGTGGAATGTGGCATAAATCTACTCACGCAAAACATGCAAAACAATTCGCAAAACAAGTCGAACGGCTGGGAGCTGCCAAGATCAAGACAGATCGAAGCGATGTGAATTTCTGTATCTCATGTAAGACTATCTGGAGCCCTTGCGCCTGGTTCACTGCACCCTGTAGACATTGGCACACGCATAGGTTGGCAACATGTGGCTGCAGAGATCGAGAGAATGACTGGCAACCTCACGCCTCATTCGGCCACGGGAGTTTTCAAAATAAGTCACTTTTAGGATGGCAAGGGGAAACCGACAAAAAACACAATATACTTTAGGATCCCATGTGTGTGTATATATATATGCATGTATGTAGTATGTACATATGGACATATGTATGTACATATGTATGTATGTATGTATGTATGTATGTATGTATGTATGTATGTATGTATGCATGCATGCATTCATGTAGGTATGTATGTTTGTATGTTTGTATGTATGTATGTATGTATGTATGTATGTATGTATGTGTGTATATACATATATGTATGTATATACATACATGTATGTATATACATATATGTATGTAGATACATATGCACATGCATCTATACGTATACATACATAAACAAAACATAAGTAAATAAGAAAATAAGTACATATATATATATAAATATAAATACATAGATACGTGAATAAAACAACTACGTACATAAATGAATAACCAAACAAATACATATAATCATAACTACATAAATACACAAATAAAGCATATTTAAATAAATTAGTAAACAGCTCAATAAATAAATCAATAATTATACATATATATATATATATACATATGTCAGCATATTCCCTGAAAGCTACCCCGCGCCTCAGCGGTTTTGCCCAGCCGCGCCGACAGCCGCTCATAGAGCAGCGACTCCTGGCATCGGAGATGTTTTTTCCTCACCCAAGCGGTATGTGTCACAGAAAGGCAGCGACAACTGGCCTGTTTTTGCTGATCCCTGCTAAAAGGTACCGCGTTCCCAATCGACCGCCCCTCAACTCTGTCATTTTGCGCACAAAAGAGCGCGTTACCTAAAACCTACTAAAAAGTGAACCGAGCCAAACAAAAACCTAAACCCTTGCCAGCATGCTGTGTCCTCCTTTTCAGGAATCAGAGCCGGCAACAAAGGCTTTGACAACGCTTGGGCAGAGTCAAAATCATAACCCTAGTTCAAGTCAAATGGAGACAAAGCTGTGATAACACATCCATATTGGTGTGGTTCCTTATTTTGGGAATCGGACCGGGACCCCAACATAGGACAATGATTATCCTTTAAAACCAACCAACACGGGATACCAACTCTAAAAAAAAAACACATGGTGGACCCCCGTTTGTGAATTGTTGGTGGTACACGGGACCACCAAGATTTCCGGAGGGTTCCAGGGGGGTTCGCGGCTGTTGGGGATACCAACTGAGCCTTGATGGCGGGGGGGGGCGGGGGTAAGGCTTTAGAGGTTTTCAGAGGCCATCAAGAGGATACCAACCGTTTGGGGCACTCCTATTTTGTTGCTTTGAGACAAACCCAAATGCGTTCAAATCACAAAGGGACGCAAGAGTTGAGACGGTTGTAGGTTGTGCTCATGCTCATCACTAGGTGAATGCAGGCCAATACATGTGGGAAAACAAATGCAAAGCAATGCTTAAGGGTGATCCCTCACGCTTTTGCGCTTGCGTGTTTGCCTGGGTTTGTGTGTTTGGACACTTGTGCGATTCTGTGATGTTGTGTTTATGTCCTTGTTTGTTGGTTTGTTTGTGTGTCTGGTTGAATGTTTGTGTGTCGCGTCTTAGATCTTAACTTGCTCCCTCTATGTTTCGTGGAGCTCGCCATGCGTGTCAGCCGGCGTGCTCCAAAGACCTCTCCAATACTTCCAATTCCTTAAGCCCCCTGGAGAAAACAAAATCAGTAGTGATAGTTTCCCTTTAAAACCAAGAAAGAGAAAATACAAACATATTTTGAAGCAAATGGCAGAATATCACCGCTGCATTTCGGTGACGGCATGCGCCAGGCACCCAACACTTCCCGTCTCCAAACAGGAACAGAACCAATCAACCAAACAAACCAAAAAAACAAGAACCTAGGTCCTCCAGATTTGAGAGGTTAGAATAAGGGTACCGATCTTTTTTTGTAGTCGCTTTTAGTAGGGGAACCCTCCCAACCAAAACAGTGTAAAAAAGGCACTACTGAGGGACCCAGGAACAGCAACGGCTCAGCCTCTGTTCATTTCAACGGAGATTTCAATGCAGTTTCCAACTTCGCAGTCTGCATCCACAGAGTCTTCAGCTTCCCTTGCGCTCGCCGTCGAGCACTCGAAAGAAGGAGGTTATGGATTTTAGGTGACGGGACTCTGGGTGGACATCCCTAAAGTTTTTATTGCAACCAGGACCAGTTACGCAAATCACCACTACGCAACTACGACGGCTAAATTGTCCATGTTTCCTCCAACATCTTTCCTCCCTTTTGTTCAGAGGCTTAAGAAGGCTAAAGGTTGTCAGAAGTCTACGCGTGTCTTTCTCAAATCTTTCCGGGTCAAGGGCTATTTCTACTTTTCCAACAAGAGGCTTAAGAAGGATCTTTCCTCTCTGGGGCGCACACCACCGTTTTCCTCCCTTTTGGGGCGCACCACCGCTCAGGTTGCTGTTGAACCCCCTGCAAAAAGTGTTTAACCTTTTTGGGGGTTTAGTGGAAAACCCCAAATGATTTCTCAAAAAGTGATGAAAGTCTAAAGATCCGTTAGCCAATAGCATCTGGGCTGTCCTCAGATCCCCGGCTAAAAGTTTACTTTTGGGCTAAATGTGCTGGTTCTACGAAAGTGGTAAAGTTTCTATAGGCTTTACTATATCCCCAATGAAATCAGGTAGGGCACCTAATGTTGGAATTTGATTTTGTGTTTTCAAGCCCGGTCTCCAGAGGGTGCGCGAATTGCAGAAAAAAAGAAAACGGTTCTCCCCCTTAAAACTCCAAGCCCTGGGGAAGTTCTCATCTTTTACAGACAGACAGCCCATGTTACCCCCAAAAAGTTGAGAAAAGTTGGGGGTAAGTTAAAGAAACATACAGCCCATGTTACCCCCAAACTTACCCCCAATACCTTTTTAAGAGGTAAGTTAAAGAAACCCTCACCGTGAAGCGCTGGGAGCCATCTCCGCTTTTTCTCCCGGGGCCCGGGGCCCGCGCGGCGCTGGCCCAGAAGGCCGCCAAAGGCCCGGCAAGACTCGGCGGGTCCCCTGCACGCGAGAAATCCCCGTCGTTTTTGCTCTTCTTCCTTTTTCTTTTTTCTTTTTTCCGAGGTCGACCGGGGACATCCGTTTTTTCCCTGAAACTCGTGTTTTTTTCTCTTTTTTGTGTTTCTGATTTTTCCTGGTTTAAAAGGGAATCGCATCCGCTTGTAGACTGAAAACTCATATCTTTTTTGTGTTTCCCTAGTTTTAAAGCCGAGGATTTAAAGGAACCACGTATTTTTAGCTTCCCTACTTGGGTTTAAAGGGAATCGATCACATTGTACCTTGCCAATTCTTCTTGGGGCTAAATTGGTGGTTCGTCTTAGAGCGCTTCTTGCAGGGAACATCGAGCTTGGCTCTCTCCTTCACTTGCAAATCAAGGTATCCAAATCAAAGGAACATCACAAACAAGTTGGACAGAATCAGTGGTAGGAACCAGGCCTGCGGGGTGTTATTTTGTTTAGTTATTACATTGCGAGATTTTCGGGTAGCATGCCGAAGATGTCCTGGTCATGATGCACACAAGGTTAGTAATGACAGACAACTTATAGAACACGCAGCCTGCTAGGAGTGTTCTTTTTCGACTGCAGTCTTGCCATGGCCGCTGTCGTTATTTGTTTTTGCTCCTAGCCTTTTAGTTTTTCCCGCGGACACATGACAGTGCGTTTGACCAACAGTCAGTTGCATATACATCTTTGGCTCCTATTGATGGAACTCGTGTCATTCTGTACACTTTCCAACTGAGTGCCAAGGCACGACCGTCTATTGGAATCAGGTCCGTTGCACAATCCGTGCTGGCTGTGCCACCCATGCGCCGCATTGCGGATCTGCATGTTGCCTCAGCTCACCTTTTGGGATTCTCTGGCGGTTGGTGAAACGAAGGCCGAGCGCGTGGGCATGCGTTGCCACAGCGACGGCGACAGATCCTTAAAGCTTCCAGCTGGAGAGCTTGATAGCCACTGACAATGCACATTTTGCACCGGCCGGTACCAAGGCGTGCGTGAATGTCACTCTGTTTTGAGTGCGTCTTTTTTTGGGCGGTACCCCGTTTTGGTTGGTTTTTAAAGGGAAACCACACTTGAAAGCCTCCGTTGTTGGGTTCCCTCACAACTGACACACCCATATACGGTAACTTCAGTCTCCACGCTCTATCTTCAGCTGGTATTCCAGTCAAAAGCATGCACTCTCGATAAATCCAGTGTGCGGTCCCACCGTTGGGTTTTTCCACCTACTGATGACCGAGTGCTTGAGGTCAAACAAGTTGAAAGCCTTCTGGTCCCTGCATTTGTAGAACATGTGGCCCAGTGTAGCAGTGGTTGAACTGGCGGATGTAGTGTGTCAAACTACTTGACTGTTCGATTCGCCAAGTCACTAAGTTGTGTTTCGGTAGCCACCTGCGTTCAAAAACCTCTTATGAGTTTCCCCCGTTCAGTGGGGTTAACCTTGTCTTACCCCTTAAAACTCCAAGGATTGGGGAAGTTAACCTTTTACAGACATATAGCCCATGTTACCCCCAAAAAGTTGAGAAAAGTTTTGTGGTTTTAAGAGGTAAGTTGTTGTAAGTGGGTCATACCCCAAGCGATCACCACTTGGCGACGAACATAGGACTTCTCTGACCGCTTCGAGCCTTGCATCCCTTTCAAACAGCCCAACAGCCGAGCTTCGAGACAGCGAGCTCCTGGCCCCCTGTGGGGTCACTGGACTTCCCCAAGTCAAAGGTTCATCAACTGGGTCAAAAAAATCAGCCGCCAGGATGTGGACCGCAGGTTTTACTTCGTCCTTGGCCAAAATTTACCACGGCACCCCATTTTGAGTACCTATTTGTGACCAGCCAACTTACCGGTGGTTTCCATTGAAACGATCGAGTTCCCAAGTTTGGAGCCTGAATAACCTGGGCTGTCCTCAGATCAGCCAAAAGGAAACCCCCAAGCCGACACTAAAGCAACCACCTACAGTATCATACACCACATAAACCTCAATAGTCCCCTTCGCCCCAAGCCGTATCAGCTCCATAAAAAAGAAGAAGAAATGAACCAAAAAAACACTGGCTCAGAAGCTCAGAACCCCTTGGCCCTTGGCCCCGCCTTGGCAAATCAGAAGGAGCTGCTCGAAGCTCAAGTGCTTCAAGTCCCCCTGCCACGCTGGCGACTTGGGATAGGGAAGTTGCGCAAGTGTTTCTCTGGCCGGTCAAAAATGGGCATCCATTTTGGAACCCTAATGAAACCAAGGACTAAAACCTGCGGTCCATATCGTGGTGCTGAAACAATGTGACCCATACCCATCTGCTTCTCTGCTTCTCTGTTTGTTTGCTTCTTTGTTTGTTTGATTGCGAGTTTATTGCTTCTTGATTGCGTGCTTGTTTGTTTGATGGTGACTTTGGCTATCTGTTTCTGTGTCTCTCTGATTATTTCTTTGTTTAGGAGTTCTTGATTTGTTGTTTCTTTCGTTATTGTGTTATGTATTCACTTGTTATTTTTGTTTTTATCTATCAGTTGTCCTTGTTTCATAACTTATGTGCTTTGTTTGTCTACTTCTCCCTTTCATTATGACCTTTATATTTGCTTGATTGATTGCTTGTTTGTCCGTTTGTTCTTTTTCTGTTGGCTTTTTGTGGGTGTGTCTCTCTCATTGATTGTCTGTTTGTTGTCTGTCTGCATGCTTGTTTCTAGCTACTGGCTCAGCCTTGATTGTTGCTTGGCGTTTCTTGCTTGCTCACTGTTGCCTGTTGTCTGCTATCTGTTGGCTATTGGCCTGTTGGCTGCCGTTGTTGTTGCTGCTGCTGCTGTTGATGTGTGGTCGTGGTTGTTGATATTGTTCTTGTTAACATTGTTCTGAATGGACGTGCTCTCCCTTGACTCATGGAAGTGAGGATCAGCTTGCTGTGCTGGGCTTCTGCGCAGCCCAGCCCCGAGCAGGATTGACCTTTCACCACCAAGCTTTGAGTTGCTTGCAATTTCCAGAGCAACGACGGCAACAGCGACAATGGCCACAGCAAGAACAGCAGCAGCAGCAGCAGCAGCAGCAGCAGCGGCGGCGGCGGCGGCAGCAGCAGCGCCAGCAACGACAACGACAACGACCAAAACCACGACGACGATGACGATGATGACAACAACCACAAACAACAAACAACAACAAAAAACAATCAGACAAATCAAGCCAAATACATCAACAGAACGGATAACAATAACAAAACAATAAAAAACAAATCAATAACAACATAATGGACTTGAGGAGCGGGTGAACGAAAGCTAGCAGTTGTTGCGTGAGATGGGTCGGTGAAAGAGTGGATTCATAGGTAGCTTGTGTACAACCAGAGGCCCGGCAAGATTCGTAGGATGCGACACGCAAACGCACATGGTGGCGTGGCAAACCTTGAAAAATGAAAACAACGAGAGGCGTCAGAAGCTGTCTTAAAGCACCTCTGGGTTCTGCATGCTGCGTGTGCAAAGATTCTTGCGAGGTGGTTTACCGAGAAGACTGAGGTCTCAAATGAACAAGCTGAATCGGTGGAACATGTAAAAGTTCGTAGCACCAAGTCCAAAACGGGCAAACCGAGACTGCTGAACACTGAGCCACTGCCCGGGGGGGGGGATGGACCAGGGAGGAATCGAGCCTGAGACCGGGGGGGGGGGGAGGGGGGGGGGGTCTAAATGATTGATGTTTTTCAATCTTTTCGGCTCAAATAATTGAAAAAATCAATCTTTCGGCATTTGAGCCCCTTACCTTGCTTACGCAAGGAGAAACTTCAGCTAGCTAAAGCTAGCTTTCGTGATGTGGTTCTTGGATCCAAACAAAAGCGACACACACACACACAACCAAAACAGTCGGCAGATTGCGGGGCCTGCGCCGCTGAGACGTCTGAGGCAGGAAAGCTGTTCAGCGATGTCCTCAGCCACGCGACCCAAAAGCCAGCCAGCCAACCACCCCATCAGCCAAGCAAGCCGAGCAAGCCGAGCAAGCCAAGAAACCAACCACCAACCAAACAGCCCACAGAGAAAACAAATAAGAGTGTGCGTGGAGATGTCTGCTTCTGAGGAACCTTGCTCTTGGGCTTCTTTGCGCTTCTGCCAAGCAAGCCCTGGATCTCCAGGTTGCATGTCGCTGGGAGGGCAACTAGTAGTGTGTGCACACTGCGCGTGGCTTATTTGATGTTGGCACCATGAATTCTCGCTTGCTTTCTGCTCCCCTGCTAAAAGTTTAACTTTGAGTGGTAGTGGAAAACCTATTAGTTGGCAAAAAGTTAAAGTCCTAACATCCAAGCAAAATGCACCAAAGAATTGTCGAAGTCGTTGCTAAAACTCACATATGGTCAAGCAAACTGTTCGGTCATATCATTGCTAGCATCGATTATAACAACTGCAGTAGCATCAAACTATATCGCACAACCGCGCTCAATTCAACTACAATTTGTTAACAAACAATTGCCAGGGCTGTCAAACATGTTGTTTGAGCACACGAAACCCAACTTCCTGTGAGCCCAAACCCTCATTTGGGTGCGTGCTTTTGGAGGGTGCCCTGGCGGGGGTTGGTTTTTCTTGGGGGAACCAAAGGAACCAAAGCAATTCGTATTGGACCTGGGAGCCCTATTTTGAGCCATGCCCATTTGATGCGCCCAGATCAGGATCAGGACTTCTGTTTGATCGCAGCCACTTGTTTCAGCGGATTCCTTGGATTCAAAAGGGGGAGGGTGGGGGCGGGGGGGCGATTGATTTGTATTGACATGGGCCAAGCCATTTGTGGAATCAAACACTCGCAGCAAAGCGCTACCTTGCTGTCCTGGCAAAAGTGAAGAGGCCCCAACTTGCGAATTGACTGACCTCCAAAACTCAGTGGGGAGAGCAAAACTCGCGGTTTTTCAGCCTCCTGCTAAGAAAGAACAGAACCCACAATAAAAACTGAAATGCCAACAACGGTGAAGAACCCCCTCAACGAGGCAAATGCAAATACTGAGGCCACGCCTCCGTGCCCCTCCCCCCTCCCCTTGCGCAGGACTCCTGGCTCTGCATGCATGATCGCGCGTCCTTCTGGCGATGCCCAAACATATTTGCCAAGGTGAAGGGGATGTCTGACACCAAATGGGCCTCCCAAAGCGCAGCCTCCACGTTACTCCAAATCTTAGCTTGACATGCAGCCCAGCATCTGACCGGAAAGGAGTCGCTCAAAGAAGCCTTCCTTCAGCAACAGCGGCAAGCCTAAGGTCGTGCTTTGGAGAAAGCGAGTGGTGGTACTTGATGCATGCATATATTTGTGTAATGTCCACCTACGATTAGTAAACTACACCTAAATTAAGCTTAACTTTTTCCCAAACCAAATAATAAACTACCCCTAAATAAAGCTAAACTTCCCCCGCCCCAAACAAAAAAAACACTGAACAATTAACAAATTTGAGTCAAAATTTGGACTCAGAATCAATCCCTCCTGAATGCATGCCAGCCCATGCAAACCCTCATGAATTTCCTTCTCAATCCTTCCTAGAATGCATGCCAGCCCATGCAAACCCTCATGAAAAACTAGTATTCCCCCCAAAGCAAAATAAGAAAAACAACATGCCCAATACTACTTTAGAATTGGCCCAATTCTAAAGTAGTATTCGAAAACCAACAAAAACAGAGCCCAATACTAAATACATTCTAAACTTTTCCCGACCCTGATTTTTCCCCTTAACTTTATTTAGGGTCATTCGGGGGGGGGCCTATTTATTAATCAGAGGCGAACATTACGTATGTATGTATGTATGATTATGTATGCATGCATGCATGCATGCATGTATGGTAAGGAAAGGTAAGGTATGGTCCGGATAAGGCCATGCAATACAAAGGACATGTACTGTGTATATATAAATATATTATACACTGATACGTCTAAGGACTGCCAATCAAACACCACCACATCCCAAGTGAGGATCTCCATGTCTTGAGCAGTTCGAAAGTTGGTGGCATATTTGCCCGTGTTTCAAGCACAACTCTACTTGGGTTGGGTGTTGGGCTGTTTATCAGCCAGGTGTGGGGTCCGTACGGCCTTGGCAGCTCCATCATGACAGCGCAATTCGGGCTCCTACATTAGCTTTACACAGACTCAGAGTGGCTACCTTTTGTATGGGGAGAGCGGATGGCAACATATCTTCCCCAAATGCCATGTGTATCTATCCCATAGTCCGGCCACACTGACGCCTGAAATGGCGAGCAAATGTGCGAAGCCAGCGGCCGAGGGTGCGAAGCTATGTGGCTCATGTGCACTGAGCGTAAGTTCAAACAGTGGCTCTGGCCAGTGGCCTCTCCTCATTTCTGGACCGAAACTTAGGGCGCTGGGGCACAAGTTCGGCAGACGGCACACCTGCTGATTCATCAGGTTTCAAGCAGGTGAACACCTTCCAAGTAATACTATGGATGGACGAAATCCTGCACCCCCGCGGAATCCCTGGAATGACGATTCCCCTGGAAATACCAACAAACACTGGGTTCTCATGATTTCAATCTGCAGGATTTTGTTCATACACAGTATGATAATTCATTGCTGTTTTTGTGCGGCAATGTGTTTGCAACGGCGTTTGGGCTTGGAGATCCGTCTCCTGCGGCCAAGGGCAATTGGCGTATGCGCCTACCAGAACGTAACTCAAATGCAATTGCAACGGCGGCCTGTGACCACAACGACGACAACAATAGTAATAGCAATAGCAAAACCTAGCAACAGCCCTTGGCCATACAGATTCAAACAAAGGCCGTTCATGGCGTCATGGGTATGCCGCTAATTAAGCCATCCTTGCGAGCTGGCCCAGGCACATGCAGCACACGCGGCAGGAAGCACGACATGCAACGCAAAGGCAGATCAAACAAACAGCGGCTCACAAAGAACATCCCAAGACAAAACCGAACCAACAAAAACCAGCCACAGCGAAATGGGAGCACATCCTTACATTTACCACATGTGTACAATGCATACAGAGCAAGGCACGCCAGCAAAGCACTGAACAGTGTGGAGATCAATGGCAACACGCCAACACCACACGGAAGGGTAAAGCCAAAAGCATCACCATCAAACACTGAAACCACAACATCTCAACGAAAACCACCGGCACAGCAGTAAGGAAACACTATTGCCAGGTGTATATGCCGCTTGGACGTTTGTGTAAAAGAGCAAAAGAAGCGGAAGATGGCAAATCTTGGATGCCACGCGATCTCCTGTGGCTTCTCGATGCTATAAGACATCATAGGACAAAGGGTTTCTGGGCCCCATGGTCAAAACACCTTGCTCTTGGGCTAAATCTGAAAGCTGCTTTTGGGGCGAAAAAACAAATCAGGTGCGTTTTCTTTGAAAGGTGTGCTGAAACAAAGGGACCCT
Organism: Effrenium voratum; assembly: GCA_963377175.1. Lineage (NCBI taxonomy): Eukaryota > Dinophyceae > Suessiales > Symbiodiniaceae > Effrenium > Effrenium voratum. The sequence goes on from CAUJNA010001112.1 coordinate 3,823,416, forward strand.
TTCAATCCAAAAGAAGGGAACACGGTGGCAAAAACAGAAAAATGGTGCCTGTCCGCAGGGAACCCACCAAAATCCCAAACATACAGAAACATGCGCAGATTCTCAAAAGAAACAACAAACACTCGCAGAACTCACCAGACTAACAAAGACTAGCAAAGACTAGTCAAGACTAACAAAGACGACAAAGACTAAGAAACACACTATAGGAACAACTAGCATGCTATCAAACCAAAACATAGCAACGACCAAGAAGCAACCCAACAAACTTACAAAAGAGTGGCAACAGGCATTATGTTGAGTTGGGGGACCATTAGGTGCAATTCGTATGTATCAACCACTGTTCAGGGGTTCTTTGTTAAAACTCGTAGCCAACAAACAGCAACACACAATTCATAGCCAAACAGAAAGAACAAAACTAACAAGCTAACAAACACAAACACACTAACACGCAAACACAACTAAGAGTAGCACCATACCCGCAAATAAACAACAACACAAAACAAACATACCAACACAAAACAAACAAAACCAACAAACATAAACAAATCAACAAACCAAAAAACCAGCCAACAAACCAAGAAACCAAAAACCAACCAACAAACCAACCGACAAACCGACCAACCAAACAAAACCAACACCATAAGTGACAACCAAAACGAACAAACAAACCCACAAACCAACGAACCAACCGAAAACAAACACCACCATAAGTGACTAACTAAAACGAACAAACCAACCCACAAACCCACAAACCAACAAACCAACCCAAAACACAACCAAACCATCAGGGACAACTAAGACGAACAAACATCCGGTGGTTTCTTTCAAGGGAAAGCCTGGGTCCAACTCACTCCCTATCGCACCAAGAGAACAAACAGCCACACCGGGCCCTTTGGCCCTTTGGGGCGCGGGCCATTGGGTCGCTTGGGGAAGCTCAGCGCCGCCTTGGGCAGACGCTGAAAAAGGCTGCGCAGGCCGCTGCGCCGCAGCGCCTCTCCGGGATGCGAGCCCGCGGAAGCGGAAGCCACGGAGGGCATGCTGATATATATATATATATGTATGTATTATATATATATATTATGTATACATATATGGGGCAACTATTCTGGTTCTCTGGAGGGCCATGTCTCAAGGTCAATAATTCTACTTATCTGAAGGGCGACTATTCTGCTGATCGACGGAGAGCAAGGATTCACTCCATTTGGACACATACAGGCTGTGTGTGAATATTGGAGTAGCCCGCAGCCATCAGAGTTGGCCTTATACCCCGTCTCTGAGCATTTTAAAGCTCACTTGTAAAGCTGCTTATAAGACTTCTTATGGATCTCCTCATAAAGCTCTTTAACGGCTCCCTATAAAGCTCCTTACACGGCTTCTTATGAAGCTTTTATTAAGGCTCCTTAGAAGGCCCCTTGTGCAATTCCTTGTAAAGATGCTTGTAAAGCTCCGTAGAAGGCTCCTTGAAAAGCTTATAAGGATCCTTATAAGGCTCCTTTGAAAGCTCCTGACAAAGCTCCTTATACTCCTTGAAAAGCTCTCCTTATACAAAGCTCCCTGTAAAGAGTAAAGCTCCTTACGCGACTCCTTATGAAGCTTTCTTCAAGGCTCCTTGTAAGGCTCCTTGTGCAATTCCTTGTAAAGATGCTTGTAAAGCTTTTATGAGGCTCCTTGAAGAGCTGCTTGTAAGGATCCTTATACGTGCTTACTTTATTTGGGGTCGCTGTCACTCAGGCACTATCATATAAGGCTGAGCATAAGAAACCAGCCCCTAAGCTCCAATCCGCCAATCCAAGCCACTGAATAGGGAAAAACTGAGCGATGGCAGTGGATTTCCTGCAAGGGCCGCTATCTTCTAGCGCCTCATGGGGCGGCAACCCTGATAAGCATTGAAGTGTAGCAACTTCAACTGGGGCCAATATGTTGTTTCCTGTTTTCTGCTGATATGTTTATACAGTTGGCTTGAGCATTGCTGTGCTTGAGCATCGCTGTGCTTGAGCAGCGCTGTGCTTGAGCATCGCTGTGCTTGCTGCGGTGCTGACACATTGGCTCAGTATGGGTACCGACTCTTCGGCGCTCGTACACTCTTGCAACACCGAGCGAGGATGGCGAATTACTTTCTTGGAGCATTGCAAGTGACATCAAAATCACCCCAAAAAGAACCAGGGGGTCAAATCCCCAAACATCACCAATCCAAACCACTAATCAAGGGCTACGTCAACCTGTGCTTAGCAGTGAATGAGTTGGAATGACCCTTGTAAACCGTCAAAATGGTGGTTTCCTTTGAGGGATTCCCTGGATTCATTTAACCACATTCCCTACTTATCACCCCAGCAGGTTACCTTACAGATCCAACCTGAGCTGCGTCGCCATCAATCCGCGCCTCTTCCGAAAGTGGGCCCACTTCAACCGCCATAAGCTATGGCTGACTCAAATGGCTTCGTTGAAGTTCTGCAGCTGGAAAGCTTCGCAGACTGATTTGCTTCTGTGCTGTCCTTGTTCAAATCCCCTGAAAATGACTGGGTAAAACTCCCAAACTCAACCACTAATCCCTAAGGAACCGGAGGGAGCCACCGAGTCTTGATTGTGTTGACACCGGGACATGTTCTGCTTCTCGAAATTCAAGCGGAGATGGGCTCCGGCTTCATTTTGTCTAGCCTTCCTTTTGGCTATCAATCGAAAGGCACCATTTCTCGAGGGGTCGAGTCCAAGCGTTCTTTTCAACCATCGTTCTTTTCAATCACCAGGATTTTCTTTCAATGCGGAAGGTACCCCGAGAATGTCTAGAAAAACACCCATTTGGGATCCTCTATCCTCACAACATCAAGCAGCTACATGCACAAGGATCTCATCTATGTCAGTCGCGCCAGCTGAAACGGCAGTTTAACCTGCAGCTCGACAAGAAACTGAGACGGGAAGCGTCTGGGGGTACTCTGGTTGACAGCAACTGCAAATCAGGGCTCAATGGCTTCAGTGAAGATAAACAATCGCATCTGTTCTTGCTTGCCAACATGAACGTGTACCTAGGTGTATACAAAACCATTGCTCCTAGCCTTTCAGTCTGAGAAGGCGATATGCCATTGCTTCCTGCGCTTGGAGTGCCTGCGCGAGCTTTGTTGGGCCAAGCAGCCAAGCAGCTACTGTAAAGGAAAGCATTGCGGGTGGAGCACGTCAGAAGACATGGTCATTGGCAAACAATGCGACTTTTCAACGAGAAGGGTTGAAGCTTGCAACGCTTAAGCTAGGTTTGCCTGTATACACAATACCCACCAACAAGTGCACCAATTATGTTCTACAGCGGCCATCAACGCATGGTGACGTTGTATGCAATGCACATCAAGAGATTTCAAATGACAGGAATGGAATTCCGCCAGGCACACATACATACACGGGTCATGACTATCACGTTGAGAGTACGCATCTCTGGTATCTGCATCCCAACATTGCACAGGCTTCCGTCGAACGTGCCGAGTGGGATCCTCTCCAGAGATTTCTAATGATTCAAGCAAAACGCTAAATCACCATTCGGTTCAGTAGTACCCAGCCCTTACACAAAATCACGATGAAAGCAGATCGCCAAATCATCCAAGCTGAACCACTACCGGGTGAAGGGGGGAATGACCTGTGGGGCACCTCTTTTTGAGCATGTGACACCCAGTTTCAAGCAGGCACCTTCGCAAAACCGGGCTCCCCCACGAAATGTTTGACCAAATCTTAATGGGTTAAATTCGGAAGACTAAACACTAAAAGGCTAAAAGGCGGAACCGGATGGCTGGAAGCCAAAGAAATAGGCCTTCAGATCTATCCAGAGACCTTTTGGGGCTCTGCTTCGGCCGGAAGAAACATTGGAAGATCGCCGCAGTGCGCAGCGGTCGCTGGCAGCGAGTGCTTCGCGGCGACCTGGCAAAAAGAAACCGAGGCGTATCTGAAGGGCAGCTTTTGGGCCACTGGGTGCTCCAGTGGAGAGGTTGGTATAAGTCTAAGGGTTGCTTCCTTTTCCAGTCTTTCCAGCCATCGTTCTTTTCGAAAACCGGCCGTTTCCCTGGGTTTCCGGAGGTTTTCTAGAAAGAAGGATCCCTGGAAAGAATGGGGAAGGTAGCTTAGAATAAGGGTATCTTTTTTCCGTTTTTTTCCCCCCCCTTGTGGTCTATTTTAGTAGGGGAACCCTCCCAACCAAAAAAGGGTTTTTTTTCTTGTGGTATTTTTTGGTAGGGGAACCCTCCAAACCAAAAAAGGGTGAGAAAGGGCACCAGAAAACCTAGGCAACGCGCTGGAAGAACCGCCGTGCGGTCTTCTTTCTTCTCACTCATCGAGTGGATTGGCCAACAAGAAGTCGAACAACTTGTTGTTTACCACTAAAATGCGGCTTCCCAAAAAGAGTTTCAAGCCCAGGAACTCAGGAAGTCGAGCTTTTCCCAATGAACTGACTCAAGCAGCAATCGAATCTCCATAGCTTACCCCTCAAAACTCCCTGCGCCTTGGGGAAGTTCTCATCTTTTACAGACATAGAGCCCATGTTACCCCCAAAAAGTTGAAAAGTTGTGTTTTTAAGAGGTAAGATAGAGAACAGTAGCCTTGGCATGGGGGAGAAACTATTCCAGTTGCACCAGTTGCAGTGGAAGAATGACGCCCCACAAGGGTGTACATTGGATGACAAGACAACGCCACACAGGAATCCTGTCGACCAATGGGTGAGGTCACTCGACAGTTGATTGAGATAATATAACTTCATGTTGAGCAGTTGCGCTGGAGCCTCCGGCACTGAATAATGAATGCCAAGATGGGATCCCGCAATCAAACATGGCAACCTTGTGCACATGGTTGCCAACTAAAAGGAGCATTGTCCTTACTAACCACTTGCTAAGTACAATGCCCCTTTAAGAATTCATGCTCGGTGCAAAGATACGTGTCAACTCACAGCTTGGGCTTAGAACATGAGCGCAAGGAACTCCTTTGGGTGTCACAGGCTGAGTGAATCTCGAGAGTTGATGTACTAGCCAAATGACTCCACGAGCCGCCTATGTTCAAGGCAGCTTCAGGTGTGCCGTAGGGAGCTAGGGAGGCATACAATTTTTTTTGAGACATACCAGGTAAAAAGCTGGTAAAAAGAAAAGCTGATACCGGCGGTGCTGTTCAGCATTACCTCCAAAGACCAGACCTGAGAATGCAGAATTTTCATTTGGCCAAAGAGTGCGACTCGCAGCTTTCTGAGCCGAGAAGTTGGGATATGTTTCGATCGACCCCTGGGCCGAGAGCGCGTCGAACCTCAGCACGCCCTTGGGGCTTCCACAAGAGCCACTGCTCTCCGAGCGGCCAGGAAGCAGTTCTTTTTGCCTCTCGCTCGCGCATGCCAGGGAATCTGCTTAAGCAAAGTTTAAGCAAAGCCTGGACTTGAGGCGCTTGACGGCAAGGCAAGGCCTCTCCTAGCACAACTGGTTTTGACTGTGTCACTGACAAGCGCAACTGCACTTCCGAGAAAAGTGGGCACCAACGCCTTCCAGCACAAGTCCAAGCAAAGACAGGAATCCATTTCCAGGCCAAATGCGGCCTTTCCCGAAGTCTTGGCGTTTGCAGGGTACCCTTTTTCGTGGTTTCAAAGGGGCCATTTTCTGTACTGCTCTGACACTGCAAATTGCGATGCCTCAAAGAACATAGTCATCAATGACAGCAGGAAAACAATTTGGAGGGCACTCACAACTTGAAAGGATGCGCATCTTCCATTTGCTTAAGCCTCCTGAAAATAAATAAAAGCATTTCTAGTAGTGATAGATTCCACTTAAAACCAACAGGGGGAAAAAACAATCTTAGACAATTGGAAGGCACAAGTTGCCCTCCAAGACCGCCATGGGCAAAGCTGCTCGCCATCAACCCGGCCGAATGGCGTCACTCTCAGCTCACTTCCCACACCAGGACCTGTAGCATCCGCGCGAAACCCAACGCGTGGCAACCATGTCTTGCCAGAGGTCAGAACAATGGCTAGGTCCTCCAGTAGAGAGGTTAGAATAAGGGTACCAACTTTGTTTTGTCTATTTTAGTAGGGGAACCCTCCCCCCAAAAAGGTAAAAGGGCACTACTGGGGGACCTAGATGGTATTGCACCAACAAATGCGGTTGATTCTGCACGAAAGCCTCCTGCTGGCATATTCAACGGGTGTGGAGCGAGTTGCTCACTTCGTGTTTGTTGAGGAAATTGGTCTGACATGCGCCATTGCCAGAGCGCATACACAAGCAATGCATACATTCACACACACACACACACGCAAACACCAACGCTGACACCACAAAAATGAACACACACACACAGAAACACAAAAAAATCAATCATGTCCAGCGCAACATGCCAAAGCATTGCCTTCTTCCCGAGGCAAAGTTCGGCCCCGATCGATGAGAACTTCAGATCTTTGGTTTCCGAAAAAAATAGAGTGCCAACAACATGGCGAGCGTGCACGGGGGGGCCCAACTGAACTGTGCTGGATCGCCTCTTTTGGGAGGTTCCCTTTCAAGGGTAAATGGCTCGGAAACACTGAATATCCCTGAATCATCTGCTGTCCTCAGATCCCTTGCTAAAAGCTTGGCGTGCGGGTGAAATGGAAACCACCTAAGCCAACCAAAAACAACTATAAACCTAAGGGTTTCCGGACGGCTGGGAATCGGCAAGTGAATCTTTGAGGATGTAGGTGTTCGGTTTGCGGACGGTCCATTGGATGCAATCTTCATGAGAGGAAGTATATCACACAACGGCCGCCTATTTCCTCGCGGGTCTCTTCAAATTCCAAAGAAAAGCGTGGGAAGGTGCTTCACATGCAAACATGCGTCGAAATAGGCCTCTACATGCACAACTGAGTCACACTAAACACCTAGGTATTAAAGGGTCTACCGAAAACCGTGGTAAATCATAAGGTGGCTGCACCCATTTCACGGTAGGGACTATCCCTTACCAACCTTCATCTACCCAGGTGTTGATTGTGGATCTTGAAGTGCGGATTCTGTGCAAAGCGGGTTTTGTGGCTCCTGTTTGTGAGGGGTCGAGCGTGTCAAAACCAGTTAAACCACTCGGAATGGGCTGTATGCCAGCTGAGTCATAAGCAAAACCTGGTACTAGAATGCTCTTCCCAGAACCATGTAAAGAATTAACAAGGCCGATTCCTGCACCCATTTGTGGTTGGGATTGTCCCTTAGCTTCCATTTGCTTGGTTAAGCCCCCGGCAAAAAAAGCAAACACACACACACACACGCGCACACACACACACACCATGTCCAGTAGTGATGGATTCCCTTTAAAGCCAACAACGGAAAATAACAAACATGTTCATTTCAGCAAATGGAAGTTACTAACCTTCATCACCACCGTTTTGAGCAAGTGGCTCATGTGCAAGAAATCGGACAAACTATGAGCGGCTTTCCTTTTATGGCTTCTATTTAAACTACCAAGACGAAAAGGGCTCGAATCAGCCACCAGGGTTTGAGCAAGTGGCTCTCGACTCATTCCCTACCTATGGCAACAGCAAGTAAACCTGAGCCAATCTACTGGCTTGAAATCTTGAAATCTTAAAGCCTTCAAATCTTGGAATTTCAAAATCTTGCATCTTGGAATCTTAAATATTAACATCTAAAACTCTTGAAACTACTAAAGTCTTAGATCGCTCCCGCTCGCGGCCAAGCGCCCGGCGGTGCCATCCAGCGCCGAGGTGGAGAAGCGCCCGTCCCCCAGCGGACCTCGTCGGACGGCAAACACGTCGAGCCGCTCCAAGACTTTGACCAAACGGATCGAGTGGCCAAAACATGCAACCAACTAACTACCCTCCTGTCCACTAACATGGACCCACCAGAGGGTCCCTTTTGAGGAAAGGTTCTATTGGCCAAAAATGCCATCAACTGTGAATTTAAACCAGTGAAATGGTCAAACTTGCATTTGGGGTTGCACCATTTTGTTCAATCTGCCACTAAAATGGGAACCAACTGTTCATTTAAACCACTGGAATGGTGTAAACCCGAAAAGTGCCAAGTCCAACTTGGGAAGTGACCAAGCTATTACACCAAACAAGTAGATGGCACAATTCCCCTCACTTCCTGAGGGATCGGGCCAGAAAAGTCCGAACTGTTATTTATTTCCCACTAAAGCGGTCTTCCCAAACAGTCTTAAAGTACACATCCTTTGTAAACACTCGTGTGTCTGACAAGGCTAGTGTTGCAGGAAGTTAAAGGTGAAAACGTGTTCAAAGATCAACAAACGTGATTGGCGGACCATACCACTGGGCTCCCTTCATTAAACCGTCTGTGGGGCAGGGGGACCCCCAAAATGGTGGCTTTCCTTTCGACTCACCTTACAAAAAGCCATAATAAAGGGCTAGCCTCAATTTAAACACACCCCTGTGAGCCAGCAAACAAAATACTTGTCTGGTGTGCAGTCTTTTGACGTTACGTCCAGTATGGCTTTACATTTTGCGGAGGAAACACCCTTAAAAAGGACGTCCTGCATCGCTTTTTCCCCTCCGACAAACTCCTAACACAAACAACATGCGGATCTCATGCTCTCATTTACCCCAGTGGATCCATTTTCAAATTTACCTGCACTATTGGGGATTTGCTTGAGTCCAAGGATTTTCTAGTTGCACCCTGGAAATACACTCTCAGGAAAATACCTACAATAATCGCAAAGTATCTGGAAATAGGCTAGAATATGATAATTCCTCAGAGGGCTTAATCCCAGGGTGCAATAGGAAAAACCCTTGCTTGAGCATTTGGAGCTGCAAATCTAGGTGCCTTTTGCAGATCCTTGTATGCATTTCTCCATATCACCGAGGGCGTGGCTGCCTTCGAATCATGGACCCTTCCCCCTGCGAAACGTGCAACCATCCAACAAGCTTCGCAAGTTGCAAACCGGGCTGCCCTCAGATCCCTGCAAAAAGTTGAGCCGGATGGCTGGAGCCAAGCAAAGCTGCAACCTTTGGTTGTGAGACCTGCTACCGCCTGGCGCGCAAACCCGAACTCGAGGCGTTCGGCGACTGTCTCCAGCTCCAGATTTGAGAGGTCAGAATAAGGGTATCAACTGTTTCTTTGTTTTTTCCTGTAGTCTATTTTAGTAGGGAAATCCTCCCAGCAAAACAAGTTGGTAGAGAAGGGCACCTAGCTGGGGGACCTAGGTCTGAGCTTGCTGCAGCAGGAAGTGATGGTATTGCTGTGCCAGCTCGAAGTGGCATCCACCTGGCCAGCTGCGGTGAGGTAAGTTTCGCCCTTGCATCCGGCCACACAAATTGTCCATTTCCCCCCCCAAAAAAAAAGTTGGAGGTTGGTGGTTTGGTGGCTAAGGAGGGGTGTCACATTTAGCACGACCAAATTGCCAAAGCCAGGGGTTCAAATCCAACAACTCAGGGTTACCTGACAAAATATTGAAATGAACCGCACTGGAACACAACCCAGATTAACATTTCTAGGCATCCTGCAAGCAGAATCAGCTGTCGTTTTTCCAGTGTCCTTGTTCTTGAGCGCAACAGTTGTAAATTGAAGGGAAGGTCCGACGCTACCTGCACATAGTCCTCCTTCTACTCTTTAGATCTTGTTGGCCCATTGTCTACCAGACCTTGTCTGGCTGAACAGTACCGTGCCACTGGGATGGAGCGGCTCCTTGGACACAGGCAATTGTTGGAAGTGCCTGCAGGCTCGAGTGCGAATCCCCTTCCGCTTCATGCCCAACACCCGGCAGGTCATTCCCTACTGAGCACCAGCAAGTTTTGGCATCAACAAGGCTCCCACTTGCCTCTGTCAAACCTTGGTTTTGCTGTTGACCCCCCTCTGCAAAAAGTGAATAGCGCTACAGTTTAAAGATTCAACCACATAGCTAGAAAGAAACCCTCCAAGTCAGACGTCTCGTTGGCAACACGCCAGCGGATCTCACGGCCATCGGAAGAAACCGCGCCTTGCCGGAGGTGCTGCCGCGAAAGCCTTGAACGGACGCCGGGAGGAAAGGCCCAAAGGCGCCCTGAACACTAACACGGAACCAAATCCGCAAACTTGCATTTGCATCAGCCCCCTGGAAGAAAATGTGTTCAGTGGTCATAGATTCCCTTTTGAGCCGACACGGGATTATATAACACATTCTTAAGCAAATGGTTTTTTCTCACGGGACCCAACCATGTCTTGGTTTCCCTTTAAAACCCCACAAAAGGGATACCCGCGCAAAGAAGGAAAAAAACGGCTCGCGACAAACAAACAAATGATGGATCCCACTAGGGCGGATTTGTCCACAAATGGCATGGCCCCCTCTTTTGAGAGGTACCCAAAAGGGCTCCGTATTTGACAACCCCCCCGGAGCCACCAAGACAAGAACACGCTCGCCCTTGAATGCTAGAACACCTCATGTGTTTTATGAAACCCACCGTCTGGTTGCATTTGTTCCGTTTCTCAGCGTTGCATTCTGCCCGGAACTCAGAGAAGACTTCGACAACTTCCACAAGCGGAGTTCCGCCGGGAGAAACAAAAATCGGCCACCCGTTTTGAGGCCGTTGCCTTCAAAGGGAACCCCCCCTCCAAAAAAACGGCGCTCTCTTTTTCTTTTCTTTCGATCCGCGCGGCCATTTGCGATCACGCAGGTCCGCTGCTTCAGCGCAAACAGAAACGCATGAAGAACATATCGAAGCCGAGGAAGGCCCCGGACCCCCCCCCCAAAAAAAAACGAGCCAACTCCAACAAAAGGGCACTGGGCGTGCGTTTGGGGTCTCTAGGCCTCAAGCCGGGACAGTTTCACGGCAGTACCTTCCGGTCTTTGCCAGCAGCGATTGGGCATCCGCAACATGGGGCATCCATCAAAAGCTGCGTTCATTTCAACTGAAACCCCCACACTGATATGAACGCGTCACGTATGCTGCAAGCTTCAACAAGCATCAGGGTCGTTTCCCTAAGGTCAGGGCCAATTAGGGGATTTAGACCTGAGGGCTACACTGCTACACGGGAGTAACATGTGGATACCTTCAGGGTATGACTCACGCCGGAATTATTCAATACATATAGGGTGCCACAGGGCTTCTTGGGTGATCTACATTATCATGTGAGCTGGAACCTCTGTTAGAAACCATTTGGGCGTTTCTCAAAAATCGGGCCCAGGTTGCTTGCCTCTTGGTGTCCAATTTTTGAGAACCATCCAACAGCAGGCTTCCTATTATGAGAATGGTTCATTTAGAGTGTCTTTTTTTAACAAAAACGGGCAATTTCCTTGTTTTCTTTGATTTTCCTTGGAAGACCCAGAAAGGAGTCCTAAGTCTTGAGACAGGTCCGGGTGTCCAAACTGCACCACTCTGAGCACCTGGCGCTTCCGTGCTTCATCGAAGGAGTCCCGCATGCCCGAAGCCTCACATCTGTCACTCTGTCAGTGAGCCTAGCGCCTCTGTGAACGGTTGCGAAATCTGTTTCGAACTCGCCCCACCGAAATGAAACCTGGGATGGTTCTGGCTTTTCCCTTCGCACCACTTTGAAACAATAATTCAAAAAGTAAGGCTTGTAATGGTATTTACCTTGCGGAGTCAGTCATTCCGTTGGGCTTCTGAACGGTGTTGCGAACAGATTTTGCAACCATGCACAGTGTGGGTGTGTGTTTTTGTTGAGGGTACCCTTTTAATGTCCAAACATTCTGGACCTAAGACCATGTTTGATTAGGTAGGGCTGTACTGCTGTTTCTTGTTGGTACCCTTTTAAGGGTAGATTTAAAGGAAAACTAAACAGAGAACCACCATGCAGGAAGCCACAGTTACAGTCTTGCGCGGCTTTATTTGATTTAACTGCTCCTTTTCCTTCTGTGGATACTGCTAAGAGGCAACCATGCTCTATTGGGCTGTCCGTACCACTAAACCAACCAAAACTGGCGGTTTAATTGTAACCCATAGCCAATGTGGTGGTGTGATCTGCAAGAGTCAGAACCACGCTAGAAGTGGTTGGTGGGCTTGCTCGGAGCAGCTTTGGCGAAGCATCGAGTCGAGACCCCGGCCGCACTGGGTGTTGCCTGGCCGTCGAATTGATGTCTGTCGAGCGTCAGGAATTGCCGGGGGACCGACTAGGACTCGATCAAATCAACGAATAATTAAAGGGAGAATAAAGCACATTCAGTTCACAACTGCTTGTGGGGGGTTGGGGCTTGTGGGGGGTTGCGGGGGTTGTGCGTTTTGGGCAGCTTTTGGGGGATCAGGCAAATGCAAGCTAAACGTGACAAACCTACCTGGGCTGTCCTTAGATCCCCTGCTACAAGTTTAACTTGTAGTGGGCTAAATGGAAGCTCAACGACTAGACCACCTTAAAACAACTCAAGACCGAAGTCGAACCAAACACACCCCTACGAAACCACCTACCCACCAAAAATCTAAGTTGACCCGGACGATCTGGTGGAAGCAGCAAGCTACCCATGAGACCCCGGGAACCCCCGGTCGCTCCCTCCGAATGTCTAAGCGTGGCGGGAGGGCGGGGCCAGCGTCCAGGCTGCCAGCAACCTGCGGTCTCAGTTCGTGGCTTCCCGCTGGCTTGCGCCTGGCATATTTAAAACCAATATCCAATAGCTCTAGGGGTTGATTCCGTTTCCATTCTGCTCATCGTTCTTTTCAACAACCACCTGCTTTTTTTTCTGGGGTTCTGATGTAGTCTGCCACAGCTCCCATACCCATCTGCGGTTGTCTTGCTTTGAGTGTAGCCTTTTTGGGGTTGGTTTCAAGGCAAAACCAGATGAAAGCCATGTGGGGGCCTTCCATTTGCTTAAGCCCCCAGGAAAAAACAATATTTCCAGTAGTGATCGATTCCTTTTAAAACCAACAGGGGAACATGAAACATATTCTTAAACAAATGGAAGGAAAAAACAAATATCCAAGAGTGAGAGCTTTCCTCAAAACCGAGGTAAGTCACAAATATCCTAGAGCAAATGGAAGGGTTGCGGAAGGCCGACGCAAGGCCCATTTGAGCCATCTGGCTGTGGTTGTCCAAAATAGAGAATCCCAAAATGGGCTTCCCTGGTAAATGGAAAGAAGGACTAAAAGCTGCGGTCCATATCCTGGTGGTTTAATTTTGACCCATACCCATCCGTGTGCAGTAAATGTTCACCCCAGATGAAGACTGGGTTGACTTTGATTGAGGGTGCCCCCGTTTTAGTGGTTGGATTCATCACTATTGGAATATCCCCCTGTTAGTAGGACGGATTCATTCATCTGGGTCAACAGTAACCAGTTTTGTCTCTTGACTGATTCCTTGATAACTTGGCCAAGTGTCCTAAGTGGATATCGCATTCCGTTTCCTGGGTGTTGGTCAACGTGTTCCCAAGCTCCGAATTCTGCTGGCAGCTGTCGTTCAAAGCGGAAGGCTAGTGCCGGCCCAGAGTTGTACGAAGGAATGCTTCTGCTAGGTGAGAAGCTCGAGTAAGATGCCGTGTCTGCTTACTCTTTCATGAGAAGTACACACACACACACACGCAAACACGCAAACACGCAAACACGCAAACACGCAAACACCCGACACACACACACACACACAAACACCCGACACACACACACACACACATGGGGTGGTCAAAACTATGGCTCCTTTTTTTGGACCCTGGTGCCGCCTTGTGCTGCCATTTAAAGGGGCTACCAAAAAACAGCTCCTGATTTTGACCCCCCCCCCCCATTTCTACACCCGAACCGGCCACTCAAAGGCCTACATGATGGCACCTCCTCTGCTCAACAAAGCAAGCGTTGATCGTCACATGAGCTGTCCACATTGCTGAAAACAGATTGCCTTGGCATGCAGCAAGGGACAGCCCCTACGAATCCCCAACAATGCGCAACACACACACACATATTCACAAAAGGACACAGCTTGATTGCTTCCACATGCTTTGCATGAGGCGCATTGCAATCAAACAAAGGCCATTCAGAGCAACGGAAATAAAGGCATGTACAACCACTCTCAAACTTGGCACTGATTGACACAGTGACCAAATCCATTGCCCACTCTGCAACATAGCATGCAACATCCCAGCTGTACAACCTTTAACCCTGTATGGTGAAACGTGTATATAAATATGTATAATACAAATATATGTATATGCCGTCCTCACATTCCGTGGAGGTAAGCCGCCCCCTGCCAAACGTGAGTTTCTTTACATGGGATTCAGAGCTCTTTTGGCCCTTTTGGTCGGTATTCTATCCAGACACCCTACATACTAATTCTGGAGGTGCTTTTGGTTGGTATTGTACGGTATTCTAAGGAACTCAAATCAGGGAGGGGCGAGGAAGAAAAAAACTGATAAACAACAAAAAACAAAAAAGAAAAAAACACGAGCTCAACGGTTTGTGATCGCCGTGGTTTTCACCGCCTGCCAGGTGCCCTCGTTCTGGAGAAAGAGCACCGGCACATAGTCAAAGCCACAGGCCACCAACCTGGGGAAGCTGCTGGCGGCCCGAGGGAATCCCTACTGATGGTGGCGAAATCCATTTCGCACCGAGCAGAATCCCTGGAATGATTCTTTGACGTAAATACCAAGAAACCATGGGTTCAACCATGGTTTCAAACTGCGAACAGATTTTGTCCGCAGTATGGGCTGGTCCGGGGAGGGAGAAGGTGGTGAATCTTTAACTCTCTAAGCGAATTCAAGGAACTGTGGGGCTCTTAACTACCCCACCCCCCCCGCCTAGGAATTCCATACATCCAGCGTCCTGGTGTCCGGACAAAAGATCTTGGACGAATCCGGGCTGCCGCAAAGTGAAGGCCACACTCGATTGTTCAAGTTCCAAAGGATTCGTCCGGATCTTTTGGCCAGAAGGCAGACACTGGATGTATGGAACTAGGCGGGGAGTGCTCGGGTTCCTTGAAGTTCCCTATGATTTCTTGGAGAGCCTCAGGGAACGAACTTTCTTGGACCCACCCCCGGGATTCCTTAATGCATCTCTGGGTGAAGTTGTGCCGCTGGTTGCAGTCTGTGTTGAGCTGATGGGCAACGCCTTCATTGGATTCTTGCGGATGAATGCCTCAGGAGTCAGCTGCAGCCAGGCAGCTTGAAAGCTTGAAAGCCTACCAAAGGGACCAATCGCATCCCGGGTTCTATCGGGTGATTTGATTCATCGACGAGAGTCCAACAAGGAAACCTTGAACCATGATGAAGTGCACAAGCAACATGTCGGTTTACTGTGGAATGGCCGCCCTCTGGCCAGCTCCTTTTTGCAACTACACCCCTCTTCTCTTGGCGGATCATACAAGGGCTAGGGTTACCTACTTGGAGCTTCTATCGTAGCCAAAACCTTTGACCCGGAAGTTTCTCGCGAGGACCCGGCAACGGGTGCCTGCGTGGGCAAAAGGTCGACCGTGTGTAGGTTGAATGGAAAAGCAAGTTGGATCTGTCTTTTTTGTGAATCGGACCCCCCAAAATGGCATTGGTTTTCCTTTTGGCTTCCGTTCAAACCAAGCAAGAAGGGTACCGAGCCTCAAACAAAACAGATCCATTCGGGTGTGTCTTTCTGTTTTTGAGGCTTGGTGCCCGTGTTGGCTGGTTCAAAAAAGGGGAACCAAAACAAAAGCGAAGAAACACTCCCCAGGTCCTCCAGTAGAGAGGTTAGAATCAGGGTACCAACTTTGTTCTGTAGTCTATTTTAGTAGGGGGTTCCCCCTCCCAACCCAAAAAAAAGGGGCGAGAGACGGCCCCAATCGCTGGGGGACCAATCGCATCCCAGGCCATGAACCTCCGGCGCTCAGTGCCCGGCTGGGAGCGTCCAACGAAGGCCAGGCACAAAAAAGGCAGGCCCCGCCACCTGCAGTGCGAGTCTCGAGCGACCGAGGGCAGTCTGCTCAAATGCAGACGCGGATTCCAAAGCCTGGCCATGAATTTGAAGAGGGAACCGCCTCAAAAGTGGTTAGTGGATTTTGAATCCCCTTCTCTTCCATTTGCTTAAACTCGCTGGAAAATGAATATAAATGTTTCCAGTACTGATCGATTCCTTTTAATGATGTTCAAAGGGTGCCCTTTTCAATTCATGTGCAATGGCTGAGTGGCATGGATTGGAAGTGATCCAATGGAATCGCTGTCACTTGACGGTAAGTGTCTACCTCCAACGTACTGTGGATGGACAAAATCCTGCACCAGATTGAAATCATGAGAACCCATTGTTGTTGGTATTTACAGGGGAATCATCATTCCAGGGATTCTGAGGTGGTGCGAAATGGATTTTGCAACCATCCGCAGTATCTGCAACTTTTTACTATAATTCCAGAAGCTGAATTCAGGGATCCCCAAGCAAAAGGACCTTGGACATGGTGAGCTTGTTGTACCCCGGATCTGTGAGCTCGCTATGAAATAGGCAGAACATATCCGGGTTTGAGGCCATGACGTGCGAATGCTCCAAAGCAACAGGGATTGGCGACAGGATGAAAATGCCTGGCTTTCCTGTGCGAACCTGACAAAAGTGGGGTGGTGTCGACTGCATCGGTGATGAAAGCAAAATGCCGTTGTTGTGCTCGTTCTCAAGGAAGCAGGAGTTGGGGTCGCAAAATATGGGAACCCCACAACAAATTGGTGGTGTCAGTTTCCTTCCCTTCAAAACAACCCAAACAAACCGGACACCTCAACAAAAAGAGGAAGATATATATGTTGAGGGTGCAGCATGGATCGTCAGGCAGCAACCTGCGCCTAAGTTTGGACTTTCCGCCAGCCCTAAACTCAGCCTAAGAGGGCCCTGAATCCACCCTAAACCAACCCCAAACTCACCCTACACCCACCCTAAACCAGCACCAGGACAGCTTCATCAACACAGGAAACCAGAAGGTCAGATCCGGTCGATTCGCTTTGGACTGATAATTCCTCTTTGGCTGTTCTCAAATGCCCTGCTAATCGTCTAATTTGTGGGTGAAATGAAAACTAGCACTAAGCCAACTGGGAAGCTAAGTAACTTGTGGGAAAAAATCAGCACTAGCACTAAGCCAACTAGAAAGATCTAAAAACCGAATGAACACTAGCACTAAGCCAACTCAAAGGATCTAACAACCAACGATAAACCTCGGTGGAACCCGGAGGAACGATTCGCTGGTTCCGCACCAAGTGGCCATGGGTCAAAATCCAAATCGTACCCCCAGTGAACATCCCAATCCCCACTAAAATAGGTTCTAAAATGGGTGGTGCACCGAAAACCCAAAATGGGATCCCAAAACGGTTTCGAACCATGGCCGTGTGAGTCCCCGCCGGCCTCAGCAGCTGCACCGGCGCATCGCGGCCTCCGCTGAGGGCCTTGAACCGGAGAGTGGCGTCCTGACCTCCAGCCAGCTGCAAGGGAAATGGATCAGAAATCGGTACCCAACCTCCACTTGGGTCATAATCAAAACCTGGTACCAAAATGGTCGACCCAGAACCATGCTTCAAGAATTAAGCCGGATTCCCGCAGCGATGTCCGGCAAGGGGATTCTCCCTACCCTCCAATTACCCGGGAGTTGAGCAAGTGGCTCACCTGGGGTTTCGTGTTCGTTTCAACGGACCAAGGGACCCCCACCCAGGGCCATGGCAACGGGGAGCCGAGTTCAAAGATCAGCGAGTTGAACCGTGAGGGCTTGTTGATGTGGGTGTGGGTCAGAAATAGGGTAACCCCAAAATGGGTTGCCCTGGTAAGTGGACACGTGGACCGAAACCCGCGGTCCATATCCTGGTGGTTGGATTTTGACCCATACCCACATGACTTTCACCCAAAGGTTCTGAAAACTGGGCATCATTTCTCTTGGTTGCTGTAGCGACCACCCCCTCTGAACAAAAACAACCGTTAACTTGTTCTGGGTCCAGTTTTGTTTAAGCGATGCTATGTGTTGAGGTATGGGTGTGTTTGCCGCTTGGACCCCTCCAAAATGGTGGCTTTCCTCTTGGTTTCCACGCGAGGTGCAAAGACGGGCGCCCGTGTCCTCCGCCCCAACATACTTTGGGGCTCATGGTTTTGACTGCTTCTAGGGGTTATCAAAGTCAGAAAATCCTTTAACCCGCCACTTGAGGGGTGACGTTGATAAAATAGTGGGGCCAAATGGGTTTTAAAAAATGAGTTCGATTGGATGCTACACATGATTGCGGGCTGGGTCCCTTGATCTTTGTCTGTTCTTATGAGGATACGGCGTTTGGACTGGTTACCCAGCAATTTTGGGGGGTTCCCCTATTTTGACGCATACCCAGGATTCGGACCCCTTTTGGGTGATAATTACAGGGATGCCACAACGAGTGTGCCCTTGCCGTTTTAAGGGACCGACTCTGATTTTGAGAAACACCCAGCTGAAAGATGTAGGGTGCAGAAGTCAGATCAGATGCCCAGTGTATTTCCATGGGGAAAAAAGAATCGGCATCCTTGTTTGGTTGAGCTTCAAGGGGGACCCTTCCCAAAAAGAAGGAAAACAAGGGCGGAATCCGCTGGGCAACTGGGCAAAGTTTCAAGTTCAGAAAGGGAGTGAGGTGTTGGAAGACCTACGTGACGTCAGTGAAACGACAGCAAGTACCCTTCCTCCAACTAACATGGCACCTGGGGGGAGGTACCTGGAAGATTCATTTCCTTTAGGGAGCCCCTGTCAGTTGCCATGTTGGAGGAAGGGTGTATGAATCAACAAAGTTGCAAAATAACAAGGATTGAAGTCAAAGTGTTGGAAGACAGAAAGGCCAACGGGACCTGAGACAAAGGCTAAAATGCGCCAGTCCACTGGCAGCGAACATATGTCCTTGCATGCCTCGCTTGGTTCACTGTGTATCGGGGGCTTGACTTATAAATCTGGGCACATGCATTGCTCACGAATGACCACCTGTTGCCTTTTCTGCTGCTGCTACTTCTGCTGCTGCATTCATGGAAGTTGTTCTCGCTGGGGTCGTGTCAGTGTTCGCGCTGATGCTTGTTTCCTCTCCTGCTGGTGCTATAATGTTCGACTTCCACTGGGGTTGGCCGGCCGGCCTAAACTGGGTTTCTCTTTTCCCCTGAGCAAACGGTCGAACGTTTTGTGGGTCTAAGGGGCCATCCGGTCGGACCAAGCCACGAAAAGTCCAACCTCAGATCCTGGCAGGCAAAGGCCAGAACGTTGCCGTTGCTGAACCTGTCGAAGATCAAAACGCAAAACACCGCCAAGCAGGCCAACTAGGTCCCCCAGTGGAGAGGCTAGAATAAGGGTACCCTTCTTTCTGTAGTCTATCTTAGTAGGGGCACCCTCCCCCAAAAAAGGATAACAGGGCACCTAGCTGGGGGACCTAGCCAAGCATGGCTTTCACTAAAACGGTCTTCCCAAAAAGGCATCAAGCCCTGCAACTCGGGAAGTGATGCAGAATCTGCGAGAGAAGGATTGGACGACAGTCCTTCATAGGTGCAATGTATTTTTCTGAAACACTGTAAGACACATCCCCTTCGTTGATGGATTCCCCATTCAATGCGGCAGTGGGACAGGGTTCCAAGAACGACTTGATGAAGTACAAGCATCATCTTGGTTGGGATATGGCTGCAAGCTGGGTAGCAATGGTAGCATGCAAATCCCGGCAAATCTTAAATGTCAAATGGCTCCAAAAAGAGAGCACTGAGCCAAAGATTGGAAGATTGTGATCCTGGTTCTCCGGCAGCCTTTCTCGGCCTTTCTCACAAAAGGTCCTTCGACCAGGGGGGTCTTTTTGCCACCTTGGGTGGAAAAATGATCGACCCCCTGGTAGTGAAGGATTCCTTTTTGAGGGGGTCGCCCATTTTCTCACCAAAGGTGGCAAAAAGACCCCCCTGCCTTCGACCGTGAATGCAAAAAATGTTGGGAACAGTCAGCAGGAATATGTTGTTTCTTTCCCAAAGTCCTTTGTGCCACTCCCTTCAGACGGAACTGCCGCGGATGATGTGTGAGCAAATTGAAATCAATCATTACGACTCCAAGCCAATATTAGCACAATGGCTCCTGCTCGGAAGCTGAGATACCTATACAAACTAGCATTGCCATCCGCCACTGCCAGTCGCTTGCTGCAAGTCTCTTCGCACGAGATCCAAACACAAATGCAATGGAACGGCCGAACTGGGCCGAGAAAGAAGACACCAAACAATACTATCAGTATTGTCATGTTCACTAATCATCACCATTACTAATTATCATGTGTCATGATCCCATAATTATCATTTTATGCTACTGTATTACTATGTTAGTGTATATGATCATTATTCTCATTTTCGTGATTGTCATTATTATCCCTATGATTGTCATTATCATAATTTGGTCAGAACAAATATTGATCATAGTTCTGCTATCATTACTATTATTATTATTATTATTATTATTATTATACACACACATGTATACATCCCACATATATCTATATGAAATTCATTGTATTATTCACTCATGCACCAGGAGTGGTCCTTCCGACATACCAGATTTCCCCCTTGAGGGCGCGACGCGATGGCGTTAATCCATGCGGCGGCATCTTCCGTTACCTCCCGATTCGGCTGAAGCGTTTCGGCCGTGCTAACTTGGCGTACAAATGCCAAGTGAACAATATGTGTTTTTTGGGGTTGGGGTGCACGTTCTTGGTGGGGTTGAAGGGAAAGCAAAGCGAAACCATGATTTTGGGGATCCACCCCCAAAAAAAATCGTTTTTTTGGGATGGTGGTTTTAAAAGGGAACCAAAAGGTAAATTGCTACTTTGGTGGGGTTCCCTAAAAAAGGACACGCCCAAGTGGTTAGTGCATGTTAATGTGGGGAGTCTTTTTTGAGGGCACCCTTCGTTCTTCGGTGTTTAAAGGAGGACTAAACAAAAACCACCATATGTGTGTGTATATATATATATATTATACATATATGGGGGGGTCCGATCGCTAAAAAACGACACACCATGCAAGTAAAGCAACTGTACTTAACCACAAAAGCATGGCAAAGTAAGGCAAGTTACAGGGGTTGTTCGTTCCCTTGGAATGCTTAGGGCATACACCATACTCACTGCAAACTAATCAAACTAGCCAAGTTTCCAGGCGTGCTTCCATGCGGAAAGCTTTAATTGACTGCCTCTTGCACACAGACACACAACACAGACACACAGACACACAGACACACAGACACACAGACACACAGACACACAGACACACAAACACACAGACACCACGCAAACACACATCAACACTTGAACAGAGTAGAATAACAGTGATGGCATGGCTACAGTGTAGGTGCTTGCCAAGTCTGTGCCCCGCTCAAGCGGTGGCCCTTAAAAAATTGTTTTCTCCCTCTGAGACAACAAACGGTGGCACTTTCGGGCATTCTTTGTGGAAGCAAACCTATAAGCAGTTCTTGCTGGTGCGATAAGTCGGGATGGGACTGAACCCAGTCCCCTCAAAGGAAGCCACAAGGGATGGTAGGGGGTCATTCCCGCATTCGCTGAGAACCAGCAAGACTTAAGCCATTCATTGTGGGGCAAGCAAAGCAAATCACCGCAAAACAACAACTCGAAAAGCAAAGCAATAAGCCTTCTTCTGAAACAGACAAGCTGGTGGAATTCAATTGTGAAGTCACACTTTCGCGAAAGGAGTCGGCATGCACGAATGCATGGATTCGTTTTGAGAAGAGCATTACTAACTCATCGGTTTAGACAATGCATATACGTATATGGTTAGTTGTACACACACACACTATCATGATGTCACCAGCAACAATATAAGCATGTTGGGCATTCTTAAGCAATCCTTCTTGTACTTCTGCATGCTGCTTGACACCAAGTTGTGCTTGGGGTGTGTTTTTTTTGCCGCCCGCGCTCTGTTCGGCGTGTGCCCAAACACGGCGATTTCAACTCTCCGAACTTCGCCTTCGCCTGGAAGCTGCAAGAACTCTCAGCTACAATCGCCCACGGAGCTTTGCGGAAATCTAGCAGCCGCAAGCCAGCTGGTTCTCTTTGACTCTTTTCTCACGTAGTTTGGCTCCTTACCACACACACACACACACGCACACATAGTGTGTTTGCAAAATCCAAAAAGGAAGAAGTACACAAGCACGCGCCAAAAATCCGCAAACACAAAAACGACAAACCTTGGTTGATGTTGAAAGGGGAGCATTACTTTTTAACCATAATAAGCACAAGAGTAAAATGCTTCCCAACAACAACCATGAAACGCAGGCACAGCCCAATCGGCTGTGGCAGGAATTCATTCGCCTGAGGTGTGCCGAAGCTCGGCGAGCGGCCCTCCTCCGCCAGGGAAACGTCATAGACCTTGGCGAGCGGGGCCGGCGCTTTTTGCAATGGGTTAAAACAAATGGCCATGGGTCAAAACCCAAATCGTACCCCCAGTGAACATCCCAATCCCCCCAAAAATAAGTTCTAAAATGGGTGGTGCACCTACCCCAAAATGGGATCCCAAAACGGTTTTGACATCCACCGCCAAATAAGAGCGGCAAGGCTTGCAAGCTTGAGAGTTTTCTGAACGTGGCATGCGCCTGGAAAGTCGCGTGCATTGCACGGCGCGAATGACTGAAGCAAGCGAATTCCATAGATGGCGTGCCAATGGCTTCCTCTCTGCCCTCCAAACCTAGCACCTCCCCGGATGGCTTGCCTATGACTTTCCCCAGAACCTGTCGTTGGTTATTGGGACAAAGCTGGCAGACCCTGGTGCGTCCACCCAGAAACATGGCAAAAACGAAACGACGAAACGTGGATCGGCCAACTCAGAAAGGGCAAAGGGGCTGCCAGGTTTAGCCATAGGTGTCCTTTTCGGTTGGAAATCGACGGGTTTCCCTGGTAGATCTTGCAGCGCCAGGTGAACCAAGAATCGAAACCCCTCGATTTTTCGACCAAAACAACCAAAAAAGACACCTATGGATTCAGCTCGCAGGTTTTGGAAGGCCAACATTCGTCACGGAAGGAAGGTGCGTCCAACTCGCACAGGAGGTGTCACCAAAATCCCATGTCAGCCGGGGAATCGTTCGCAACAGCGAGCCACTTGGTAAGATTGAGGTGCCTGCCAAGGATATGACCATTTTTTCAAAACCCCCAAAATCCCCCAGTGAACATCCCTCTCCCCACTAAAATAGACAAAAATGGGGGGTGCACCTACCCCAAAATGGGATCCCATTGGTTTTGACCCACAGCCATATGACCAGAGCTTTGATCTCTGGCCTGCGTTGACTCGCCGGCTATCCCAGTTGACCCCGTGTCACAGTCCTGTGCCTTGGATGCATTCGGATGCCTTCGGATGAAATCCGAAGTACGCCCCGAGTGATCGAATCGTGCCCAAAGCAAAATCTACAGCTTGGAATGAGACACGGGTCACTGGATTTCCCCATCAAAAGTCGCGCCCTCGAGAAAGACTGTCACATTTTTCTGGGTTGCCCTCAGATCCCCCGTAAAAGTTGGACTTTAGTGGGTCAAAAGTAAACTACCACTAAACACTAAAATGCTAAAAAGCTAAGGAATCAGATGGCTGGGAGCCACCAAGATGTTTTGAGAACCAAAAACGGAAAATCGAGGGAGTGGTCAAGTTAGTCTCCTTGGCATCCAGTTCCCTGTTCCCCGCTCTCGACGAGCTGCCATGCAGTGGCGGTCTGTGGAGCCTGTTGCCAAGTACCTCACGCCGCTGTCGCATCATGTGAGCTCCATGGATACAAATTCTGAGATTTACCTTTCCATCCTTTGGTATAGGCTTGCAAAAAGCTGTATGTTTTTTGCGGCCCCCCAAAAAAAAGAAAACCTAAGAACCTAAGAACACGCCAACAACAGTGAAGTTACAATCGTGTCGCTTCTCTCCCCCAGCAATTGTAGGCCAGTCTGGATGTGCCCGATTTTGATAGACTTACAGGCATCTGATGCTCCTTGATTCCCGACCCTGAACACGTCTATTGACACAGTCCGGCAACCCAACATGAGGAGCCAAGATCACCTCTTCGGCCTCCAGTGCATGAAAGTTTGGGTGTGCCTTTTTTAGGGAATTCTGTGTTGGTTGGTTTAAAAGGCAAACCAGAAGAAATACCAAGATCTTTTTTGGTTCCCTACATCTTAAGACAGGCCCATTTAAATTTCCATCCGGCGGCAACACCTACCGTGCTCTATGTATCCACTCGGGTCCTTTGCAAGCATGGCTACATTGGTGTCCGAGCGGGGCGTTGGAATTGTGTGTTGCCCCTTTACAACCCTTGGTATGGTAGCAAACGGTTTTTTTGCAGCCCATAAAATAAACAGAACAGAAATACAAAAAAACAAAACACCTAAAAACCTGAAAGCAACAGGAAAGAACCCTCAGCAAGGAATGTTGACCTTTTCTATCACCATGTCAGTAAACAATTTGTTGGTAGGCCGGGTAAGTGTGACGCAGTACCTGTGCGTGATGAACAGGACACTCATCGCCCCTGGCGTCTTGGGGTTGCGATCAATACCGACAACAGTAACGTCAGCCAGTATCAAACCAGGAATGGGTAAAGGGGTTGTAAGGCGAGTAAAGCTTTCACCCGTTTGCTCAGCAGGACTCGCAGTGGTTCCCTGAACACTCGACCGTCACAGTCGCACGGGCGAAACGGGCTCATATGTCTTTTCTTCTCCCGCTATCACTGTCACGCGATAACTAACTCTATGATTCTTGAGACATGAGCGCCAAACACAACGACAAGAGACACTTTTGGGGGCCAAAAGAGAAACCAAGAGTGGCCTTCAAAACTTGGCCGATCGGCACGGGGCCCAGGGATTTGCGACGCACATCATGCAAGCTATAAGATGGTACACGTTGACCCAGTGCATTTGCAAATGACTCCCAAAGAGCTACCGGCAAAGCTGCATGAGTGCCTGGTATGTGCAAAATGCAGGGGAGTGTGGCAACAGATTGGAGAGGGACACCCAAAAATAGCGGTTTCCTTTCGGTTTACCTTTGACCCCAACGTAAAAATTGCTCCTTTGACACCAAAAAGCACACACACACACACTCACACTGCCCTGAAGGGGACACCCCAAACACCCCCCAAAAAAAAACATCCCCTTGGGAAAGAATAAAATCCACTATGTTTGGAGGTGTTTGGGTGGTGTTTTTGGGGCGTAAGACAAGTTCCCCACATGATCGAACATGATCGGTCCATAGGTGTGCTTTTCATGAAGTAGATGGCCCTGGTAAATGGAATAAAAACGTGCCGTCTGTTTCTAACCAAACCAACCTAATCAGAACACCTATGGATATGTCCAGTTGGACAGCTGTCTGGCGCACTGGGAGGAGGAATGCCAGGCGACTGCCTGAGCATTTTCCGACCGACTCAGGGAGAAACTCGATGGATGCCCCCTGCCGCATTGCAAGCGGACCTTGTGTCCACGCGGACGGAGATACGGTGCCCTACATATGGCCATGGGTCAAAAGCCAAATCGTAGCCCCAGTGAACATCCCAATCCAACCACTCAAATAGGTTCTAAAATGGGTGGTGGGTGCCCCAAATATTGCAAGGGAACACTAGGTCCTCCAGATTTGAGAGGTTGGATTAGGGGTACCCGATGTTTCTTTCTGTGGTCTATTTTAGTAGGGGAACCCTCCCCCAAAAAGGGTGAAAGGGCATTGCTAGGAGACCTGGAATAAGCTGGCACTCTATGAATTCACCATGGGTTGTGGTTGGGGACCTCTGGACATGGTGCGGCAAGGCATCTTGTTTGAGGCCCACGGTGCCAACGGGAAAACAATGGGACACCACTTGGGTCCATTCGACACATTGGATTACCTCAAATATTCATCTCCCATGTTTTTTTCAGAATGGACGTTCTGAGATGCCTGCATCACAACTCAGCCCCCGGAAGCCAAGTGAGAAATTTGCCCATCGTGATGTGTGTACTTCCAGGGAAGAGAAGCCCACTTTGGGGTAGGCAAACTATCATTTCAGAATTATTTTCTTAGTTGCTGTTGACCCCCTGCAAAAAGTTTAACTGTTTGTGGGTTTAGTGGGAAACCCCTTGATTTCAACCAAAAAGTTAAAGTCTAAAGATCCAACCCAATAGCAAGTCAAGTTGTAGGGCAGTAAAACCCTACTCCATTCTTGTGGAGCGCCGGCAAGTAACGCTAGGTGGATTCCAAAGTATATATCCCTTTGGCTTTTCATTAAAAGCACCGAAAAGCGGCCACCTCAAAGAAGCATACACCCATACCGTAGTCTTACAAATGCAATCTTCCTCATAGTGGCTTAATCTCGAACACAGCAATACAACGCCACCCTAAGCCAAACAACATCAGCCATGATGGGCCACCAAAAGAAACGCCCAGGTCTTTGTGCATGTTCCTGGGATGTTTTTCTGCCAGTTTCGGGACCGTTGACAAAGGGCAGCCCTAGCAACTTATGCAACGTGATCACAACACCTGACGTGCAAAGCTATTTCCGAAAGAGCAAATGATCTAAACAACATGAGCAGAATACCTCGTGTTTTTTTGGGAATTGTAAGGCTCTCCTTTCAAACAGGTCCTGTTCACAGCAAGACTTGTTCTCCCCCAAATGGGGTCAAGCGGTAAACCAGCCTCTAAATGAGGAGAACCAATGTCTTAGCTCCCTTTTTCCATTGTCCTATTCCGGCCACAATGCGGGACCCGTGGCCACTAAACCTTGCCCAAAAAAACGTTTTTGTGCTTGGCGGTTCCGGGTGAAGTTTTCAACTCTAGGCCAAGGATATGAATCCTCGTTGCAAAGATGCAAGATGGTAAACGCGGACCCAGAACCGATTAACGGGTCCCAGTCCCTTGCTTTCGGTGACCCTTGCGGGACCCAAACCTTCTTGCAGCTTCCCTCATTGGGCCTTGGGGGCTTGGATTCGAAAGGACAAAACCCACAGCAATTGCACAGAAAATATGGGGAATCTGACAAAAGCAGGCCGGACCATTTCTTGGCCTGCAACAGAAACAGCAAAAACTCGCGGGCAAAGCAATCAAGAGCACAGGAACGCTTGCGAGGCCACGCGAATGTGTTGTTCCGTGTCCACTTGCCTTTTACAAATGGTACCGAATGGTACAATAACAACTATCAGCAAGCGAGTTATCTCTTTCTCTGATGATCTCTCTCGCTTTCTCTCTCTCTCTCTCTCTTTCTGATATTTCTTTTAAGTTTCCTCATTCATTGTCCTTTCTCTCCCCTTTCTCTTTCTCTTTCTCTGCACTTCCGCTTCTCTCAATCCCTCCCTCTCCCTCTCCAATTCCCCCAAAACCCAACCAACCCCTGGAACCCCCAAAAAAACCGCCGGGTGTTGAAAAAGAAACAGCACGCCCCTCGAGAAGCGTCCCCCGGCGTTTTGCGGCGGACAAATTGGTTGTTCTCCGAGGCGCGGTGATGGCCGCCTTGCTCTTGCCCACCTTCCAGGCGACCCAGCAGCTCACCTGTCGAGATGGCTCTTGATGGCGGGCGGTCCGTTTTCTGATCTCCGGCTAGTGACGAACTTGTGAACTTCAGAAACCCCACACTAAACACTAGGCGAAACAACCAAGGAGATGGCTGGGAAGTTAGTGTAAATAAGGAAACCTAACACTGAACGCGAAAAGGCGAAAAGCTAAGGAACCGGACGGCTGGGAACCACCAATGAAATTTTGAAATCGAATCTTCACTTACTATGTGGTTTTTTCAAAGCAACCAAACTGCTTCTGTAATGCGGTAAAAAACATCGCCCTGTGTTGTTCTTGTCTCTCACACCCGATCGAGTGGAATAGCCAAAAAAGTCTTTAGACTTTTTGTTTGCCACTTGTTGTTTACCACTAAAATGGTCCAAATCCAAAAAAGCGGCTAAAGTCCAATGAACTCAGGAAGTGAGAAATGTGAGAAGTTTCAACGGTGTTTGCTGGGGAGGCAAAGAAACGAGCATTGGATTGCCACCTAAGACCAATCAAACATGCCTGGTCATCTATGAAGATCGAAACCAATAGTAATGCTGACCCTGGATTACATGCGGGGGTGGGGGCAAGCCTCTCCACAGGTGGTCTGAATCCCCACGAAATACACCGGGGTTTATTTTCTGGGGTCGACATAAAATACTTTACTTCGAACAATCGAAACAATTGCAGGCTTTGAATTTGCTTTGGATGGTATCTCAGCTTCCCCTACTTCATGGCTTGGATTGCTGGTTTGGAGCTCCAGTGTAGTCCGCAATTCCTGTCCTCTTGCTACGCCGGCGTGGTCGTTCCTCCTTTCTCATGTGGCTTTCGTGGCTAATGTATTCAAACCTAGATCGAGATCTACTCTAGTACACATGATTAAAACAGTAGCAGGAGTCTTCATAGTGTTTCTTTTCTGAACTCCTGAGACATCCCATATTTGAAGACCAAGACTCATTTCTAGCTGCATGTCAAAGTAACCCCTTCCACTAGACCATTTGTTCTGAAATGTGCTACATCCAGGGACCCTTCTACATGGATCGATGTTTCCTGTTGTTGAATTCATGGATGTTTCTCAAAATAGGGTTCCTCAAAAAAACAAGTTTTTTTGTGACCGTTCCCCTTTAAATGTCAATCAACACCTGGCTCCACCATTTTGAGAAACTCCCATGTCTGCTGCAGGTCAAAAGCTGTTCATCTGGGTGGGCCTCATGATGCTTGTCTGCCATGCCCACAATAACCTTAATGATTGCCAAATGGTTCACCGATCTGCCCTAAACTGTTCTGCAGTTGCAAATGCGAAGACAGGACTACACAAAGGAACCTTTCCTTTAGCGACATATCCTTAAATAGTCAGAACAACTGAAACAACAAAGGGGCCAATGGGCAGTGGACAACATCAAATTGAAACTAACTGATGGGAACAATAGCAACTATAATTGGTAGGTGGATGAACAAAATGGGGAAACCAACGAAACAGCTGAACAAATCAGAATTGGAACAGCCTGGAGTGCCGCTAAACCACTGGGTGTGTCCTTTTTGTTGGCCTCGTGTGTGCTTTACAACCCTTAGTATGGTAGCAACAGACTGACTGTTTTTGTAGCCCCTAGTAAAAATGAGCAGAACCTTGCAACTAAAAGAAACAAAACTATAAGAACAGCAACGTTCTTTTGAGGGTACCCTTTTCCTTGTGGGTTTTTAAACGGGCCACCAGGCATCTTGGAACCCTTCAAAGACTTCGGCACCGGATCCTTCACATGAGACGCTAAACCAGAGGCTGTGTTTTTTGGGGAAGGCCCTGCACTTCTTTTTTTCGGGTGTCCTCTTGGGTTCCCATTCGCACCACACGCACCGGACCCTTCACATGGGACATTTCGCACCTCGGGCTCCCAGTGACAGAGCGCAGTATCTTTGGAGGACAAGCCTCGATCCGCGGTCCCGTGGCTCGGTGTGGCTCGGTGTGGCTCGGCGTGGTGACGTTTCGGACCATTTGGCTTCCAACGAAACTCGGTTGCGAAGTCTGCTCCCCTAGAAGTGACTAACGTTTAGTGGGTTAATTGGAAAACCCAGTAGTTGGCAAAAAGCTAAAATCCTAACATCCAAGCAACACCAAGCCAATGCAACAGACAAGTCCCTGAGCTTAAGCTCTGTGCCAAGGAAAAATGACTCAAGCCTTTCTCGGATGAAGGAGTAAAGGTAAAAAGGTCGATTCGCTTTGGGCAGAGCCTATTCTTTTTATTCGCGGATGGCCCGAAAAAAGAGGACCAAACTTGTTTGCCACGAAATCGGTCCAAACCCAAGTGACAGCCCCGGAACTTAGGAACTGAGAAATGGATCCCTTAGAATAAGGGTACCAACTTTTTCCTGTTTTGTCCATTTCAGTAGGGGCTTCCCCCTCCCAACCAAAAAAGTTGGTAGAGAAGGGCACCTAGCTGGGAGACCTGGATAAAGTTCAGCCACTCAGGACGTCAGATTGTCGACTGGGCATCTACCTTGGCTTCGGAAGTGAGTTAAATAAGCCTTCCCCTTAAACTCCTTCAAAAGGATACCCTGCCTTTTATTTAAGCCCCCTGGAAAAAGTAAAAATATGTCCAGTAGTCACAGATTCCCCTTTTTTAGCCAACAGGGGAAGATAATAATAATAATACCCAAGAAAAAACATGGTCAAGCAAATGGAAGCTGCTTTCGGGACACACCTTCCTGACCCATGAGGCCCTCCGGCCATGCGGCTGCGCCGGCTGCGCCGCTAGCTTCAGGCCCTAAGCCCGCGGCCCACGGCGAAGCGCTCGCCGTCCGGGGCCCAGGCGGCGCACAGGGCCGCGCCTGTGCGGAGGCCGGGCGGCCTGCAAAGATCAAAGACGAGGAACCACAGAAACGAACGAACGAACGAGCAAACAAGCAAGCAAACAGAGACAAACACAAGACCAACAACACAAACAAGACAAAGCAAACTTAACCAACACAGCAACAAAGCAACCAAAGCCAAGCAAGCAAGCAAGCAAGCAAGCAAGCAAGCAAGCAAGCAAGCAAGCAAGCAAGCAAGCAAGCAAGCAAGCAAGCAAGCAAGCAAGCAAGCAAGCAAGCAAGCAAGCAAGCAAGCAAGCAAGCAGGGAATCAGACCTAGAACTGCTTCAAGGGCTGCTCCAAGCCCCTTTGAGAGACAAGGTTGGTCTCACCTTTCCATTTGGTTTCAAAACCAAAAATGGAGAAGGGAGAATGGTAAAGGCTGGAGTTATCCAGATTAAACCTTGCTAGGTCCTCCAGTAGAGAGGTTAGACTGAGGGAACCCTTGTGTCGGTAGTCTGTTTTAGTAGGGGAACCCTCCCCGAAAAAAGGGTAAAAGGACACTACTGGAGGACCTAGAAAAGGTCGTTCCAGGGGCGATTCGGTCGCACCAGACACAAGCCATGTAAAAGCGGGGGAACCCGGAAAAAAAGTTAACACTTTTAAACATGAGAGGGAACTGTAAAGCAAACACATGGTTGATGTCTGATTGGTTTGCCTTTGAAACCATGCATATTCCAGAAGGGGGGTCCAGCATGTAAGCAAAAAGAACACCAATACTGGATTGGGCACCTTCGTTTCCTGGGTGTTGGTCAATAAGTGGGTTTTGGATCAAGTCGTCTCGTCTAACTGGGGCTGGCACGAGGAGCCTTCAACTCCACATTCGAAGACCTGGTGCAAGCTTGCGGTGCTTTAAGATTTTCTGTGACGTGAGCAATCCCATTTTCACGTTGTGCCATGCGTACATATAGCTATTCTAACAGTTGATTCCAACCATTATTTTCAACCATCGTTATTCTCAAGTGGGTTTTGATGGTTTCCTGAAAAGAAGGATCCCTGGAAAGAATGGACATGGAAGGTATTCCTAGAGCTGTAGAGAGAACGATCCATTCATCTCTGCATCTCCGAGATCTGTGCGCAGGTCCAAGCGGGCCCTTTTCTGGCAACACCAAGTGACGGATTGAGCAAGTGGAGGGCGGGTCAGCTTGTCCCTTGGCAGATCCTGAAAAGAAGCACACATAGCCATCCAACAGTTTGGAGGCGGCAAACACAGTTTGACACGCAACAGCGCGCAAGCGCTCTCTGACGTTGCGCAAGATCAGCATTATTCATCCCATGAACTTGCTGGCAGAGTTCCCCAGATTGCTGGCAGATCCCCAGGTTGCTGGCAGAGTTGCCCTCAGATTCCCATGACCTCCTTGGGTCTCGGAAGGCTCCGAAGCCTTCCTCTAGGTGGCTAGCTTCGAAGCTTCTTTTCGGCAAGTGCCTCCATCAAAAAACCGACGGGGAACTGGGATCTGGGAACACACCATCTGGTGCAGCCAACATAGCCGTGATAAGAACGGCGATTTAGAATTCCGCTGTACCATTTTGCGTCTCAAAAGCTAGGTCCTCCAGATTTGAGAGGTTAGAATAAGGGTACCAACTTTTTTCTAGAAAGGGCACCTAGCTGGGGCACCTGGAAAGTCAGTTGGATGGCTATGGCCTGCCCCGAGCCCCGATGTCGAACGCAAGGTCGCCTCCACGTACCCTGGCTATCTTGTTCCCAAACGAAAGCCGTGCGATCCTGCATGGCACGGCGGAGACGGAGCCGCAAACTAGACAAATCCGAAAGTTGTGAGAATTCACTTCACCCTCTGTGTGTGTTGTTTTTCTTGTGTGTGTGTTTGTGTGTGGTGCGGGGTGTGGGGTGTGCGGTGTGGGTGTGGGGTGTGGGGTGTGGGTGTGGGGTGTGGGGTGTGGAGTGTGGGGTGTGGAGTGTGGGGTGGGGGTGTGGGGTGTGGAGTGTGGGGTGTGGGGTGTGGGGTGTGCGCATGGGCGTTGTGTGTGTGTGTGTGTGGTTGTGTGAGGAAGGAAGAAGCCACATGTGCAAAAAGTCCTTCCAGTGCATGTCATCTCCCTGCTTCTGGTGCTTCCATCTGTTTCACCTGTGGTTAGTACACGATGGCAACTGGCATATTCCCAAGAGGCCGACCGTTGCCAGCAAAGGAAAGCTATTCTTCATGCACCTTACATGGCTCTGCACATTCAGACAAGCAAAGCGGAAAACGACACCACGTCACATACTTAGAAACACCTCAATAGTTTCTCAGTTTGCCCACAGGACCCAAACATAAAACTGGGTTGTCAGATCCCCCGCTAAAAGTTTAACCCACTCAAAGGAAACTGCCACTAAACACGAAAAGGCTAAAAGGCTAAGGAACCGGATGGCAGCCAAGAAAAGGCGATCGCCGTTTGGGCGCCATGACACAAAATGCACCAAACGCACACGAAAAGGTCAGATCCCCTCAAAATCGCGGGCAAGTGAGGATGGAATACTGCTCGGCGCCAGGCTGTTGGAAGGGACCCAGAATCCATTTCTTCAATTGACCATGGGTCAAAAGCCAAATCGGTTAGCCCCCAGTGAACATCCACCAATCCCCACTAAAATAGAATAACATGGGTGGTGCATTCACCTACCAACCAAAATGCGATCCCAAAACGGTTTTGACCACCACAGCTATATCAACGTCTCCGCTTTGGTTTTGACAACCACTGTCAAATGAGCTTTGCCAAAGCCGCTGGTCTTTCGGCCCGTGTGAACGCAACGCGATGGAGCCAGACTGGCGCAGCCGTCCAATGCAATCGTTCGCTGAAGAAAAGGAGCAACTGCTATCATGACCAGAAGCTTCCATTTGCTTAAGACCCCTGGAAAATAAATCCAGTAGTGATCGATTCCTGTTAAAACCAACAGGGGAAAATAATAATAGTAATAAAACAATATATATATATATATATATATTCTTAAGCAAAGGAAGGAAGAACTCAATCAATGTAGTTGAGACTGAAAGAAGCGTCGAGAAACTCATATGTCACTTGTTGGCCAGTGTTCTGTACACGTTTCCCGTGCAGTCCCCAGCGTGCTTAAAAAAAACACTATTATATATATATATATACTGATGGACAAACAACCTACAACACTTTGAAACCATGGGAAACCATTGTCTGTTTGCAAATTGCCACGGGAATCATATCATTTCCAGGGTTCCTTAGGCGATGCGAAATGAATTTTGTCAGCCACAGTATGGGAATGAATGGCAGCAGTTGGCGCTAGCAGGCCGCAGTCGTCACACCGTTCGGTGATCACTGCGAGCCTTCTTTAGAACTTTCCTCAAAGTGATCAAAGTCACCCGCAAGTAGGTTCAAGGGAAACGACCCCAGTTTCTGAATTCAAGCCCTAGAAATCCACAATGACAGGGGTCACCGGCTTTCCCCAAATCAAAAGTTGATCAACTTTGGGGCGTTTCCATCGGCTCGGGTTTCCCCGGATCCATGCGGGTCAGGGTATACCCAGGTTTCACCAACTGGACATGGGTGCCTCGGCTTGGAGCCGAGAGAAAACACCCGGCTCGGTAAAAGGAATCAACTTGATTTGGTAAATTTGTAAATTTATAAATTGGTAAATGGAATCAACCAAATCAACTTGGTTTTGGGTGGTATAGGTTTGATTTGGCAAGTTAGAAAGCCGTTAGTAACCTGGGTCACAACCTGCTTATTCGTCCCCAAGAGTGCAGTTGGCTGCAAATTGGTCGCCTAGGATATCAAGCACGTGCTAACTTGTCCGAGCACCCAAGAAGGACAAATTCATTTTCACCGCCATGCCAAATATCTCTCTCGAAGATCTCTTGATCCACCCGGGCTCTGGGGTCCATGAATTTCCCGAAGAACAAAAAGCTGGAGGCTCCATGGGCATGGTTGTGGAACATTCAGCCTTTCTGCGATACTACAGGGGTGTGGGGAATGACCACTTCTGTGATACAACAGAAAGGGCTTCCTAAAGACTATTTTCTTCATATAAACGGGAATTCCCTTGTATCACAGAAGTGGGGAGAAACCCCTTGATCCCACAACGGTACTACAGTATGACTTTTCTACCTCACTTTCGACAAAATTCCTTTGGCTGAAACAAAAAAACGCAGCCGTCATCACCCCCAAAAATCCAGTTTTGGGACCCCTGGTTTAAGACACACTATGGACGACCTCATTGTATCCTTCTGTGAATTTTGCAGCCTTCCAGTCCGTGCCCAAAAAAGCAAAAACAAAAACATTTCGGTCTAGCTTCTTTTACGGAACAGCTCCAAATTATGTGGCTTCTGTTTGGTTATTTCCCCTTTGTTTTCCCCTTTAAAACCGACAAAGAGTACGCCCCAAAAAGAAGACAGACCCATTCTAGGGCTTGATTCCAACCATTCTTCTCAACCATCGTTCTTTTCAAAAACTGATGGCTGTTTTCCCTGGGATGCTGGAGGTTTTCTGCAAATGGAAGGGTTCCAGGATTTTCCTTTGGTGTGCTTCCTTTTGTTTTATTGTAAACCTAAAAAGGGATACCTCAAGCAACAAGCACACCCACGTATGGCCACCTGATGTCTGGCCAACATAAATAAACATAATGTCCGGTAGTGATAGATTCCCTTTAAAACCAGGGGAACATAAAAACACATATGGAAGAAGAAGATTCCCTCTAAAACCAGATTCCCTTTAAAACCAGTGATAGATTCCCTTTATACAAATGGTAGACGTTCCGTTTCGATCCGACGTCCTCGGAGACGGAGAGCAGCCGGCCGTGGCAAGACCAGTCGAGGCCTAAAAGCATCGAACCGAACACCCGGACCCCGCGCCGGGCCTCCGAAACGTGAAGGCCAAAGTCAGCTCCAAAATGGTAGGGTCAAGGGAAGCAAAGCCCAATTTTCCAAAAGCCCAAGGGAAAGGGGAATGAACGGGAAATAAGGGGAATTAACGGGAAAAAAAGGAAATTCACTTCCTTTTGCTTTTTCGCCCCCTGGAAAAAAGAGAAGATGTGTCCAATAGCGAGATCGATTCCCTTTGAAACCCACAGGGGAACATCCAAAAACATTTCTTTGCAACTGGAAGGTTTGGCGATCCCCGAAGTTGGACTGACTTTACCACGCCCAACGCCCAAGCGCCGTCCAAAGAGCGGGGGGGGGGGGCCGGCAGTGCCTGTTTTATCGAGATGAGTGCAAAGCCAAAGATTTCTGAAGCGACCAGGCATGCCCCCAAGCAAACAGACCATGACACACACACACACACTTTTTCTCTTATACAACATATATATATATTATGCTACATGAAAACAACGCCACTGGGCGCCTGGTGATTCTTGCTGGCACTGACATACATCCCAATGCAATTGCTGCCTTGCAATCCGGACGAAGGCGGGTTCGGCGAAAACCACTTAAGCTCAGCACGTGTCAAGGCGGGAAGTGTGTCTTAATGTTGACCCAGGATCTAAGTAGAACCCGTCCCATTCTTAGGGGGTGTTCCCCCCAAAAGTGATCTGAATCCCCACTAAAAGGGGACACCCCCCTATTAATCAACCAGGGGTTTATTAATCCGGGGTTAACATTGGTTGGCAAACAGCTTCGGCAAGCCTCTGCAAACACACATGCGGTTTGGCGCTCTTACCATGCACACCATGGCGAGACTTCGACTTCGAGTCAGCATCGAGGCATTGAGCGCCGCCCTTTTTCACGAAGCGTCAACACTTTGAATGGCTTGTCTTTGCAGTACTGAGACCAGCAAAGTTGACCGGTAGGTTATGTGTGTGTGTGTGTGTGTGGTGTGTGTGTGTGTGTGGTGTGTGTGTGTGTCTACGTGTCACGAATTCGATGGAAGAACATCAGGGTGCCAGGAAACACCAAGAAACGACTGGAGTCGGAAAGGGAACGCATCAATGCGTGGAAAAAGCGACCAAGCTTGCTGAGCTTTCCCACAAATGTCCCAGGAACATGTTTGTCGCATGGGTACGCTTCTTTGGGTGGGTTTGGGAGGGACATGTTTTACTCTTGTGGGGTTCCCCTAATTTAAGACATGCCCAACAAATTATGGTTGAGAGTTGACTAAACAGCCGGCTTTTTCGCCCGCCACAGGTTGGTCTCACATACTGCAATTAAGTTCTCGCCCCTTCGCTTCCCCCGGATGCCACGCCTGAAACTCTTTGAGAGTGCTTGGAAAGCACTGCCACACGCTGGTACTGCCGCGAAGACCGCGAAAAGGATTAACTGATCGATTTGACCGCGAGGGCTTGTGGCCCAAAACCCTGTACCCCTGGCCCACATGCATCGATAAACCCTGTACTGGTGACAAAAAATAGGTGGCAAGTGGATGTTCATCCACCCCAAAATTGGCTCGCCACCAATTGGTAACCCAGATTCTAACTCGCGTCCCCCTAAGTGGGATCGATCTTGCAACGCAAGGGGGTGAAAAACCCCAAGTGGTTAGCCACTTACCAACGCGAATCGAACATCCAAGTATCCATTCCGAGATCATGGATTCCTATGGATGGCGTCAACTGCGCAGTTCCTGGAACCGGAGCAAGGGGCAGAGTGACAAGTCGCGAAGCAGGCAAAGTCGGAAAAGCAAAGCAGCTCAGTAATTCACCCCAAATCACTCCAATACGTGCTTACCCCTCAAAACTCCAAGCCCTTGGGAAGTTAATCTTTTGCAGACATATAGCCCATGTTACCCAAAAAGTTGAAAAGTTGTGTTTTTAAGAGGTAAGAATACGTAACTGATTTCCGGATAGGGATGAACAATCATACTTGATCACTGCGATTGGTGCAAGTGTGCCTTTGGCACAAGTCCTTGTTCGGGAGATTCATACGATTCTTTGCTGAGAACGATAATCATTACAATCATCTGCACAAAACATTCTAATTCAACCGGACATGAGGGATCCCTGTGAAAGAAACCCTCATCATGCGTGACGAGGCACCCGGTGCCCGGAATGTGCCGTCGTTGTCGTCGTTATGTCCAAATAACAATTAAGCATCGAAACCTGGGCTGTCCTCAGATCCCCTGCTAAAAGTGAAACTTTTCGTGGGTTAAATTCGGAAACCCAACCACTCAACCCCAAAAAGCAAAAACATGAGGGCTTTTAGTGGGTTAAATTGACATCCCCCAAAGAAGCTAAACAAATCTACGGGCGGCGGGGAACCGCCGAGAAACCCAAAAGCCTCCCGCAAGCCCACACTGCAAGTGCCCCCAAGAGCGCCCCAGATCGTCACCTGAACAGTTGCCTTGTCCGCCAGTGTGGCTTTTTCGGGGGGGAACCTTCTTGGGGCTGTACCTTCAGTCTCCATGACCCTTAAAAAATAGGTCCACCCCATTATTTAGGGTAACGACCCCATTCTTAAAGGGTCATGGAGACTGGTCATGGAGACTCTAGGTAGAGGCAAAAACCAACGACGACACCTCCGACCCATGGTTCCAGCTCCCGGGTCCTTCTCAGATACCAGTCGGAAGATGACAATGTCCTCTGAGTTGGGACCTCAGATGCCCAGTCGATTTCCATGGGAAAAAATAATCGGCATCCTTTTTTGGCAGGTTGACTTTCCAGCAAGCGGAACCCTGCCCGGAGAAAAGTTGAAAAAAGGGCGGAATCCACTGGGCAACTGGGTCAATTAACATGCCAAGCCGCCCAAATGCCGTGGTGAATATGAACCTGGTTTCATGCTGCAAAGATAGTTTATGGCACGAGATGTTGTTTTCTCCGCGTTGGCATGTCCACCTCAACTCTGCGAACTTGTTCCGGTGGGATCATGACCCACTGCTGGGCCCTCAACTCTGCGAACTTGTGTCGATGGGATCATACCCGATTTTCCGAGCGTTTCGGTGTTTTGATGGGCAAACGACTGGAGAAGTCGTTGCAGGTTCAACAGTTGACTCCCCTAGGTCCTCCAGTAGAGAGGTTAGAAAAAGGGCACCAACTTTCTTCTGTAGTCTATTTTAGTAGGGGGTTCCCCCTCCCCAAAAATGGTAAAGGGCACCTAGCTGGGGGGACCTAGTACCGATTTGAAGAAATCCTGGAGCTCTTGAGCAACTCGGAACCGCCGGGCTTGCACCTCACGCCGCCGAAAGCAAATTTTCAGACAGCCCATGGACAACTTACTCGCTGGCACGCACGCATGTCATGCACTGCAAAGCGAAAACAAAGACATAAGAGGTCTGCATCGTCCTTGCCTTCTTTCACCAACCTACATTTGGAGATCCGCTGAGTGAATCTGGGGGAGCGCTTGCCCTTCTGCAACCGGCATTTGTGCTGAACTACTTGGGTGTTCGACCAAGTTTGCAAGTTGCTGGTAACCAGGTTATAACCCACCTAAGTGGGGTTGACCTTGTTATCCCGGGGTTATACCCCAAGTGGCTACTCGGATCCAAGTAGGGCAAGTTGCCGATAGCCCGAGCTCGGGGCAAAGGGCCAAAAGCTGCTCGTCCGCTGACAGCGCCTGAGCCAGAAACAAAGAGACGTGACGCTTGGTGGAAAACAACACGGTCCGTTGTCACCATTGTGTCAACTTGAACCCCATCTAGGTCCTCCAGTAGAGAGGTTAGAATAAGGGTACCAACTTTTTTTCTGTATAGTCTATTTTAGTAGGGGAACCCTCCCCCAAAAAAGGGGAGAGAAAGGGCACTACTGGGGGACCTAGCCATATCTTTGTCGGAGAGAGCTTCGCAACATGCCCCCGAATGAGCAATGTTGGTACTTGTAGCGCCAAGTTCCCCATGAGAAACTGTTGTACTCGCTCCAAGTTCCCACGCCTACGCATTCACAAACTCCTGATTCACAGGAATGTCCTTGTTAAAAAGGGATTGTGGCCCCACAAAGACCTCATTTTCAGGCATGGGTGTGTCTTCAATTGGAGGTACCCCTTCTCCGTGTCGTTTTGAAAGGGACACCACAGAACACCACCATTGTGGCAGGGGTCCCCTCAAAAAAACGCACCCGTATATTTGTTCTAGGTTCTCCAGATTTGAGAGGTTAGAATAAGGGTACCCTTTTTCCTTTCTGTCTATTTTAGTAGGGGTTCCTCTCAACCAAAAAAGGCGAGAGAAGGGCGCCTAACTGGGGGACCTAGTTTAGATGCTTAGGTGAGTCTTGGGGCCCAAAATCTTCGAATTGGACATCACGGTTTCGAACTTTTTTCTCCGGATTGACCTTTGCCTGTTCTGAGCAAAACGCGTGGCAGCTCACCACCTCGATGTCGGGCTCCTGGACACGTGGCCATGGGTTGCTCTAAACGAGGAAAAAGTCGGTCTCGCCTTTGGTAGAGGGGCGATGGGGTAGTTAGTAAGTGGTTAGTTTTTGCTTGGTGAAAAGTGTACTTACCAGGGTTATAAGTCTCTGTTCAGTATTCAGTGGGCTGTAATCAGGACTTTCTAACCACTCACTGAGTACCCGATCGCCCTTTAAGTAGGGCTGACGGAAAAGCCATTTGCATCCAAAAGGTCGTTTTGAGACGATTTATGGCGATTTTGTCACGCCAACAAGGGAATCACCATGTTTCGCGGGGTCATCAAATTACTTTTGGGGAGGGCGTCCCTTATCACATTTTTTGAGAACTGTCTTTGTGGGTGCGACTTTTGCAGTGACCGGGTAGGGGAGAAAGGAATCTGTGTCTTTGGCTGTTTCACTTCACTTCTTCTTATGTTTATTTGTGTCTCTCTTTGTCGGTTCTTTGTTTGTCTTCTTTGCCTTGCTCTTATTTCTACCTTTACATTTGCCTATCTATATACCTGTCTATCTATCGCCTGTGCATCAAACTATCTATGTATCTAGCTACCTAACAACTTACCCACCTATCTACCTATCACCTATCATATCATCATATCAAACTATCTATGTATCTAGCTACCTAACAACTTACCCACCATCTACCTATCACCTATCATATCAAACTATCTATGTATCTAGCTACCTAACAACCTACCCACCTATCTAGCTACCTATCTACCTATCTACCTATCTACCTTTCTACCTATCTATCTATCTATCTCACAAATCTATCTACCTGCCTACCTATCCAACCTGATGTTCATCTCTGGATGTTCATCTAATCCAATCTCATCTAATCTGTTCTATCTATACTTCAGTCAGACAAAAGTTTATGCGTCCTGCCTGTTTTTTTAAAAGACGCCTTCAGGTCAGCCGCGGATCGAATTGACAAGTGCGGTTTGTGCGACAGGCGTGGGACGGTCAATTATCCCCCTGTTGAAAAATACAAGAAAAAAAGGCGTCCCAGGTCCAAAATTGACCGCGCACACCCCCGTAGGTCTCTTCCGAAAGGGTTCTAGGGGGAAAGGGTTGTAATCGCGCAGACCTTCAAGAAGCGCAATTTTGGTCTGGCCAATGTATACATATAATATATATATAATATATATATATATTATCAATCCTATCCTATCCCATATATCTAATCTATCTAGTCTATCTCATCTATCTAACCTATCTCTCTAGGTTACCCTTGAAGCAAGACACACTTATGTGTGTGTGCAGCTTGTGCTGTGTGTGTGTGCAGCTTGTGCTGGGTGGTCCTGAACACACACTTGCCAGACACCGTGGCGTCTTCTCATGATCATCAGCCAGCAGGACATTGCGCAGTACCCCACCGTGAAGCACCATGGGTTGAGTAGAGAAACTCCCCACACTAATCTAGCTTTTTTGTGGTCCAAGCGACCAGCACAAACATGTAAGAACTCAGTTGGGTGGAAAAAGAACCCCTTTGGCAACTGTTGCCCCTTAGGGACCTGGAAACGACTGGCCAATGGGAA
The DNA here is from genome assembly GCA_963377175.1 of Effrenium voratum. Taxonomy (NCBI): domain Eukaryota; class Dinophyceae; order Suessiales; family Symbiodiniaceae; genus Effrenium; species Effrenium voratum. The sequence continues at coordinate 3,864,280 of CAUJNA010001112.1, forward strand.
AACCAAAAGGTCAGATCCAGTATTCTTGGCTTTGGGCAAAGAGCCATAGCAAAGCGGATTCGCCTTGGCCAACTCAAATCTGTCCTCAGCCAATCTCACCTTCCGCTCGGGTTCCCAAATACTTGCTGCTGCTTAGTAGGGAATGATTCAGGGTGCTGGGAATGTCAAAGGTCATTCCAACTCATTCCCTGCTGAGAACCAGCAATAATTTTCACCCACCCCCAATTCGCGTGGGCAATAGAGAGTCTGGCACGTAAGACCAACATGTTGTTGGCTTGCCTCAATTCAACGACACAAAGAAAGGAAGATCTGGCAATTGCCAGCAAACAATCTTGCGGCTTCCTTCAATCTAAGAACTTTCCTATTTCACGCCGGGAGTACGTCCTAAAATTATCAAAAATAATCCCAAATAAAACAAAATAACCAGGACGTAGGCTAAAATAGGGTGAGTCCCCAGAGGGCGTAATTAATCCCGAAAAACCCTTTAACTCAATAGAAATTAGACAGAACTGGAAAGCTCGCAAGTGAAATTCTTGTGGAACTCCCTGGTCCTCTAGTCGCCTCACCAAGCTCGCGCTCGGCATCCTTCGCGGGAAGGGCCGTTTCTCGCGCGGCTGCCGTTGCCCGCGTTGCCGACGGCCAACCTGTTTCCTTGAGACCTGCGTACTAGGTCCTCCAGTAGAGAGGTTGGAATCAGGGTACCAACTTTTTTCCTTTTTGTCTATTTAGTAGGGAACCCTCCCAACCAAAAAAGGGGAGAGAAGGGCACCGGGGGACCCTAGTGGGTATGAATAAGGGCCCCCCTTTGGTGGACAGACGTTGGGAAACTCAGAACCACCATTGGCGGTGTTCCTTGGAAAAACATGTGTTTTTAAAGCCTATTTCCAGTAGTGGACTCGTAAAATCAACAGGGAAAACTGAACAAAACTTGAAGCAATAAAAGGGACCCGACTAGCTCCGCCCGGTCCGGCCTGAAGTGTCAAGGAGAAAGCATTGGCAACTCACGTGTGCAGCGATCGTGGGTCCCAGGTCACTTTTGGGTATGGCCGGAAAAAGAACACCTATAGATCTTCAAGCTCTAATGTGTCAGTCGACTCTCTGAGGGCCAGGTGTCGCTTCCCAGCCCCTCTCTTTCATCCCTTATGGGGCACTTTTCGACTCGAAGCGCGAAAAACTGACGTGGACAAAGATCATGCTCGTCTAGGTCCTCCAGTAGAGAGGTTCGAATAAGGGTCCGACTCTTTTCTTTTTTGTTTATTTTAGTAGGGGAGCCCTCCCCCCCAAAATTACACCAGCAGAGACCCCAAACAGTTGAGGGCTGACGGGCGAGCACAAACATGCCAACAGCTTGTGGCTTTCTGCGCTTCAACACGGATGAATCAAAATGATGCAGTCGTGAACCTGGCGCGCGTTGCGTTGCTGCACGTGTGTTGCTGGCGTGCTTCGCGCTTCAGCACCGCGCCAGAACTGAGGTTGGGCAAGCGCGCGCGATGGCGGGCGAGCGCGCGCGCGTGAACGCAAGTGTGGCCGCGCAAGCACGCAGTCACATGGGCAGTTCAAACACACATGTCCAATTCAGACACACATGTGTGTACACGTGGAACACACATACGTATACGACTGAAACAGTATACATTCACCTGCGGCACACGCATAAATGTGTTGAGCTGGAAAACAAACATGTGCTTCTTGGAAAGCACACACACACATGTGCAAACGTGGAACGCACATATGTGTTCACTTACGACACGCTAATGCGTTCACGTGGAACACACATGTGTGTTCACTTGGAACACAATGAAACGCGTGTCCAATTCAGACACACATGTGTGTACACGTGGAACACACATGCGTTCACCTGGAACACAAAGACGCGCAATTAAAGCACACATGTGTGTACGCGTGGGACACACATATGTATACCACTGGAACACAAACATGTGTCCACCTGGAACACCGCGTGTGCGATTAAAGCACACATGTGTGTACATGTGGAACACACATATGCGCACACGTGAGCAAACATAAATGCTCACCTAAATCGCACACACATGCGCGCACCTCGAAAACAATCATGCGTTTTCTGGAGCGCATACATGTGCACACCTGGAGAGCACCAAACGTATGTCCTAACAGTGTTCACCTAGCACATACTAATGTGTTCACGTGAAACACACATCTGTTCACCTGGAACACAAACACGTGTCCAATTGGAACACACATGTGCGTACACGTGGAACACACATATGTGCACACGTGAACACGCATATGTGCACACGTGAACACTCACATATATGTGCACCCGGAACACACACCCGTGTGCTCATCTGATAACAACCATGTGTTCTCCTGGAACACAAACACGTGTCCAATTGGAACACGCATGTGTGTACACGTGAACACACATATGTGTACACGTGGGAGACGCAAATGCGCACACGTGAACACACACACATGTGCACACGTGGAACACACACATGTGTACTGCACATGTGAACACACACATTTATGCGCGCGCGGAAAACACAGACACACACGAGTGTTCATCTGATAACAAACACGTGGTCTCCTGGAACACAACCGTGTGTCTAATTGGAACACAACCGTGTGTACACGTGAACACACATATGTGTACACGTGAACACACACATATATATGCGCACCCGGAACACACACACACACACGTGCGTTCATCTGAAAACAAACATGTATTCACCTGAAACACAAACACGTGTCCAATTGGAACAAACATGTGTGGACACATGAACTCACAAATGTGTACATGTGGAACACACATATGTGTGCAAATGAACACACATACATGCGCACGCGGAGCAGACACACACACACACACGCGTTCATCTGATAACAAACATGTGTCCTCCTGGAACACAAACACGTGTCCAGTTGGAACGCACATGTGTGCACGCGCGAACACACAATGTGTGCCGTGAACACACATACAAAAAAGTGCACGCGGAGCAGACACACACGCACGTGTTCATCTGATAACAAACATGTGTTCTCCTGGAACACAACCGTGTGTCTAATTGGAACACAGACGTGTGTACACGTGAACACACATATGTGTACACGTGAACACACACATATATACGCGCACCCGGAACACACACACACGAGTGTTCATCTGAAAACAAACATGTGTTCACCTGGAACACAAACACGTGTCCATTGGAACACACATGTGTGTACACGTGAACACACATATGTGTACACGTGGGAGACGCAAATGCGCACACGTGAACACACACATGTGCACACGTGCAACACACACATGTGTACTGCACATGTGAACACACACATTTATGCGCGCGCGGAAAACACAGACACACACGAGTGTTCATCTGATAACAAACACGTGTTCTCCTGGAACACAACCGTGTGTCTAATTGGAACACAGACGTGTGTACACGTGAACACACATATGTGTACACGTGAACACAGCACACGTGGAACACACACATGTGTACTGCACATGTGAACACACACATTTATGCGCGCGCGGAAAACACAGACACACACGAGTGTTCATCTGATAACAAACACGTGTTCTCCTGGAACACAACCGTGTGTCTAATTGGAACACAGACGTGTGTACACGTGAACACACATATGTGTACACGTGAACACACACACATATATATGCGCACCCGGAACACACACACACACGTGCGTTCATCTGAAAACAAACATGTGTTCACCTGGAACACAAACACGTGTCCAATTGGAACACACATGTGTGGACACGTGAACACACAAATGTGTGCACGTGGAACACACATATGTGTGCAAATGAACACACACACACATGCGCATGCGGAGCAGACACACACACACGTGTTCATCTGATAACAAACATGTGTCCTCCTGGAACACAAACACGTGTCCAGTTGGAACGCACATGTGCGCACGCGTGAACACACAATGTGTGCACGTGAACACACATACAAAAAAAGTGCACGCGGAGCAGACACACACGCACGTGTTCATCTGATAACAAACATGTGTTCTCCTGGAACACATACACGTGTCTGATAAGAACACACATGTGTGTACACGTGAACACACATATGTGTACACGTGCAACACGCATATGTGCGCACGTGAACGCACATATGTGTACATGTGGAACACACATATGTGCACACGCGAACACACACACACACATATATATGTATATATATGCGCGCCCGGAACACGCACACACACACACATGCGTACACCTGGAACACATATGTGTGTATGTCTGGAAAGCACATTTCTGTTCACCTGCAACACACATATGTGTTCACCTGGAACCCATATATGCGCTCACTTGGAACAGGCATTTGTGTTCACGTGCGACACTGGTGCAGACCTGGATCACACAAGCATGTTTAACCAGAACAAACTTCTGTGTTGACTTGTAACACACATATGTGTACACATGGAACACACGTGTGTGCACATGTGGAGAAACATGTGCAACACAAATGTGCAACACACATGCATTCACCTGGGCAACAAAAATGTGTTCGCATGGACAAATCAAGTTCCCGAAGCCAACTGTGAGGCGCTATTCCATGGGGCTCTGCCTTGAACAACGCTTGTGTTTTATATGCATGTCCCAAGTAGGAAAATAGTGTTCGTGTACGATCAATCAAGCTTTTTTGCAACATGTTGCTAGCGTGCGAGCTGCTGCTGCTGCTGCTGCTACTACTGCTAGTACTATCAGTATCGGATGCGTCTCCAGCAGTTACAGGCTTCAGCTTAGCAAAAGCTTTCCGGCGCATTGCGCTTCTTTCTCGCTTAGCTGCACAGTGTCTTTCGTATCGATTGCTAAAGTGCTTTGATCGTATTGTGGCAACTCTTCGTATCGATTCAGTAAAGCATTTGCTTTCGCAGGGAAATACGCAACCCAATTCTTCCGTATGCTCGGTACAAGGCATCCCTGCCGTCTTGCCTCAGCCGTTGTTTCTCCCCTTTGTCCAGCAAATCGCACTCCATGATAATTGCATGCGAGGAGAGCGGAAGCAAATTTGGATTGAAGCGTAACTGGGAACCGGTCACAGCTGACCACTGCGCTAGCGCCTTGCTAGCGCGCGGCTAGCGCGGGTTCGCCGTATTTTTTGGAGTCACGGCGACCATCTGTGTGGATTTGACAAATTAAGGCCACGTAAGATGAAGGTAAACGTGCGGGCTGGCTTCAAGTACTAAGTAAGAACTGCAACATTACACCCTTGAAAGCCACGCAAAGCCCATCGCGGCAACCCACGCGCCAACTCTTGGAAACCAAGATCACCGAAGACCCTAGCGCAAACCAAGCGCCATCCTAGCGCCTCCAGTGGGGAGCGGGCAATCCATTGGTATTTGCAGGACTCCGCTTTGTGTGAATGAAAAACTGCACAAAGTGACTGCGACGGTGGCCTCTGTAGACTAAACCCCCTTACTAGGAATTTTGACCGGATCGCATATGTGTTTTATCAGAACAATCGCATGCTTTCACCTGGAACACAAACATGTGCTGACGTGGAACACACTCATGTGGTCACATGCAAAAAGTGCGTGTTCACTTGGAACGCGCCGATGTGGTCAGCTGGAACACACCAAGAACACACAATCATTTACTTGAAGCACTCGTACGTGCATCCGCAGCATGCTGCCTGTGGCTTGATCAAGCGCACGCGCGCGCTCAAACACACGTTTCTGAGCCTCAAACACACATGCGTGCCCGCGGAATACACCGCGAATGACCAGGGAGCCGTGCCAGGCATCCAGGCTGGGGGACAACAAGAAGGAACAAAGGGAGACAAATGAACCCGTCCGCCCGGAGAGCCGTGCCAGACATCCAAGCTGGGAGACAAACGAATCCGTCCACCCAGAGAGCCGTGACAGGCATCCAGGCTGGGAGACAACCGGGGCCAAATAAAGGGAGACAAAGGGAGACAAATGAATCCGTCAGGCAAATGGAGGGAGAGGGAGACAAATGAACCCGTCCGCCGGGAGAGCCGGGACAACCCCAGGTGCCAAGAGCACCACTGGGTATCTCGGCGTAAGGTTCGTTGAACATCCTCGAAGAATCGATAGAGGATTTAACTCCAGCGTGATTCACGTTTGTTTCACCGGGGGGTTAACAGAGCCTTCTCGTAGCTGAAGCCGCGCACCGCAGCGCACCGCTATCGTCAGCTCGGGACCGCAACTGATAACGAGGCACTGAACGAACAGACAGGGTGTAGCCAACGATAGACAAGGAAGACGACCCACCACGAGCCCAAGCGAAATCGAAGTCCAGATGAAGGGCAGACAGAGGACCCTGTCCCCAACATCCACAAGACAAGGAATGACCGAAGCCAGGGCCGAAGCCGAAGGCAAACCAGACCCCGCCAAAAGGACAGAACCGCGGGAAGTGAAGGAAACCGCGGAGCGTGAGTGCCACACATCCAGGCTGGGAGACAACGGGAGACAAATGAATCCGTCCACCCAGAGGGGCATCCAGGCTGGGAGACAACGGGAGACAAACAAAGGGAGACAAAGGGAGACAAATGAATCCGTCCACCCAGAGAGGCATCCAGGCTGGGAGACAACGGGAGACAAATAAAGGGAGACAAAGGGAGACAAATCAATCCGTCCACCCACAGAGATGGGAGACAAATGAAGGGGAACCAAGGGAGACAAGTGAATCCGTCCGCCTGGAGAGCCGTGACAGACATCCAGGCTGGGAGACAAGGGGAGCCAAATGAAGGGAGACAAAGGGAGACAAGTGAAACTGTCCACCCAAAGAGCCGTGCCAGGCATCCAGGCTGGGAGACAACGGGGGACAAATGAAGGGAGACAAAGGGAGACAAGTGAATCTGTCCGCCTGGAGAGCCGTGCCAGACATCCAGGCTGGGAGACAACGGGAGACAAATGAAGGGAAACAAAGCCCAGAGAGCCGTGCCAGACAAATGAAGGGAGACAAAGGGAGACAAATGAACCCGTCCACCCAGAGAGCCGTGCCAGGCATCCAGGCTGGGAGGCAACGGGAGAGAGACAAACGGTGACAAATGAACCCGTCCACCCAGAGAGCCGTGCCAGGCATCCAGGCTGGGAGACAACGGGAGACAAATGAAGGGAGACAAAGGGAGACAAGTGAATCTGTCCGCCTGGAGAGCCGTGCCAGACATCCAGGCTGGGAGACAACGGGAGACAAATGAAGGGAAACAAAGCCCAGAGAGCCGTGCCAGACAAATGAAGGGAGACAAAGGGAGACAAATGAACCCGTCCACCCAGAGAGCCGTGCCAGGCATCCAGGCTGGGAGGCAACGGGAGACAAATGAAGGGAGACAAAGGGTGACAAATGAACCCGTCCACCCAGAGAGCCGTGCCAGGCATCCAGGCTGGGAGACAACGGGAGACAAATGAAGGGAGACAAAGGGAGACAAATGAACCCCTCCACCCCAGAGAGCCGTGACAGGCGTCCAGGCTGGGAGACAACCGGGGCCAAATAAAGGGAGACAAAGGGAGACAAATGAATCCGTCAGGCAAATGGAGGGAGAGGGAGACAAATGAACCCGTCCGCCGGGAGAGCCGGGACAACCCCAGGTGCCAAGAGCACCACTGGGTATCTCAGCGTAAGGTTCGTTGAACATCCTCGAAGAATCGATAGAGGATTTAACTCCAGCGTGATTCACGTTTGTTTCACCGGGGGGTTAACAGAGCCTTCTCGTAGCTGAAGCCGCGCACCGCAGCGCACCGCTATCGTCAGCTCGGGACCGCAACTGATAACGAGGCACTGAACGAACAGACAGGGTGTAGCCAACGATAGACAAGGAAGACGACCCACCACGAGCCCAAGCGAAATCGAAGTCCAGATGAAGGGCAGACAGAGGAGGACCCTGTCCCCAACATCCACAAGACAAGGAATGACCGAAGCCAGGGCCAAAGCCGAAGGCAAACCAGACCCCGCCAAAAGGACAGAACCGCGGGAAGTGAAGGAAACCGCGGAGCGTGAGTGCCACACATCCAGGCTGGGAGACAACGGGAGACAAATGAATCCGTCCACCCAGAGAGCCGTGCCAGGCATCCAGGCTGGGAGACAACGGGAGACAAATAAAGGGAGACAAAGGGAAACAAATGAATCCGTCCACCCACAGAGATGGGAGACAAATGAAGGGGAACCAAGGGAGACAAGTGAATCCGTCCGCCTGGAGAGCCGTGACAGACATCCAGGCTGGGAGACAACAGGAGCCAAATGAAGGGAGACAAAGGGAGAAAAGTGAATCTGTCCACCAAAAAAACAGTGCCAGGCATCCAGGCTGGGAGACAACGGGAGACAAATGAAGGGAAACAAAGGGGTGCCAGACATCCTGGGAGACAAAGGTAGACAAATGAACCCGTCCACCCAGAGAGCCGCGCCAGGCATCCAGGCTGGGAGACAACGGGAGACAAATGAAGGGAGACAAAGGGAGACAAATGAACCCGTCCACCCAGAGAGCCGTGCCAGGCATCCAGGCTGGGAGACAACGGGAGAAATCAAGGGAGACAAAGGGAGACAAATGAACCCGTCCACCCAGAGAGCCGTGCCAGGCATCCAGGCTGGGAGAGAACGGGAGACAAATGAAGGGGACAAAGGGAGACACATGAACCCGTCCACCCAGAGAGCCGTGCCAGATCCAGGCTGGGAGACAACGGGCGACAAATGAAGGGAGACAAAGGGAGACAAGTGAATCTGTCCACCCAGGCATCCAGGCTGGGAGACAACGGGAGACAAATGAAGGGAGACAAAGGGAGACAAATGAACCCGAGCCGCGCCAGGCATCCAGGCTGGGAGACAAATGAAGGGAGACAAAGGGAGACAAATGAACCCGTCCACCCAGAGAGCCGTGCCAGGCATCCAGGCTGGGAGACAACGGGAGACAAATGACAAAGGGAGACAAATGAACCCGTCCACCCAGACTGGATCATCCAGGCTGGGAGACAACGGGAGACAAATGAAGGGAGACAAAGGGAGACAAGTGAACCCAGGGAGACAAACGAACGCGTCCACCCAGAGAGCCGTGCCAGGCATCCAGGCTGGGAGACAACGGGAGACAAATGAAGGGAGACACAGGGAGACAAATGAACCCGTCCACCCAGAGAGCTGTGCCAGGCATCCAGGCTAGGGCTTGGCAACAGGCGAGCCACCTTAAATGAATTTAGAACCCCTCACAGTAAACTGTTTGGGGAAAAAGGGGTAAAAGGGCACTTCTGGGGGACCTAGTCGTATTCCACAGATCCTCTGACATCACAAGTCAATGGTGCATGTGTTCGCAAGTCGCTGTGAGAGACCAGCGGCGAGGACAGGCGAAGCGGAGGAAGTCCCTCACATATGGCGGTGGTTGTCAAGAATAGGGCAACCCCAAAATGGGTTGCCCTGGTGGCAACATGCGGCCCGGTGGTGGTTTAATTTTGACCCACACGCAAATGATGCATCTCCTGCGGAGTCATAGTCACAGGTGTCATTCTGTCCGCTGACACGTCGACTACTTTTACTGTCCAACTTCTGAGTCCCCCCTTGTCATGTTTGGCGTTGCAAGCAACCATTGGCAACACACATGCCGATGGCATCTTGCGATCCCTAAGGGGTCAAGTGCCTTGTCAAGAAAGCCTGAAAGCAACCAACCAGCTGCCGCTCTTTTCCCTCAAGCCATCTCAACTCTCAACGCTCTCAGCGGAGGAAGAGGAAGATCCTAGCGGTCCGGGAGCTTTGAAAAGGCACCGTTCCAAAGTGCAGAATGAAGTCATCACTCAACTAGGGAACAACAAATCTGGGCCCTCAAATACCACGCTGAAAGTGACTCACTTTTAGCGGGTTAAATGGAAACTACCACTAAACACTAAAAGGCGAAAAGGCTAAGGGGATGGCTGGGAGCCACCCAGAAATAGATGTGCCATGTGTCCGTGCTTCGGACGGCTTGTGTCAAAGCGATGCACCTGCAAGCAAACACAAATTCGAACTGCACCTCCGACGCAGTCATGGCGAAAACTCCTTGTGCGTCATGGTGAGGGTCCTTTAATACCAATGGTTGCCCAAGCTCCCTATTCAGGGGTCCATGACCATTCCTATCAACCCCAGATACACGGGTGCTTTCACCACGGCAAACAAGTGTTAAAGCGGGAAACGTCGGAAGTTAGGAAACAGGCAAGCGGGAACTGCAAGCTGCCCGTGAAAGCGAAAAGCTGAGAGTGTCAGCGGTTTTCAGCGGTCTCAAGTCATGCGCCGAAGCTTCATCTGCGCTTCGCGGAGTGGCCGGAAACATCCGAGCATCACCTTTTGTAGGTTAAAAAGTAATCATTTGGCCTTCCTCCTACTAACATGGCACCTGACAGGGGGTCCAAGAGGAAACTTGTCTTCTAGGTACCCTCCCACAGGTGGCATGTTAGTGGGAGGAAGGGTAAGTCATAATCAAAACCTGGTATATATGGTCTGCCCAACAAAATATGTAAAGAATCAAAAAAGCGGCTGTGGCTGGGATTGTCCCTTATTAGCCTTCTACCGTGGCTCATGTGTTTCGCAAAGGTCTCGTTGGGGCCAAGGTCATCAACCGTGATGCAGATGTGCCGCAATGGGGGCTGGAAGCGGGGGTCAAACTAAGGCAGTGCGTGGATCGCCAAATGCTGTTTTTTTTTTTTCCCCATGCACTTTACCCCAAAAACCGATCGCAACAGTGAGTGAAAAATCAAAAATGCAGCAACTTGGCTATCTAGGGATGGTACCCGGCTGTACCAAGCGTGTTTCCGCAGCTGCCCAGTCGTGGTAGAAGGACACCCACCCTTGGGGTTGACCAGTGGGGCCCGAACAGGCAAACTGGGAGGCTTTTCTTGTCTAGGTATTTGTTTAAGCAGGGGAACCCTCCCCCAAAAGAGGGTAAAAGGGCACTACTGGGGGACCTAGTTGTGCACTGCTTAAGAATGTGAATCCAAGGGAGATGCAGCCTGCTCAGGCCTGTTTCAAAGTCCAAGAGAATAACAGAGACAACCCACACGCACAGAGTTCCTCTTTTGACTAGACTTGAAACTAGGGGTGATTCATTGGGTTTAAGTCTATCTTGGGGTAGTCAAAAGGAACCGTGCACACACACACACATTCTGAAGGACACTGCCGCAAATCGGGAAGCCATTAAAACCCTTCCTTTGTATCCACCAGAACGAGCCCAAGAAACATTGCCAGGCCTGGCTTGGCCTTCTTGGCTGTCCGGTTCTCCTTCTTCTCCTGGCCAGTGCTTCCAGTTTCTCACTAAAGGAAACTGGGCGGCAAGCCCTGGGCGGGCAATCGGTGATGTTTTTCTCTGGGCAAAAGCATGAGAGTGATCTCACTGTGTCATTGGCATAAGACAACCACGCCACTTTGTTTGACCCCATATTAATCAACCCCAGCTTGTGAATACGCGGGTCTCTGGGTTTTGTGGGGATTCATCATCTTTGGAGGCGAACACCCCCGATATTTCGAAACTGGGGTTGATTAATCTGGGGTCAACATTATAGTACTGAGGGGGTTGCAACGGTAAAATTGTGGGGCCAGTCCACGGTGTACCTCTAGGCTTTACATGATGGTTGCTGGCCTACGAAAGTGTTAACTGCAAGCACTGGACCGGGGAAATAACAACTCAATCACGAATTCACACTCCTTCCGCCTTGTTTGGAAGAAGTCCACCCATGACATGTAGAGCTGCCAAAGTGCAGAAAACACCAAAGCACAGTGCCTTCTTCTGCCGCTTCTTCTCTTTCTTCGCACGCTTCTTTTCACGCCTCGACACTTCTCCGCAAATAATTCGGAAGAGCCTTGCCTCCAACTGTCCATCTCAAAGAGCAATCTCTCAAGACAAGTTGTAGGAAAGTTGTAGGAACAATCTCGAAGTTTGCAAATAGGAAGCAGACTCTGAACCTTCCAAGTGGAGCCGCGCACACCACAGTCCACGGCCGAGTCTGCTCGGGACTTCAAAGCGGCAAGGCCGATGACTCGGCAAGCCGAGCCGCTTCTTCTCCTTCTTTGCCTTCTTCTCAGCCTTGGACGCCGCCTTCGCTGCCTGAGCGTGGGCGCGGTCTCGCAGTGCTTCGTTGCTTACCCATGGGCTGTGCAAACCGATCCCATGCTAAAAGCTGAACTTGTCGTGCATGAATGGAAGCTACCACTGAACCAACTAAGAACCTAAAGTCTAAGGGAATAGAACAAAAAGATGAGGGAAAAGGAGTACAGCAACTAGGAACAGATCAAACTGTTTTTTCCCCGCAACATGCAAAGGGTTTTGGGCCACAGCTAAGTTGGGATCGGAGTTGTGAGCTCAGCTTCTCTCATGGTTGCTGCTATCCAGTTGAATCACGCAAAAATGACACAAAACTGACAACACAAAGCCATCCATGAGTTCATCATGGGGTTTCCGATGACTTTGGCGCCAAACACATGGGCAACTTACAATTCCTTCAGTCCACTGGACAAAAACATATTGCCGGCAGTGATAGATTCCCGACACAAAACTGACAAAACAAAGCCATCCATGAGTCCATTACGGGGTTTCCGATAACTTTGGCGCCAAACACATGGGCAACTTACATTTGCTTCAGTCTACTGGAAAACAATAAAACAATTATTTCCAGTACTGATAGATTCCCTTTGAAACCAAAGGGGAGAATTAAGAACATATTAAATTCACTTCAGCAAATGGAAGGCAACCGTGTTGCACGTTCGGCTCGGCCTTCTTCTGTTCTGCACGCTTCAGAACCTGCGTCCACGCGCAGCAGTGGATGTGAACCACTCCACGCCAACAAGGCCGTGGTGACCAAAAACCAGCCCTCTGTTGGCGTGTTTGCCCCCTGAACAAAAATGTGAAAATCTGTTGAAACGTGAAATTGGTTGCCTCTAAAACCAACAGGAAAACATGAAAACAAGGACTTTCCCAGCACATGGAAATCTCTTCAGAAGTGAAATCGAGTCCCTTTCTAGGTCCTCCAGATTTGAGAGGGTACCAACAATTTTACGGTTTTGTCTATTTTACTAGGGGGCCCTCCCCTACAAAGGGGAGAGAAAGGGCACCTAGCTGGGGGACCTAGCTTGAAAACCAACAGGTGAACAAAAACAAAGATTTTCGGATGGAAGGAGCAACCCACTGGTCTGGGTTTTGCTGGGTGTGCCCCTCTTTCGTGCCATTGTTCAGTCGGAAAAAAAATCTATAGAGCCCTGTCAAAGCCAGATGCCGCGACAGTGTAGGGCATCTCTGAGAAGAAACACCGAGGAAAACAAACAGCGTTAGGATACATGCCATGCTTCACTGACCATCACACATAAAAGGCAGATATATATCACATCGTGCTTTTGTGACTAAGGGCAGATTTCGGCCAGACCGTTCTTGCTCGTGAGGCGGGACGCAGAGTGTGACCCTTTCGTCTCAACTATGGGTTGCCAGGAAATACGCAAAGCCAAACGGGTACCCTCCGTTTGCTTGAGTCCCCTAGAACCAACAAGGGAAAATCCAACAGCCTCTTGCCCAAACAGAAGGTGCCCTCGTTCCAATGTACGCTGACGGCTGACTGGATTTGAAAAGCCGTCCGTTGCAAAGGCCTTCCTTCCATGTTGGATCGAGCTGGTAAACTAAGCTTAGGATGAATGTGGGTGTGTCATTTTTTAAGGATGACCCCCCAAAAAGGTGGTTTTCCTTAAAACCATCCAAAAAGATGTATTCTCAACAAAGAGACACCCATGCATCCCTCCACACGCAATCCAGCCGCTTTGGAGAAAACAAAAAAAACAACCTCTCTCTAGAGCGAGGCCACACCATCCTCGTTGTGATAACCCTGGAAACAACCACATGCCCAGCTATGAAACGGACAGAGCCCCAACGGGAGCCCCGCCCCTTTCGAAAGGGACATAGTCTAGGGGTCCTGACATTATACACCTGAACATTGCCTTGTTTGCTGGTGGTTTCCCTGTATTTTGGTGTTGAAAAAGCAACATGTCTCAAAATTGTTGCAACATGGTCTTCTTTTTTCTTTTCTTTTTTCGGAGCACTGTCTGGCGAAGGGTCCCAGCAGATTCCATGCTTGATCCTGTCACAAAATCCGGAGACCCGTTCTCATCCTTTGGGCGTACCACCAGTGATATTACATACCTTCCATTTGGTTAAGACCAATGGACAAATGAGAAAAGTACTTCCAGTAGTGATAAATTCCTTTCAAACCAACAAGGTAAAATAATAATCATAAAAATAATAAACAATAATACGAATAATAATAAAATCATTTCAGCAAATGGAAGGCTCAAAACGATGGATTCGGTCTCTGGTCTATTTTAGTGGGGGTTGGGATGTTCACTGGGGGATTTTGGGGGTTGACCCATGGCCAAATGAGCCGTATTTTTTAATGGTGTGGGGCCTATACACTGGAAGCACATACCTACGCGGAGGCGACGCGGCTGTCTTTCCCCCTAGGAGTTTGGCTACGCTACGCGGAACATATTTGTTGACAAGTGGCTACGCGGGGGGCTACGCCGGGGCTAAGCGAATATGCGTTGGCAACCGGAAGTAGTAGTAGCACCAGCAGCAGCAGGCGGTAGTCGTAGTAGCAGAAGTAGCAGAAGTAGCAGAAGTAGCAGAAGTAGTAGTAGTTGTTGTTGTTGTTGTTGTTGTTGTTGTTGTTGTTGTTGTTGTTGTTGTTGTTGTAGTAATCCACTCCCCCTATTAATGAGTGACCCCTATTAATAATAAATGCAAATCCGGGGCCCGAGCCCAGATTTCCACTCCGCACAATTGCTTTTCCATTGCGCCAATACTAAACCAATACTAAAGTCTTGGAATCCTTATTAGGGGGCACTTTTAGCAACCTTCCAGCCTCACTTTTCAAAAGGTGGGTTCCTCAATTCCCCACAAGGATGCTTCCCCAAAAGCTGGCTTCCCCAAAAGGTTGGGTTCTTTTGGTGGGTTCCCCAAAAGGTTGTTCTTGACTCTCTCCCCAAAAGGTTGTCCCTGGTTGTCCCTGACTCCCTGACTTCAATGCAAACAAGTTTCAATGCTTTGGGGGATATTAAGGAAACCAGTGCCTCCACAAAGGGTTCGAAGGGGGGTAAAAGAACTGGCTGCAGACTGTGTTTGTCACCTGGCTGCGGTCTGTCTGGTCTGGCTGCCTGGGCAGAGCTCTGTCCTGGGTTTGCACCAAAAAACTACGAAACATCCTTTCTGCCTGGCTGTCCCGCTTTTTGTAGGGGTTATGGGGAGCCAAACCACACTTACTCCGCCCTGGCTGCCTTGCCTGCCTGGCTAGCTGCACCCAGCTAGGCTGACCTAGCTGTCTCTGTCTTGCCTGGCTGGCTCCAAAAGAAGCTCTCCCAGCAGTGCAGCTCAAACCAGAAAAGCAACAACAACATCAACAACGGCTAATTAGCTTCATATGTCAAACAACTGCATATATATATATATATACATACTTAACAACACCAAAAGCTGCATTTTGGGGGCACTTTCGAGGCAGTCCTTCTGTCTGGCTCACCTATGCCCGGAGGCAAAGGGTGATCCACGAAAAAGGCGGTCCAGCCTGTCTGGCTCTCACCCAGATTTCCTGCTTCCACCACTGACCAGTGGATTGGCAAGTGGTGCCATGAGAGAGTGGATCTGGCCTATGCAAGCCAGCCACGAAAGAGCCTTAAGCATAGGCTGTGCACTTGTGCGGTCTTCGGCTCTACAGCTGTCACAAGCATGCGTCAGGTCTACCATATGCACAAGCTGGAGGTCTCCCACAGAAACGTCCAGTGCACGCTGCCTGACTGCCTGACTGCGGCCTGTCTCAGTCTGTTCATCATTGGCTTCCTCCAGCTTGCGCAAGGAGTCGCCCCAGAAGCCATAGTAGCTGGCCAGCAAAGCAGGGACTGTATGGCTGGCTGTCTTTACTGCTTGTGAAACAAACTTTAGTGCCAGTCCTGTCTCCTCTCACGTGGATGCACGCAGGCCCCCCCACCTGTGGAGGCAGAGGTTGAACGCCGACTTGATGCAACCATTGGCCTGCTGCAGGGTGTGGTCCGGACGATGAAACAGGTCAGGGTTAGGGTTGCGATGGCAATTTGCAACGAAGCGTTGGAAAACACACTTAGCAAGGAATTCGAAACGCTGGCGTTACTTTGTGCCAACAGGGCGACATCAGTTTGGCAACCCGCTTTCTGTGGTTTTAAACCGGTGGGTTGGTCTTGTCTTATTCCCAAATTGGGAAACATGTGAAGGTTCCGAGGGCGGAAGCAATAGGTGTCAAGGATATGTATATACGGGACCAATGCTGCAGCAAATGGACCAGCAAGCATGCACAAACGGACTGGCGCAAGTTACCGCCATGTATTCCACTCCCACCAGCACTATGTACAGTAGCAAGGATGAACACGGGCACGCTCCACAACTTCAACCGAGGTATCAGAAATGCGTTTCTTGGTGGCGCAAGTCAGCTTTGACCATGCGCACTTTGGAGTGCTGGGAACAGGGACATAGACATGGAAAGCGCGCGATGGCAAAACAAAACAACTGCCTCCCCCATGCAGCCCGCGAAGAGGCGCAGCTGGGTCGCACAGCGCATGGCCAAGT
>CAUJNA010001112.1:3883347-3920847 GCA_963377175.1 Effrenium voratum
AGAGGGGGGGGTTTCCACATTTTGAGGCCCTTTTTCCCCAGCTGAAAACGAGCCCCGAGTTCTTCGTGCCAATGGATCCAGGCGTCTTCTCGCCTCTTCATGGCTCACAACGAAGGTGCTCAGCTCCGTGTCTCGGCGCGAGGCCTCCTGCGGCAATCAGTGGAGACACATCGATTGTTGGGTGACCTGGAAGGACGGATGCATTTCACCTGTAGCCAGGTTCGGACCTTTACATGAAACTTGCCAGACTGCTAATACTACAGTCTAGGTCCTCCAGTAGAGAGGTTAGAACTATACTTTAGTAGGGGAACCCTCCCCCAAAAAAGCACCACTGGTGCCTAGTTAGTTCATCGAAGCTGGCTTGAAACCACAAAGCACGTGTCCGTCACTCTTAGAATAGGCGGCAGGCGATTGAGATCATGATGCATTGTGTGCTTCTCTATTGAATCACCCTTGCCCTCCCGCAATCCTACGAACCAGTCCAATGGAAGCGACCACAGCAAAAACTCCGTCCGATCATTAGGGAGAATTACACAGCTGGGGCCCAAGCAAGGCGATTTGACAACTCATGGGGAACTCGATGGCCAGGGATTCAATGTTTCCTCAGCGGGAAATAGGAACCTGCCACAACTCGAGCTTCTGAACCCCCCCCCCATTTTCGAGGCTTCTCCAGGGGACCATGCCTTCTCAATCCCAGACATGAATTTACTTGATGATTGCTTTCCCCGCTGTCCCCCCCCTCACACGAAGGTTCAACGCACTGAGTACTCTTTGTCTTTTGGCGCTGTTTCACAAGCAACCTGGGCCCCTGGGACTGGAAATGGAACCCTGTTGTTTTCCCTGTGGTCAAAAACCAGCTTGGATCCCCAAGAAATCAAAGAGGGGATCCGATCAGGCCGACGCAGAACCGGCTGGGGGGGAACCGCAAGAAAAGAAACAAACAAACAAACAAAAACTGAGAAGGCACGATACCGCGGGGAATAGCCGATGTGCGTTTTACTGTAAGGTACGTGACTTTTGGCCATAGGCTTTTCCCAAGTGGACAGTGCCTTCTCAGCTTTTATTTTTTCAGAAACTTAAAAATAATAATGAGCGAACACGCAGAGGTTGGGGGAGCACGCAAACCCGAAGAAGGCCTGCAAACCCGGAGAAGGCCTGCAAAACCGGAGAAGGCCCGGAAAAAAAATCTGAGTCTGTTTTGTTTGGCGATGTGTGACGTGCAAATCCGCATCCGTGGCTGCTGGTGCTGCCTGTGCTGCTGCTGATGCTGGTGATGCCTTTGATGCTGGTGATGCCTCTGAACTGGTGAAGCCTAAAAGTATCTAGCCAGAGCTAAGGCTGACAAACAAACATGATAGCCCTTGAGAAGGCACGCTTGTCTGGGGGAACCCGCAAAACCCAGAGGACGCGTGTCCAGACTTCCCAACAACAAATAGCCCAAGGCACGGACAGAGTGGTTCTCAAAATGGGTGGACCGTGCGTTGGTTGGTTGTTTAAAAGGGAAACGACAAGGAAACCAACTGTTTCGGGTGGGCGGGGGGGGGGGAGGATTCCTTGTTTTGTTTGCAACTCCCTGAAGGGAATCCAAATGGTACAACTTATTTTTATGAAACGAGCATCAAAAAAAGGAAGAATCAAAAACAACAACACCACACAAATTGATTCGTCCGAAGCTCAGAGCTTAAACGACCATGTCTCCCCGATCCCCGATCGTCAGGCCTCGCGCCTCGCGTTGCGCCACCTGCGCCTGCTCCTCTGCAAAGCCTCAGAACTGGGAATCGACATCACCTAGGCCCTCCGAGAGGGGAGGGGCTTGAGTTGAGGGGCGGATGGGGGGGGGGGATGCGCGGGGGGGGGATGGAGGAAGGGGAGGGACTCGAGGGGGGGGGGATGGGGGGAGGGGGGATTGGGGGGGGGGGTGTCTTACCAAACAACCAAGGGAACAAACAACCAAGTCTAGGTCCTCCAGATTTGAGAGGTTCGAATACGGGTACCATCTTTCTCTCTGTAGTCTACTTTAGTTCGGGAACCCTCCCAACCAAAAAGGGGGCGAGAAAGGGCACTGGAGGACCTCGTCACTACATTTTGGGGTTACTACTGGGGGACCCAGTCACTTAAGGTTGATTCCTTTCCATTCTTTTCAACCATCGTTCTTTTCAAAATCTGTTTCCCCTGGGTTTTTGATGGCTGCCTGAAAAGAAGGATCCCTGGAAAGAATGGGGAACCCCTAGAGACATGCTCACGGAATTCTTTAGAAATACTCGCCGAGTCGATATTTCTCGAGTCTCAAGAATCGAATGGACTGCATCCAAGGTGCATAGTCTTCTTTGTAACCCATTGACACCATCCCCAAAACTTGGTGGACGTTGGGTTAGGGGAGCAAAAAAAGAAGAAGAAGTCTTAGCAGTTGAGTGCTTCGATTTCAAGCACTAAGCCACAAGATCAAACATGGGAAAAAGGTGTCCCAACAACCACCATGAAAACGCTTCCCTTTGACACAGGCGCTGCGCGACGCCCCCGAGATTCCAACAGAGCGTCTCGACGCATGGGGGCACAGCAACAGAAAGGAATCGGCTCGTGCTTAGAAGTTCCACTGATGAACTTCCATTTGCTACAACCCCCTGACAAAAAAATAGGTTTTTTGTTCAGTAGCGATAGATTCCCTTTGAAACCAACAGGGGAAATCAAAGAATACTCTTAAGAAGAAGGAAGTTCATCAGCTTGCTTTGCCGTCGCCACTCAGATGGCACAGTTCCAGTTGAGTGTTGCGAACATCCGGCGAATGCTTTGCCCCATGAAGCGTACTTTGAAGTGGTGTTCCCTGGAATCCCCGACTTCATTGGATAGGACCTGGCGAAGGGTCGCAAGGCAGAACGTATCATCCCATATTGCCACAGGTAGCTTCCGGGAAGCAGCCAGCCGTCTTGGCTGATGCGGAAAACCTACAAAGTGTCAACCAACAAGTTCAAGTCCGAAGATATGTTACCAAATAGCCATAAAGATGTGGGTCTGCAAAACTATGCAAAGCTTTCTGGGATCGTATCAAAATCCAGAAGGACGTCATCCAGTTGTTTTTTGGCGTGCCAAGGGGGGGGGGTGTTTGGAAAAGCATATCAGCCACTCCAAAGTACCCCGAAGCACCCCTTTTTCTGGAAACATACATTCTAGAAAGTGTCTTGTAAGGGAACCCCCCCAAAAAATATATATCACTCACCTTTGGTTTCCCTTCCATAGGTCAACTTCAAGGACACGGGTGTGTCTGTTTCCGGGGTACCCCCCCCCAAAAAAAAATGGAGGGTTTTCCTTTTAAGTTCTTGTAAAACCTACCCAGAAAGGGTGCCCTCAAAAAAAAAAGCCAACCCCACATCCAAAGAAAGGGACAACACATTCAACACATCCCAAATGCCCGTCGTCAAGCGAGTTGGGCAAGCCCAGCAGGCGCACACCTTTGCACAATCCAGGCGGTCTCCTCGCAGCAAGGCCTCCGCGTATGCGACCAATCCGCGCAACAACAACCACAACCACTCAAAAGGCGCCACGGATGTTCAGGTGAGAACCCCACACATGCTCACATGTGCAGCATGTGCAGGTGGAAACACCACTCATGTGGAAATCAACTGAGCAGCAACTAAAAACAGGGGTCAATGGATTCCGCAAATCAAAACTTGATCAATTAACTGGTGGTTTCCATTGAAACGATCGCCAGGGGAGGTTCCGAAAAGGGACATGGAGGAAACCCTGAGTAAACCTTGCGGGGTAACTGGACATCAGCCACTAAACCGACTGAACAGAACTAAAAACCACTAAAAACCTAAGTGGATGGCCAAAAAAGCACCGGACGGCGGCTGAACACATTTAAGCAACGAAAAACAGCTCTGAAGACCTATATGTGGATGGCTAAAAAGCGGCGCCAAACACTGCAAGAACAGCTAAAAGCCTAAGTCGGCTGGCTACAAGGCAACGCAAAACCGCTATAACCAGCTAACAACCCAAGTTGCACCGGCCAATCCTTTTTTCCGAAACCGCCCAAGCAACGACACATGTTCCCCGTTCAACCGAAGAAAAACAAATCGGAAAAGGTCGCAGCCGGGCGCCTGGTTCGGGAACTCCGTGGCCAGCCACGCCTCCAGGTCATCCGGGCCCTGCAGGCCTCGGGAGACCCGCTCGCCAGCCGGATGTTGCCAGAGTTGCCAGTGCTCCAAATTGGAGAGGTTAGAATAAGTTGGTACCAACGATTTGTTTCTCCCTTTTTTTCCGGTTTTGTCTATTGTAGGGGAACTCTCCCCCCAAACAAAGGGGAGAAGGGACTACTGGGGGACCTAGGTTGGGTATGGGTCAAAAGGATATGGACCGCAGGGTTTGGTCCATGCAGATGCAAGACGGCGGGCTTCCTGTTGGTTTCCACGGCCTCGCCTTTTCGGAGCCTTTCCGGATGAGGTCCATGTCCATTTCTAGCTTTTTTGGTTGAGAGATTCGCTTCCCAGACGAAAATAGGAAAAGAAGAAAAAAAGCTGGTACCAACTTATTCTAACCTCTCAATCCTGGAGGAAGGCTGAAATTCAAGCAGATTATGGGTATAGGTCAAAATTCAACCAGGAATTGGACCGCAGGTGTTGGTCCGTGTTTCCATTTACCAGGGATCCAAAAATGGGTACATAGTTTTGACCCACAGCCAGTTCACATTTTTAGTGGAGCTGTTGGACATGCCAATGACTACTCCCCGTTTCTGGCATGTGTTTCTCGAAGAAAAACAGTCTGCATTGACTCCAGTCACTTTGTGCCCAATGGGCATCTTTGAGACCGAATCCAATGGAAACCCCAAAAAGTGGATGTGAGATTCTATGAAGAAACCCGAAAAGACCAAGTGGACATGTGAAGTGGGCATGTTAGATGCCCCCAAAATGTGCATTCCACCATCATTTGTGTTGCACCCTTTTAGCAGTTGTCCGACGGGAAATCCGCAGGGGCAGCAGGAAAACGTATATAAGTGGGGTTTGAATGGTGAACAATCGGTTGATGTCATGTGACAATTCATGCAATTATTAATCTAATCTAGCCCCTTTAAAAACTAAAGAACAACCAAAGACAATGGACCCAGAAAACAAAACTTTACCGTTGTTGGCATGCTTGTTGGTTTTGTGGCTTTCTTCACTAAGAGGCTGCAACCAAAACAATCCTTGTTGCTGCCATACCAAGGGTACAAAAGAAAAGGAGCCGCACCCAAATAATGGGTCCTCCAGTAGAGGATAGAACAAGGCTACCCACTATTTTCTGTAGTCGATTTTAGTAGGTGAACCCTCCCCCAAGAATGGGTAAAGGGCACTACTGGGGGACCTAGACTCCATTCCTTGCCTGCCAAAACAGAAGGGAACAAGCGTTCAGAAGCCACCCCAAAACAACCAACCCAGTGAGTGTTTGCGCTGCTGAACCTCTCATAAACGTAGCATCCTGGAAGACTTCTTTGCGTTGAGACCGACTACACGGAAGTGGAAACATGTTTAAGACATATTCAAACTGGCTGGGTTCAATCAAGCGTCAAGCACCTTCACTGGCACCGCGACCTTGAACCAGAGACCCCCTCACAAAAAAAAAACAATGTGTTGCCCTATGGGATTTGTGCATTATATACTTACCCCTTACAACTCCAAGCCCTGGGGAAGTTAATCTTTTACAGACATATAGCCCATGTTACCCAAAAAGTTGAAAAGTTGTGTGTTTTAAGAGGTAAGTATATGTGGAACGTTTTTCCATTGTGGTTGTTGTCATTATTATGGTTTGGGAGCATGGACTACCACCAAGCGCGCACATCACACACGCTGCGTTTGAGCGTACACTTACCCTCACCAACACTCCACACTCCCCTTGCTCTACCCGCCATCACCTGGCCCCTAACTGGTGGCTTGGTAGTTCGGAAGTTCCGGGGTACCGCCCTGTGGCGCTAAAAGGAACTGGGGCTCAAACCCTCACCAATGCAAACCACCAACTCAAGGGTAGCTGCTGCCACAAAAAACGCGACTTAAACATGCTCCCTCCTTCTCTACACAAATCCCTAGGGGGTACCCAACTTCTTCTTTTCTTCCCCTTTTTGTCGAGGGTGCCCCTTTTTGTTGGTGGTTTTCAAGGAACCCAAAAGAACACCTCCGTTTCTGGGGGTCCCATCTAGCAACAATGAAAACTGGGCTGCCCGTTTTCTGATCCCCCGCTAAAAGCTTAACTTTCCGTGGGTTAAATGGCTCGAAGGCTAAGGAACCGGATGGCTGGGAGCCAACCAGAAAATGGATCGTAAAAACCCCCGAAATGGATCGTCTCATTTCCCTGCGTTTCCGGCGGTTCTCTAGAAAGAAACATGGAAGGTACCATTGTTCAACCATGAAAAAGGTGCCCATCTGGAAAAAAGGAAAAGACAAAAAAAAAAAAAAAAACAGCGATTCGTCGGCCGCGCCGCGCGGGATTTTTTTGCAATGCGGCCGGGTGGCCAAGACTCTCTGCTGCCCGCTGCGCGTCCACCTGTGCTGGGAGAGTCGGGCATGGGAAACCAGGGGAAACCAGGGAGCTCTCCTTTCATTTGGTTAAGGCCCCAGGGAAAAAAAAAGTCCAGTAGTGAAAAAAGAGTCCTTTTAAAACCAACCAGGGAAAATACCAGGTATTCATTAAGTGATGAATATGTCCAGTAGTGATGAATTCCTCTTAAACCCAAGGGGGAAAAGCTTGTACTCTTTTTTGCAAATGGAGGTCTCTCTTTGTTTGGCAGTTGATTTTAGAGGGACCCCGGCAAAAAACAGAAAGTTGTCTAGGTCCTCCAGTAGAGAGGTTAGAATAAGGCTAGCAACTTTTTTCAGGACGTCTATTTTAGTAGGGGAACCCTCAACCAAAAAAGGGTAAAAGGGCACCTAGCTGGGGGACCTAGTTGTGAATTGCTTTCCGTTGCGCAATCCAATCCTCACCTACTATTAATAAAGCGCCTTGGCTTCCAAAGGATCAACTCCACTGCGTGCGGGGCCTCACTTCTGGCTGCTTGGGTGACTCCCTTCGCAAGTCTTCAGACTGAGGCTGTAGGTCACAGCTGTAGAAATGAAATCAAGCCAACATGTCACAGCCCACAAAATGTTTTTGCTTGTGCTCTTGGGGTATAAACCCCCTTCGAACAAGGCCAACCCCACATAGGGGAACTCAAATGTGGGTTCATTACCTAAGATTCCAAAAGTTGATTCCGTTTCCATTGTTTTCAACCATCGTTCTTTCCAAAAACCAATCGCCGTTCTCCCTGGGTTTCCAGAACATTTCTAGAAAGAAGAATCCCTGGAAACAATGGAAATGGAAGGTACCCCCAAAAAAACAATCACAGCTCACGAAAAAAATAAGAAAAAAAAGAAGCTGGCGCTCCGCGAATGGCCCGGAGTGTTGGGAATGAACCGTTTGGGATTCCCACTCACTCCCTGCCACTCAAAGAGCAAGAATAGGCCGTCAAGCGGCTCCGTCTGGACTCTAGATCAAAGAACCTTCTGGGATTTCTGGAAGGATTCTGTGACCATAGCCACTTTCTGGACGGCAACAAGGCCTGACTTCTGAACCTTGCACTTCAGCATATCCAGAGCAGAAAGGGAGAACTAGGCGACTGGCAGAAAATACCACACCCTCCCAATGCATGTGGAAGAGAAACCTGAAACAAGTCGTTTCAAAAGGCCCTACTGTTCACAGAACAGCACAAAAAAACACTAAGGAAACACCGCGAATGCTTCAAATTTCTCTACATTGTTGGGTGGCATCTTCCCTGTCTGACAGGTCGAGGTGCTGGCCAGTGGTTGGACGCGCAAACACATCCAACCCACCAAGCTTGTTGTTCGAACAGAGCCGTCCGAAAGTGACGCTGCAGTGTTTTCCAGCTGGCGGTGGGTCAAAAATAGGTACCGAATATGGAACCCTGGCAAATGGAACCAGGGACTAAAACCTGTGGCCCCCTTGTGATTTAATTTTGACCCACACCCAGCTGAATTGCAATAAAGCCAGTCGGCCAAACCTAATTCTCTAACAAACCCCATTGCCTCGCCCCCTTCTCTTAAAAAAGACAGCGGAGAGGCAACAAAAGGGATTCATCAAAGTGACCATCAATACCGACAGGGAACCATCTGCAACACAAAACACAATCCCGGAACCTGCAATACGGGATCTCGACACAAAGCATCGCTTGCGCTCATACCCCCGGCTCGGTAAGCACGAAACCAACTAGGCAGAAGTATCCAACGAGCAAAAGGAAGAAGGAGTGTGCTAACATAGGCGAACCCCAAATTGGGGAGCGACAAAACAGTTGTCGTGCTTTGGTTTCCCTGTAAACCGACCTCTCAAAGGCTACCCTCAAAAAGCCGTGGATGGTTGCGAAACCCATTTCGCCACCACCTAAGAAACCAGGGCGACGGTTGAAACCAGTGTTTGTTGGTATTTACCTGGGAAACCCAAGATTTGGGTTGCCCAACAAAGCCTCGGAAGCCGTGACACTGGGCTTGACCTGATCCCCTGCCAAGAGTGACGGACTTGTGGGTGAAATTCGGAAATTCTAAGTACCAAACCAAGCAAAAACCCAACAACTCGAAACGAAAACCACTACACCAACTCAAAACACCGAAAACCTCTGTCAAGCCGGATGATTCGCTGGTTGAACCACCACTTGGGTGCTGTAGATCCCGCAGCAAAAGTTTAACTGTTTGCAGCTTTAAAGGAAATATGAGGGGTTTCCAAACAGTTAAAGTATAAATACTTACCCCATTACAACTCCCAGCCCTGGGGAAGTTCATCTTTTACAGACATATAGCCCATGTCACCCCCAAAGAGTTGAGAAAAGTTTTGTGCTTTTAAGAGGTTTCCAAAAAGTTGAAGTATAAATATGTTTAACCCTGAAGGAAATATGATGGTTTTCCAAAAAGTTAAAAGTATAAATATGTTTGACCCAATCGCCGTAGAGACCAAACCACCCCCGAGAGCGAATCGGACCGGATCCGAGGCGCGCACCCCGTGAGGCAAGGCTCTCGCCAGGAGCTCCACGCTGCGGCGCCGCACCTCGGTGCTCGCTGCAGAAAGCGCTCGAGGGCCTGGAGATCGTAGGGGGGGTTGCCCCCCCGAAATGGCTCAAGTCCCATTTTTTCTCCGACCTTCCCACCCGGAACGGTTCCTGGAAAGAATGGGGAAGGTACCCTTACCATGGAGATTGCAGGGATAACCTACCCTTTGCAGATGGAAGCATCCGATCCCATGGACCGACAGTCTCCATGACCCTTGAAAAATGTGGTCGTTACCCTAAATAATGGGGTCACGGACCTATTTTCAAAGGGGCATGGAGACTCCAGGTACAGTCATTTTTTCTGCCCAACTTGGTGAAATTTCCGAACTTGTAGGGTTTCATTGAGTTGTCTCTTTGTCTCAGACCAACAACAGACTACCCAAAATGGTGGTGAAATGGATGAAGCCATTTTTCTGGCCAACTTAGTTGAACTTCCTAATTTGTAGGGTTTCGTTGGGTTTTCACTTTATCTCATTGGGCCTGGAGTGTGTTTTAGGGGAGCCCCCTCCCCAAAAAAACACACACACAGGTGATTTCATAAGGGAATCCCCAAAACCGGGATTCATTTCCCGGAACGGTCATTCCCCACCTGAGAACCAGCACGTGTTTTGCGGGGACCCCTGCAAATCCCCATGTTTGGGTGGGTTCATTGGGTTTTCCACTTTATCTCAGACCAAGGGGTACTCTCAAGAACAGGCACGCCCCAATGGAGTTCGGACCCGTTTCGATTACCGAACGGGAACCCAGCTTTGTAAAGCACCACGATGTTGAGAAACTGGAATGGTTGAGTTTTAATGGGGAACCATAGGGACGACAT
Organism: Effrenium voratum; assembly: GCA_963377175.1. NCBI lineage: Eukaryota > Dinophyceae > Suessiales > Symbiodiniaceae > Effrenium > Effrenium voratum. The sequence goes on from CAUJNA010001112.1 coordinate 3,893,217, forward strand.
GTGCAGGCGATACATGATTTTGTGGAGCTTTGGAGCCGAGCGCAAATGTGCAAACCCCACAACCCAAACCCTGTCCCTTGATGCTGTGCAGGGTTCAGACACAACATGTACAAACATCTGATACGCCAAAAGGAAACCAACAAGTATGATTAAACATATTTTGATATTTGTATTTTTTTAGTGGCGGCAATAGCCTTCAGTGGCGTTAATATCCACCCATAGCAGGGTGAATCACATGCATGGGCTATCCTTCTGACAAACACCCACAGTACGGTCGTGCCTAGGTCCTCCAGTACAGAGGCTAGAGGCTAGAATAAGGGTACCCTTTTTGCTGTGGTCTATTTTAGTCGGGGAACCCTCCCCCTAGAAAGGGTAAAGGGCGTTTCTGGGGGACCTAGCTTTGCTAGACCTTGGTACGACTTGCCCACAGTGGAAAGCGCCGGGATTGAACTGGTCTTGTCTGAGACTTGCATGGACCATTCATCCCGTCCGACACCCTAAAGATAAGGTGATTGCGGTTCTCGTTGGCTATGCCGAACATGCCTGCCAACATTCAACCTTGACGTGACCTTGACTTCTCCCAGATCCCCTGCTAAAACGGGGATCCTTACATTATACACTTGAACATTGCCTTCTAAATGGTGGTTTCCCTTTATTTCGGTGGAAAAAGCAACATGATTCAAATGGTTGCAAAATGTTTTTCTTTTAAGCGGCCCTGTAAAAGTTGTTGTGGTTTTTGTGGAAACTAAGAATCTAAAAGGCTAAACTGGATGGCTGCTGGGAACCACCAAGCCAAAGGAACCGAACTAAAAACCAAAAAGGCGCCGGTGCGCTCTACCTCCGAACCGCAAAATCTTGCGATCGCTGCGACAAGTAGGGAACGAGGGAATGAACCCAGGGGGCCCAAGAGGGAACCCAGTTGGAGGGTGAATAGGCTAGGCCCTAGCTTGGTTGACGTTGGAAGGGGAGCAACAATTTAAAATGTAGAATTCAGTGGGGATTTCCCTCTAAACCACAATAAGCAAAAATGTAAAATGTTTCCCAACAACAACCATGCTAGGTTAGGATCAGGCTACCAACATTTTTCTGTCTAGTTTAATAGGGCAACCCTCCCAACCAAAAAAATGCTGAGACAGGGCACCTAGCTGGGACCTAGTTAACTTCCATTTGCTAATAGGCTAAAACCCCTGACGAAAATGTGAGCAGCGATGGATTCCCCTTAAAACCAGTTGGATCGCGTTCCATTTCTCAGGGCTAGGAACCCAACCCGTTGGATGCTAGGGCCCATGTCTCACTCCCCGGCAAGCGAAACATGGCCCGAAGAAAAAAACCAGGAAACAAAAAACGAGCTCCCCGCCCTCCACTTCGCGAAAAGCCGAGCCACGTGGGTGGCCAAGGTCCAGGCCAGCCTGCGAGGCTCGGGAATTTGATGTCCAAGCATCCAACCCGTTTCCTGCTGCTTCGAACGGCAGCTTCCATTTGGTTCATGCCCTAGGAAAAGATAATAAAAACAAATTTCCAGTAGTGATGAGCTCCTTTTAAAACCAACAAGGGAAAATTGAAAAAACAGAAACATATTCTGAAGCAAATGGAGGGCAGGGAAGAACTCCAAAGAACGAGTGGGGAAAAAACAACTGGGCTGTCCGTTTTCCGATCCCCCGCTGAAAGTGACTAACTGTTAGTGAGTTTAATGGAAACTACCGCTAAACACTAAAAGGATAAAAAGCAAAGGAACCGGATGGCTGGGAGCCACCAAGACAAGTGGCGTCCTCTTGATCGCTGAGTTTGTGCTAGAAATAGATGTGTTCCACTTTTTTTAGATTGGTCCTTATAAAGTTCCTATTTCTATTTCCTTACAAAATGTGAAACTGTTGATTTCCACGCTGCTTCTCACAGTTGTCTATGTTCGAAGAATCCTTCGTGCAGAAATATCCTTTCGGTTTAGCAGACTCTCCATCCTTTTGCGCCGCTGGACCGCTGGCGATTCTTGCTGCTTGCACGGGAAAAACTGTGCCCAGTTTGGTTTGCGATAGGGGAATGAGTTGGCATCACCCCGAAAAAAACCATCCCCGATTTGGTTTCCTTAAGGGAATCCTTAAACGGTTCATTCCCAACACCCGGAACGGTCATTCTCCACTGAGCAGCAAGTTTTGATCGGCGGCATCCAGTCCCGTCGCAGACCTGCGGACTTCCATGGAAAGATCCCAACTGCCTGGATCGCCAGTTGCCGTTTTTTTGTTGTTGTTTTTCCTCTCCCCCGTGCACTTTATCCCAAAAACCAGCAACAGTGACTGAAACAAGCAGCAACTTGGCTATCTAGGTGGTGGTAATTGCAGCCAAATGCTTGTCTAGAAAACAGTTTGGATGCGTTTATTTGTGGATTTCGCCTGTTTCTTGCCCTTGTTGGTCCTTTTTTAGTCAAAAATTCGGCACGGGAGCTTCCTATGAAAATCAGCCCAAGTATCCCCAAACAGCAAGCTGCAGAGCTTCCCGTGCCTTCACGGAATGGTGCTGCGATGTACCCTTCCCGCTAACAGAACATCTCTACTCTTAGTATGGTAGCAAAAAACTTTGTTTTTTACAGACCCCCAGTAAAAATGAACAGAACCAAACAACTAAAAAACCAAAAAACATGCCAAGAACAGTGAAGAGAAGGCATGTCTGGGAAGGTAGATCAATTGCCTTAAGGAACCCTCTGTCCGGTGCCATGGCAACGTGGGGGCAAGCGTTTATGAGATGAACCAGTTCAAAGCTGGGCTAGTTGAACCGTGAGTGCTTGTTCATATGGGTGTGGGTCAAAAAAATGGCACCCAAAATGGATCCTTGGTAAATGGAAACATGGACTAAAACCTGCGGTCCCCGAGTGGTTTAATTTTGACCCATACCCACATGCTGCTTGAATTCGAGCCTAGGTCGAGAGGTTCGAATAAGGGTACCTTTTCTTTTCTGTAGTCTATTCTAGTCTGGGAACCCTGCCAACCAAAAAAGGTTGAGAAAGGGCACCTAGCTGGGGGACCATTTGAGCCAATTGCTCGACAAAACTCTTGCTTTGATGCACGTTTGAGACCATGGCCAGCGACGGAAACGCCAACGGATGTGGGAGCGATGTGGGTAGGGGCCATGTGCCATATCAACCCACGCGTGTTCTACGACGTTGCGATTGCAAGCCATCACACACGAGGCCAAGTGCCATGACTAGACCATGAATACCCATCAAGAATGTGTGACCCTGGCGTCACTTTGCCAGTCTCAAAAGGGTGCGTCCACCTTGAAAGCTGCTGTCAAAACAAGCGGTTGGATCGCAACCTCACATGGCAATTGGTCAGCCGTGCGAATGGTCAAGACCTCGTCGAGTGGATCAAACAAAGGGGCGTCCTTTTGATCGAACAGTTTCCCTAAAAGTGGATGAGTAGCCCACTGGTTTAGATGGGTCTCACTTCTTTCCTTTACACGGAAAACCCGTCTCAATTATTTACCAATCACATGGAAAAACACCGCAACCAAAAGTAAGGTGAAAGATCCAAGCAACCAACTTTACAACCCTTGGGGTGGGCTGGCAAAAAGACTAGCTGTTGGTTTGAAGCCCCCTGCAAACATGAACAGACCTGGAACAAAAAACGGAAGCCTCCTGAACATGCCAACAACTGTGAAGAAAAACAAACAACAAACTAGAAACCTCCTAAACATGCCAAGAACCGTGAAGCCAAGTACCGCACTATGTAAGAAGATGTTGGGGGAGAGGCGGCTACTCCAAACCTGTGGCGGAAGCATGCCTAAATATCATTAGGTCCCTGGCATTCCAAAGAACACCTTGCTGAAGTACGCCAACCCTGGAAAATGTTCTGGTTCATGCACTTGGTTGCTGTTGACCCCCTGCAAAAGGTTTAACTGTTTTGGGGTTTACTGGAAAAAGCACCTTTATTTCAACCAAATAAATAAATTCTAAAGATCCCAACCCAATAGCAGTCAAGTCAACGTGAGGCTGTACCAACACGCCCGCCTGCCGCAATCCTCCAGGGCTGACTTGCTCTTGCCATCGCTTGGCGGCGGCCCTTGCACCAGGCACACGCGAAGATGCCGCCAAGTCGGGGAAAACACAGCACGATGCTTTAAGAAGCACAGTGAACAGCGAAACTTGACAAGCCAAGTCAAATCCCACTTTCTGAGTGGGCAGGCCCAAAAAGTCCTAAAACTTTTTTTTTTTGCCACCAAAATGCTTCAAACCCCAAAAGTGACCAAAGTCCATGAACTCAGGGAGTGAGAAATTGACTCTGTGACTCCAGTCTGCCTAATACCCTTTGGTTCAATCGCGCAGGGTTGACCCTGAACTCACTTCCCCAAGGGACCTGAACATTGAAGGTGATCGTCTTTTGGACCAAGCCAGGAAAACCAAAAAGGTCCAACGGTCGATTTGCTTTGGGCAAATGAGTGCATCTTTGAGTGAGAGATGCAAGGCCAAAACTAATCTCAGATGTTGGGCGACGGTTGGCCTCATTATAGGCAGCAATGGATTATCATCGAATTCGCTAGCAAACACTAATCAAAATTTGCCGAGCCCCGTCGGCGACGTAGCTGAATGTTCCCGCATGCTCCGAAGGGACCACGTCGCCATGCAGCGGGTGGATCTCGAACACAGTGCTCATCCGTCCCTCCGCTACTAGGTCCTCCAGTAGAGAGGTTAGAATGAGGGTACCACCTTTTTTCTCGGTAGTCTATTTTAGTAGGGGAACCCTCCCCGAACAAAGGGGTAAAGGGCACTACTAGGAACCTAGTATGTCATCCCTGACTGGATGTATCAAAGTACTTGGCAGGGAGAAATCACATTTGCAACAGTAGCAGAGCACAGGGCTCCAGATTCTTAGGGGATACTACAATCCCACCAATTAACATGGAACCTGATAGGGGGGGGTCCTGGGCAGGACCATTTGCCTTTTAAAGAGACCCCCTGTCAGGTTCCATGTTGATTGGTGGTAATATTTTAGAACCGAGCGCCGAGAACCGATTAACTTCAACTCTCTCAGAGGAGGCTCCGGAGGTTTTCAAGAGCTGAGCATGACCCTTCAAAATACAAATAGTCGCGTCGAAACAAACCCTGCAACCACTAAGATGGCCGTGCAAAGACCCCTGTAGAAAGACGACTTTCCTCTTCGAAAGGGGCTTTGTGCACTTCCATGTTGGTTGGTGGCAAGGTATTTTATCACCACCCCTTGATCCAATTCCAAGAAAGGACGTCTGGTACAGCACTGTCATCACCATGAATTGTTGCACGCGCGTGGCATTACAGCACTGCACAGGGAAAGCGCAAACGCAAAGAGTCGAACATTGAGCAATTGCACACGATGTTTTGCGCCAAGCCTTCGTGAAAGTCTGGTGTCTTCGCCCGCTTCTAGGCTTCACAACCCGACGTCACGGGGTGTTGAATCGATCCGCGCTACAGCTGAAGAGCCCAAATGACACTCAGGCAGCGCGCCTTCAGCCGCAAGCGCCAGGTGCCTATCGAAGGAGTGGGTGCGTGCGTGTAATGGGTGGGTGGTGCACCATTAGCCGAGCTGTACTCGTGCATTTGTCAGAGTATTGGATTGCTTGCTCTCAATGTGTGCTGGCTACTATGTGCAATGAGTTTTGATGGCCGTCCGTTACCTTCCCAAGAAGGGCCCCAAACAATTTGGCGCACAGAGTACCAGGCAGTAGAACTGTTGGGCACCTGCTTGCGATTGGTGAGGAACTGGTCATCTCCTCCAAATATTCTTGCCAAAGCTGACTTCCTGAGTGGATTGGCCAAAAAGTCCAAGCTCTTTATTTACCACTAAAACTGACCTGGTCGCACATGTTGAAAGCCAGGAACTTGGGCAGTGAGAAACTCACACGGGGGTCTGTTTCCTGGGATGTTTCGAACGAGGGTTCCGATTGCTCTGGATGCCATGACAATTCCGGAAAAACGATCCCCGGCTAGCTCCAACTTCGTTCAGACATGGTGACACTTCTTATGGAACAAAAATTGCCCAGGTGGTATCGGAAACGAACAGCCTCAGAACCGCGGAACCAAGCTGCCCCAAACCACCCCGATCCAGCTTCTTACTTTTGGGAGGGGACCAAATCCATAGCTTTCAGCAGAAGAAAAACCATCTTTGGCGCCCATCTTTTGGGTTTCGCTTTGACACAAACTAGTTCCAACCTTCCATTTGGTTAAGACCCCTGGACAAAATACAACAAATATGGGAACATAGAAAAAAAAACACAATTCAGCCAATGGAAGCTTTGGGGCAAACTCATACCTATGGCAACGTCACCCGAGTTTCAGGAATCCAAGCTTCAAAGGTGTAGCAATCCTCGCCTGGAGCTTCCCCCGTCCCACTCTTAGGGGGGTGCTCCCTCCACAAGTGGTCTGAATCCAACCACTCAACGGAATTGGACACCCCCCGATCAAAATCAACCAGGGCTTCTACTTAGATCCGGGGTTAACATTAGGAGGTTTCCCTCTGGCTTCCCCTAAAAAGTTCCAGGGAATTTCCCCTTCGAGGGGGGCAGGTAGGGGAAAAACTGTCGTTGAAAGCCGTAAATTCGAGGGGGAACTTCCCATTCCAGGGGGTAGGGGGGGGGAAATGGGTTGTAGTGGAAATGGGTTCGACTTCGGGTTTCTCAAGGGTAAGGTCTTCGGGAGTTTTCTAATTAGAAAAGCCAAGCCCGAAAGAAAAGCCAAGCCACAGGGAACGCTTTTCTTGGGCTGTACAGGAAAACCAAAAAGACATCCACCATTTTTTAGGGCAAGACACGGTCTACGTCGACTCCGCGCGACGCGTTGGGCGATGCCGGGCATCGCGGCTCTGCGCCTTGCAAAGTGCCCCGCCGCTTGCGCTCTTCGCAGCTGCCGGGCATAGCGCAGGCAAGGGCCTGGTCATTCGTAGGACTCATACTAGGTTTCGTGCTGGCTTCGGTCCCTAGGTCCTTGGAGAACAGAACGCGTGTTTCCAGTGATAGATGATCTTTAAAACCAAGCTTGAACATGTTCCTCCAGATTGGAGAGGTTAGAATAAGGGTAGCATTTTTTTCTCTGTTGTCTATTTTAGTCGGGGTTCCCCCTCCCAACCAAAAAAAGGGGAGAAGGGCACCTAGCTGGGGGACCTAATTGGACTCATAGGACTCGCTTTGGCACCTACTAGGCTGTCCTCTGGGCTGTCCTCAGATCCCAATCCCCTGCCGAAAGTGACTCACTTCTGGGTCAAATGGATTGGTGTTCCTAGGTTTCCCATTTACCCTCAAGAGCTATACTTAGACTGGGCTGTTCGTTATCTGATCCCCGGCAGGTTACTAACTTCTGGGTAAAAAATCCGGAAAGCCAAACTACTAAACCACCTAAGAAGCACTAAACCAAAGAAAAACAAGTAACGAACCGGACGATTCCCTGGGAACCCGAACGACCAAAATATTTGTGCACAGTTCTCTGGTGAACGAATCAGTTCGCTGAGCCTCCGTGAGGATCCGAACCCCAGATTCCTTTCAAGCATGCTGGATGGCCAGTTGCTTTTTCCCATGCACTTTATCCCAAAAACCAGCAACAGTGACGGAAAAAAGCAGCATCTTGGTTATCTAGCATGCTTTATTTAAAAGGGGGTGGTGGGTCCATTGTGTGGTTTGAAGGCCTGAAAAAGAGCAGCCCCTCAAAATTAGGGGCTTCTACTTACTTGGGGTTCGATTCGCCAAGTTAGCAAGTAGTTAGCAACCTACGTTATGACCCACTTTTGAGCCCCCCTGAGTGGACTTAACCGTGGAATATATAAGGAGGTGAAAACCCATGAGGTGGCCACCCACATACTAACTTGGCCAAACATCCAAGCATATTGTGGTTGGCTTCGACTTCGTGTGTTCCGGAACTGCTGGAGCCCTGTGGGTGCAGAAATTATTGGAAAAAAAATATTCGCGGGGATACGGGGGCAGCTTGTTGGGATGCACGCGGAATCCATGTAAAGGAAACCACGCCCCAACATTGCCCGAAAAACATGTCCACATCCCTGCTTACCCCGCACCCCTGCTTGTTTGATTGTCTGAGGGAAGGTGTTGTATCTCTATCTACACAAATGTATGTATCAATAGGAAACCGCCAAAGTTGGTGGTGGAGATTACTCCGCATGCAAATGATGCCGAATACAGGACCCCTACTTCAAGTCCATACACATTACATATAGATAGATACTCGTACTACGGGAAACAGTAAAGCGAGCTCGTAAGGTATAGTCAGGTCGTGTGACTCTCAGACTTCGCGACCAATTCGGTGACAAATCCAGAAACGGCATCGACTGGCGCCTGTGGCATCGCGATGCTCCTGAGATGTGTGGCGGACATCTCTACCGGGACATAGCTCTGTTCACTTTGGTTCCTAGGCTACTGCATTGTTACAGCAACACTCACTGTTATCCTAGTCGTCCACGATGAGCTCAAACAATTCCATTTGTGAGACGAAGAAACAGGAAGAACATGTGGAACAACCACCCACTGCTTATTAGCGCAGAGTAAAACAAAAGGTAATAGGGGAAAAGGAAAGCATATCATGATGATAATGATGAGACGAGCAAGAAGAACATGAGAAACAGAACAGTTTGCACATGGTCGAGCAAAACAATGCTGAAGCGCCCGACTCGCATTGCCAAGCAAACACACAAGCAGCCATTCGATCGATCAACCACTCCATCAAGCAAGCAAGCAAGCAAGCAAGCAAGCAAGCAAGCAAGCAAGCAAGCAAGCAAGCAAGCAAGCGAGCAAGCAAGCAAGCAAGCAAGCAAGCAAGCACGCAAATAACCAAGCAAGCAAGCAAGCAAGCACGCAAATAACCAAGCAAGCACGCAAGCAAGCAAGCAAATAACCAAGCAAGCAAGCAAATAACCAAGCAAGCAAGCAAGCAAGCAAGCAAGCAAGCAAGCAAGCAAGCAAGCAAGCAAGCAAGCACGCAAATAACCAAGCAAGCAAGCAAGCAAGCAAGCAAGCAAGCAAGCAAGCAAGCAAGCAAGCAAGCACGCAAGCAAGCAAGCAAGCAAGTAAGCAAGCACGCAAATAACCAAGCAAGCAACCAAGCAAGCAAGCACGCAAATAACCAAGCAAGCAAGCAAGCAAGCAAGCAAGCAAGCACGCAAATAACCAAGCAAGCAAGCAAGCAAATAACCAAGCAAGCAAGCAAGCAAGCAAGCAAGCAAGCAAGCAAGCAAGCAAGCAAGCAAGCAAGCAAGCACGCAAATAACCAAGCAAGCAAGCAAGCAAGCAAGCAAGCAAGCAAGCAAGCAAGCAAGCAAGCAAGCACGCAAGCAAGCAAGCAAGCAAGTAAGCAAGCACGCAAATAACCAAGCAAGCAACCAAGCAAGCAAGCACGCAAATAACCAAGCAAGCAAGCAAGCAAGCAAGCAAGCAAGCACGCAAATAACCAAGCAAGCAAGCAAGCAAATAACCAAGCAAGCAAGCAAGCAAGCAAGCAAGCAAGCAAGCAAGCAAGCAAGCAAGCAAGCAAGCAAGCACGCAAATAACCAAGCAAGCAAGCAAGCAAGCAAGCAAGCAAGCAAGCAAGCAAGCAAGCAAGCAAGCAAGCAAGCAAGCAAGCAAGCAAGCAAACAAGCAAGCAACTCGCCAGCTAAGTCGAAATCTGTCTGCATCGTCTGAAAGATGGCCAAAACCTTGGTTGCACATGCCTAGTGAATCCTCCGTGAATCCTCTTGAGTAATTAAGACCCTAACAATAAGGTCTAGGTCCTCCAGTGGAGAGGTTGGAATAATACCATTTTTTCTGTAGTTTTATTTGAGTAGGGGAACCCTCCCCCCCAAAAAGGGTGAGAAAGGGCACTACTGGGGGACCTAGCCCCTTTCACTCAAAAGCGGTCTCAAACATGAAGGAGAAGGCCTGCTCACAAAGGTGGGGTTCCACCAGATGGTCCATGTTTGTGGGGAAAACGGTTCAAATCAGGACCCCGAAACGTCAGGTTCCATGGCAATGTGGACAAAGTAAATCACATTTGGGTTGGAATCTTCCTCATTTCCTGAGTTGATTGGCCAAAGAAGTCGCCAAACTGTTTGTTTACCACCAAAATGGTCCAAACCCAAAAATTGACGAAAGTCCGAAAGGGAACTCAGGAAGTGAGAACTGGTGGGTCTCCTTTTAGTTTCCCTTTAAACTTCCCTTTGCTTAAGCTTCCTGGAAAAAAACAGAAAACATATGTCCAGTAGTGATTCCCTTTAAAACCAACAAGTGTTTTACTTTTCCAACTTAAGCAAACAAAGTTTCAAATTCCCTTTCAAAACCACGGGGAAAACAAGAGCTACCAAAACCACTGAATCGTATGTAAGCACACCAAAAAACCCAAAAAGGAACCACCTTCACACCTGGGCGCCTCGATTTTTTGTGCGAAGAAGATCTCCTTCAGAAACTCGTTCAGCTCCAAGGTGAGGCGGCCGGGGTGGCCCTGGATACCCCCGTGGGCCAGGTACAACAGGCCTCAGCTCCGGGCGAACTTCGCTGGGCGGTAGTTCCTTCTGCTCACTTCCAATCGAGTGGATGGCCCCAAAAAAGTCGCCAGACTTCCTCTTGACCACTAAACCGGTCTTCCCGAAAAGTAAACTGGGCTGCTGAAAGGGGCGGGGCGCGTCAGGCAAGTGGTGAGTAAGCCTGGTTGTAACTCTTAGGTCCTCCAGATTTGAGAGGTTAGAATATGGGTACCCACTTTTTTTTTCGGTAGTTTATTTTGGTAGGGGAACCCTCTCCCAAAACAGGTGGTAAAAGGGCACCGATCCAAACCACAAGAGGGAAGCTGCCTTCTAGGGGTTGGATTCCGTTTCCATTCTTTTCAGCCATTCTTCTTTTCAAAACCCGAGTTCTTCACTTCCCCAGGATTTGTTTGTGTGGTTTTCTCGAAAGATTCGGATCCCTGGGTTCAGAATGGACATGGAAAGTTGCCCCTAGATGCGTCTTCTTCCTTTTTTTCAGAGGGAAACCCCACGGCAAAAACCGGGATCCGGGTTCGGGGCTCGCGCCCTGACCTTGTTTGGACACCAAAAGTCAGGTTACTGTTTTTCCTTTTTTGTTTTTTCCGGTGGTGTGGATTGGTCAAGGGGAACTAAACCCTTGGTTCTTGTGGAGGTAAATGGGAAGTTACCCCCCACCCCACCAACATCCTTCAAACCAGCGGGCGCCAAAGCACCCGCTGGAGGGAAGCTGATTGTTCTTCAGAGGGAAACTGAAAGGACAACCGGGATGTATATTTTGGGGTCTGACAACGACACACCCATGTTCCCCTCTTGGGCGGTTTTAAGGATGTTGAGGCTCAATTGGCCCATGGCGTGTTCAGAGAGAATTATACGGTAAATTATACGGAACCCTGCAACTTGGTGATGTGTATGCCTAAAAAGCTACGTGTCTTGGCCAAACTGGTCCCACTGCTGAGAGTGCAGGTTTCGATGGTTCAACCAGAGATGAAGAAACGTCAGAAGGGCCAACGGGCAAAATGTGACTTAATGTTACCCTGTATTAGATATCCCCCCCTATTAGTCCGGTCCGGGTGAACCCCCCCAATACTAAACAATTCATATCTCAGAAAAACCCCCCTAAATGAAAAAGGGTTCCAAAACAACCCCCCCCAATTAGACCGGTCCCTCCCCCAGATGGCTGCTGCTATCTCAAAAGGAAGCCCCAGCAATACTAAATCAAATGGAAACTCAATTCCAGATCTCAAAAGGAAGCCCCAGCAATACTAAATCAAATGGAAACTCAATTCCAGATCTCAAAAGGAAGCCCCAGCAATACTAAATCAAATGGAAACTCAATTCCAGATTATTTAGGGGGTCAAGGCAAAAAACCTTCCAAAATCTTCCCCCCCTAAAACCTTCCAACCTTCAAGGGGGGGGGGGTTACAGACTAATACGGGGTTTACATTACTTCAGCCTGGCAGTGCTTTGGTCCATTCAAAAGAGAGAAGCAGTACGAGGTACAAAATGATCTGTGAAATGGAAGCTTGACTTTACAACCCTTTGTATTGTTCTTTGCAGCCCCTACTAAAAATGAACAGAACCCGAAAACCTGAAAAACCGCCAACAACAGCAAAGCTGAACCGCCACTAGCGGCTGCCTAGTTTTGGCCGAAGACAAGGCTTCCAGCTAGCAAACAACCAAGCAAACGAGCGAGCAAGCAACACACGACTAGGTTGTCCAGTAGAGAGGATAGAATAAGGGTACCTGATTTGTTTTTCTGTGGTGAGAAAGGGCAATGAGGTGACAAACGAGGGTTCTCCCTAGAGACTTGTTTGTTTTAAACTTTCCAAGGGCCAACTTGCATACCCCAAATGGACATACCTATAGGCCTTACATAGGGATGGATTTGGGGTGTGCCCTGTACAACCCCATGTGGGGGTTGAGCAAAAAGGTCCTTTACATGGGATGACCATTGGGGAAACCACTAAGAAACATGATATGTCCCACATGGGCAAAGTTGCCCATAGTCATTTCGGGCGAAAACGGAAAAACGATCACCACTTTTGGTGGCTCCATACAGGGAAATGGCTCGGAAGCCCCTGTCCTATTTGATTCCTACTTGGCTACTTGGGTCTCTTGTTTTGGGGAAACCCTGTGTGCTTGGCTTCAAAGAAAAATAAGGGCGAAGCTACCATTTTGGGGGTTCACAACAAAAGGGCACACCCATATATACATGGATTTCTTATCACAGCTTTGTCTCCATTTGGCTTGAACCGTCCTGATTTTTCGACTGTTTCGGGTGATCAAAGCCAGCATGGGGTTTACGTCGCTTCCCTTTGACATACCCTTCAAACCCCTTGGTATGTTGGCCAAAAAACTGACTGTTTTTTTGCAGCCCCCTAACATCAACAGAACCAAGTAAAACCCAACAAACAACCATATTAAATCCCAAGAACCACGCTACCCACGTCGTATCATCCTTTGTTCCAACCAAAAACGACTCGCCCATTTTCGGCCCTCGCGACCTCGCGACCTCGCGACCTCTCCGAACTTCCTTCCGCCCGAATGTTGCGGGACGAGCCGCGGAAAGCCAGCACTTCGTCCTTCAGGTGCCGGGGCCACGTCCGCACCTCAAAACTTCGTTTCGCGGGGTGTTGGTCGCGGGTTTTGGTCGAAGTCCCTCCAAATCCCGCACGAAAGGGACAAAAATGGGGGTTTGAAACCAGAAGGTTTCTTGGTATTTACGTTGGGGAATCAGACTTCCAGGGGTCCCGACTGTGGATTTGCTGTTTTTGGCGCTTTGCTCTTAGTGCATAGATCACAGGTGGATCTAGCACTGCACGGCACCGGACGTGATCGTGTGACCGAGCAAGATGGTCCCTACTGTGGATGAACACTTGGAAACCATAGTTGAAACCATAACGTTTGTTGGTATTTACGTTGGGCAATCATACTTCCAGGGTTTGTTTGGTGGTGCGAAATGGATTTCGTCCAACAGTATGTCCTCTTGTGCCTTTGGCTTGCATCTACTTGCGGTTTTTTGCGCCCTGAACAGAAAACATATGTCCAGTGGTGATAGATTATCTAAAAACCAACATTGAAAAATCATTATTCTTCCAGGTCCTCCAGTAGAGAGGCTAGTATAAGGGTACCCTTTTCTCTGCAGTCGATGTTAGGGGAACCCTCCCCAAAAAAGGGGAGCTTGGAAAAGGTGGCGATCTGCGAAACCGCATTGATTTTTTAATTGTTCGGTCCCAACCCGAGGTATTGAAAAACCTGGCCTGCCAAAACGCCAAGGAAAGTTGCTGGTGCGAGAGATGCAGGGAATGAGAAATTGAATGACCCGAAAAAATAAAAATCATTAAAAAAAAAACCATCCCTTGCTGGTGATTTCCTTTCAGGGGACCCCTTAACCCCAAAAGGAAGGCAGGCGTCCCTAGATTCAACGACCAGAGAAGCAAATCCAAATCCAAACACCACAATCAAGGGTAACCTCAACTTGCGATCGGTGCGAGAGACGCAGGGAATGAGAGATGGACTGACCCTGATATAAAAAAGAAAACACAAATCCAACTGGCGGATTCCTTTTAGGGGACCAAAGCCTGGGTTCATTCCCACATTCTCGACTGAGCACCAGCAAGCAAAGGAAGTGGTCTTCTGACCATGGCACATATAAGTCTGTCTTTTTTGGAGTTGGGAATTACTCCTTTTTCTTGGTTGGTTTTAAAGGGACACCAAAAGGAAACCAACCACATATCTTTTGTTGACACTCACAAGTGAGTTACATCAACCAAAACCTGGTTTAGAAACTTAGTTTCCACTGAAATGGTACAGAGTCCAGAACCAACCTGAAAACGCTACCTTCAAACAAATATTGCTCCAAGCCAAGAGCAACAGGTCGATCATCTTTTGGAATCGAATCTAAAAGCCATTTGTTTCCAAAGCTGCAAATGGAGATTGCACCAAAGACCAGCCCTGTGCCCCAAAACTGCCCAAAGGTCACTTTACAGATTTGACAGCCGCTGAAGGGTCCTGGAATAAGTGGAGATGTCATGGAAATTGGGCCGCACTAGTTGCTCGCGGCGGCCACCCCCCCTGGCACACGGTGGTCTACCTGTTTTCTCCGCTTTGGGCTCAATCTTCCAGCCACAAGTTATTTTTGTAAAAAAACAAAAACAATTTAAACTAATATATGTGTTTGTTTTATTGGTTCCCTCAACTGCTGACTCGCAGCAATCACCTAAGCTGTTCGAAAGTTCTAGGGGACGCAAGCCGCTGAACGGAGACTTGTAACCATGATCAGTGGGCTATACGCAGGGGCTTAGCAACCACTTACTAAGCAATCTAGGGGTTGATTCCGTTTCCATTCTTTTCAACCATCGTTCTTTCCAAAAACCGGATCCGTTTTCCCTGGGTTTCCGCAAGTATTGTAAAGGGGAAGGTACCCAAGAGTTGTCTCGTCCAGGGGCTCAAGTTGCACTCCGAGCTGCACCATGCTTTCTCCCCGAAACACCAACCATCCGCCATTTGCGGGTAATTACGTCCCCTGAAAAAACAAACATGTATTTCCAGTGGTGGATTCTCTTTTAAAACCAGCGGTAAATTAATTACAATGCTCATAATACAACGGGGAATTAATGAAACAATCCGCCAATGGAAGTCTCTTGACCAAGCTGTGGCCGAAATAAGCTGGTTGTTGAAGAATCCATTTTGGGGCTCCCCTAAAACACGCCCAACCTCTGTCCCTTGGCGAAACAAAGCTCGGCTTCACGCCTCAAAGTGGGCCTCCGGGCGCGCTTGGCACAGGGGCCCTGACCCAGAAGCGCGGCCAGGCTCTTGTGCCTTTGGCATCGGCAACTTGCGGCTTTTGCCCCATGGAGAACAAAAAACAGAATTCCAGTAGCAGGGCTGTGGGGAATGACCACTTCCGTGATACAACAGAAAGGGCTTCCCAAAGACTGTTTTGTTAATAGAAAGGGGGATTCCCTTGTATCACAGAAGTGGGGAGAAACCCCTTGATCCTGATAGATGGTCTTTAACACCAACATTTCCGAAATATTCTCCTAGGTCCTCCAGTAGAGAGGTTAGAATAAGGGTACCAACTTTTTTCTGTTGTCTATTTTACTAGGGGAAACCAAAACAGGGGAGGGAAGCGCACTACTGGGGGACCTGGATAAAGCATATGTCCAGTAGTGATAAATCTTCTTTAAAACCACAATTGAAACATATTCCATAAAACACCTTTCCCGTAGTGATAGATGATCTTTACAACCCAAAATTAAGAAAAATACCTAGACAGCCAAGTGGTTGCCTTTTTTTCAGTCACCGCTGCTGGTGTTTCTGAGGTAAAGCGCATGGAAACAGAAGCACCCGCCGGCGATCCGCTTTCGGGTCACCCCCCCGTGTCCAAAAGTTCGGGAATGCCCAACGCCACCCCCAGGTTAGGGCGGCTTCCTTGGGGTGTTTGTCCGTTTTGTCTCGGAGCAACAAGGGGCTGCCCCTCAAAACCAAACACCCCCCACCATGGATTTTCTTGGTGGACGTTGGCAGGGGGAGCAAAAAAAACTAGATTTTAGCAGTTAAGTGGTTGGATTTCAACCACTAAGCCACAATTAGCAAAAATGTAGAATGCTTCCCAACAACAACCATGTTTTGGACCCCCTTTCGACTCACTTCCAATCGAGTGGATTGGCCAGAACAAGCAACCAAACTTTGTGTTTACCACTAAAATGGTCTTCCCAAAAAGTTTAAAGTCCATGAACTCAGGAAGTGAGTCGATTGGAATGCGGAGGGAAACGAGAAAGAGAACCAAGCTTTTCATATCACGATTATTTTAAGAAACCCTCATGTAGAGGAAAACCATGAACCTGGAAAACGGCATGGATGTGGCGAATCTGTGGATCCACCCCTGCATATTGAAATAGTACTAAAAGAGTACGACAAAATAAACTACGGGGGAAGAACAAGTGAAATCCAAAAAAACACATCCAACCCGTGTTCTAAACGTACGGGTGGATGGTTGCAAAATCCGTTCGCACCAACGTTCCGAAAACTGGGTTTCTGATTTATGATTCCCCTGTATATACCATTTTTGTTTATTTTCTCCTGGCTTCAAAGTGGTGCGAAATGGATTTCGTCCATCCACAGAGGAAGACCCCGCTGTGCCATCTTGGGGGCCGAAATGGAAACCCAACCACCAAACCAACTAAAACCAATTATAAACCTAAGTTGAACCGAACGATTTGCTGGGAGCCTCCCAAAATAATGGTGGCTTTCCTTTTTGACTCCCATCCCAACCAACAGGCAAGGGCTCCCCAGAGAAAAAAAAAAAACAAAACAAACGAGGACACCACCTTACTCGGTTGCTTCCTGCTCCCCTGATCAAAGTTTCACTTTAGTGGTTTTATGGAAAACCCATTAGTTAGCAAAAAGTTAGAGTCCTAACATCCCTAGGGTAAATGCAAAGAAAATACATAAAAGTACTATCCAAAATTACTGCTCCAAAACTGGAACACCTGAAGCTTATTCTTTGGAGTTGCGACGACTGGTCAGGCGGTTGCGGTGCTGAGCATCCGGGCAACTCCTTCACATCGCGGGCGCGCACTGCGAGGCGCGCGCCCTGCAAGGCCACCTCCCAGTCAGGTGAGTCACAATCAAAACCTGGTATTCAAGTGGTCTACCCAGAACAATGTAAAGAATTAAAAAGGCGGCCGCAACTATTTCTGGCTGGGACTGCCCCTTACTGGCCTTCATCTACCCAGGTTTGGATTGTGGCTCAGGTGGGGTGGGGTGGGGTGGAGGTGGGGTGGAGGTGGGGTGGGGTGGGGTGGGGTGGGGTGGGATGGGTGGGGGGGCGGGGTGGGGTGGGGGTGGGATGGGGGTGGGGGTGGGGGTCGGGGTGGGGGCGGTCGGGTGGTTTTGACCCCGGATGAAGCAACCCGAGAGACCCCTGTTTGGGTTGGCAAAGGGAAACCAAAATGAGATCAATTTTGCCCCCCGCTTTTGACACATACCCGTCTATGTTCCAGGGATTCTGAAGGAAAAACACTGCAAATGAAATCAATCAGCAAAAAGGCATGAGATTGAAAGAACGACTCGGGAGCCTTTGGAACAAAGGGCACATGTTCTTTGTTGACTTGCGAGAAAAAACGGTTGGAATAGGTCTTCCCATTCCCTACCCGGTTGATTTCCCGTGAGAACAGCGGGCGCACTTTGCTATGCTTGTTTGGGGACCGACTGCAGGTGAAAACGGGAAAAAGAGAACAGGGGCAAACGAGGGAAAAGGCCAGAACTAAACATCTGCGTCTTTTCATAAGGCCACTCCCAAAGGCCTGAAACGAAAATAGACGCTGCGGCGCCCTTGAAAATGTCTGTTCCCATGCCTCCGACTCAAAGAAATCCAGGTCAAGAAGCTTGAACACACACCTCAAGCCACTCCCAGATTTGAGGCTCGCCACTTTTTCGACTCCGGTCAACGGCTTCGTGGTTCGACGTCGCCCCTTTAGGGAACGGCGCATCTCGCCGAGCAGAACTTAGCTCAGCACAATGGAACACCAAATGACCTTCCTCGCCTCGCAAGAAAAACACAAAGCCCAACGGGACTAACCGCTCGCTTTTTTGAGGATACCCTTTTGTTTGGGCGGTGTCTGTCTGGAGATTCCTCACAAGTGATTGTCAGCTTTTGTTTGGGGGACATCATGACATCCATGTTAGAAGGGTTGCTATTTGCTTGTCTCGCTTTTTGAGGATACCCCTTTCGGGGTTGGTTTAAAGGGAAACCAAAAGGACGCCACTCATGCTTGGTTTTTTTTGGCACATACACAAGCATAATCGACCGATGAGCAGCTGATATCCGCGGACAATTCGTTCATTTGGGAAGAGGACATACGAGTGGTTTAGGGGGGGGGCTCTATCGGGTCTTAGTGCTTGGCGTCTGTGTTGAAAGATATTGAATGTGGCACTGGAAGCAAACAACATATATGAGACAAGTGCACAAGTGGTACATCAAGCATTGAACGTCGCCGCTTTTCAGTTCCGCAGTAGTACCAGTATGGAAAGCAGTAGGTACATGGCATTTAGTCTTGCTCACTGAACTACAAGGCGCCCCCTCCTATTAAACGACAAATCATTCAAAGAGGTTGTGGGCTGACACTGCGTGCGGCAAGCAGCTTCAAGCCATGAATAGTCTTGGTCGGCATGCGCTTTCCGCACTTCAAGAGCCTTGATCAAGGATACCTGAAAGCTCGTGCCAAAAGGGACATTCCTTCATAAACGTTGGCATGTACTCATAGTAAGCGGTTAGTAAGCCGGGTCATTATAAGTCTCCTAAGTGAGTCATAACCAGGCATGCTAACCACTTACTAAGTACCCTGCCACTTTAAGTAGGCCATGCATTTCAATTGGGGACCCGAAACGGTGGACATCAATGAGGGCAGGCATGTCCAGCAACCACTTTTGAGGTAGTTCCCTACAAAACTCATGGCCAAATGTCGGCAAAAAGAAGATGTGTCAAGCAGTCCCGGGGGGGCTATGCATCAACCAAACACAGCAAACCTGAAAGGTAAGCACCTCGGGCAACTTCAGGTCAAGTGTTGTCTGGCATATCAATGTCAAAGCACATGTAAAATATATTTCTCGCAAAGGGACTCATTACAGGCAAGTCTCAATCAATCATATTACATAAGCCCCCTGAAACAAAACAAAAACATGTCCAGGTGTGATAGAATCCTTAAAACCAACAAGGGAAAACAACATGTTGTTCAACAAATGGAAGCATAATGCTGACCCAGGATTAATAAACCCCCCCTATTAAAGCGCCTGGCTTTCCTTGAGAATCCCTCGCCAATACTCGTTTTAATGTGCACCCCCACAATAACAAAAATTTCCCCCGAACCCCCCCCCCCCCCTATTAAAGCTCCCCTCCCCCAAACCCCCCGCTACATCATGCGTTGTTAATCTAATTTTAACTTGCCCAACTTCTGTTGCACATGCAACAGCAGCAACCCCCCATTAGTAAAGCCAGCACCCCCCTGTTAATCTACCATGTTTGATGCCCTGCTTTTGCACCCCCCCCCCATTAGTAAAGCCAGCACCCCCCTATTAATCTACCATGTTTAATGCCCTGCTTTTGCACCCCCATTAGTAAAGCCAGCACCCCCCTATTAATCTACCATGGTTGATGCCCTGCTTTTGCACACCAGCTCCTTTTTTACAACAGCAGCACCCCCCCATTAGTAAAGCCAGCACCCCCCTATTAATCTACCATGGTTGATGCCCTGCTTTTGCACACCAGCTCCTTTTTTACTTGCAACAGCAGCACCCCCTCATTAGTAAAGCCAGCACCCCCCTATTAATCTACCATGGTTCCCCCACCTGACCTTCCCACAAGGTCCTGACCTTCCCACAAGGTTCCCTCACCTGACCTTCCCACAAGGTCCCTCACTTGACCTTCCCACAAGGTTCCCTCACCTGACCTTCCCACAAGGTCCTGACCCCACAAGGTTCCCACAAGGTTCCCCCTGACCTTCCCACAAGGTTCCCTCACCTGACCTTCCCACAAGGTTCCCTCACCTGACCTTCACACCTCACCTGACCTTCCCACAAGGTTCCCCTTCCCACTATTGGGGGGGGCCCTCAAAAAAATGACAGACCTGACCTTGTGACCTTGAGGGGGGGGGGGGGGGGGGGGGGGGGGGTTTATTAATCCGGGGTATGCATTAACTTGGACACCAAGCTACAACGCTTGCCTGCGACTTAAATGAAAAAAACAAACAAAAATCATGTTGCCCCTGGTGAATCTTCTTGGTCTCATTGGCACGTACCTTTCGTACTAGCGGCTTTCCAGATGCTGGCTTTCCGTGCTGGCGAGTCAGCTTTAAAACATGGCGCGATCACATGCGGCTTGGATCCTTGACACCCGGCAATCTTCTCGCCCCGCGGAAACCGTATGGGCACTCCATGCATGCCTTGTCTAGTGCCTCCACTGCAATCAGCGGCCAACGAAACACATATGCCGAGTAGGCGGTTGGTCAACTGAAATCATTGTGCAAACCTTCCATTTTACTCTCGCAAGTCCTGGCAGAATCAAGTCTTCATCAAAGTCGTGTGGTACTAGGTCCTCCAGTAGCGAGGTTTGAATAAGGGTACCCTTTTTTTCTGTAGTCTATTTTAGTAGGGGAACCCTCCCCCAAGAAAGGGTACTGGCAAACCTAGCAAAAGACCTCTAGAAAGTTGGAAAGCTTATCCCCTCGTCCTTACGAAGCACCTGTTTGTCGTGCTGGGATATGATACATTTTCCTGGCACATGCTGACACCTCCCTTCCTTGGCAAAGCGGCTGGGCTACCAGACAATTTGAAGCTAGGGATGGAAGTTGCAAAGTTCGGTTTGATGGGAACCAACGAGACCGACGTTGGTGGCGGCGAAGTGAATCGGCTCAAGCTATGCTCCGCACTCCTGTGTCAGTTTTGAGGTACCCAACCAAAACAGTCCTTGCTGGTGCGATAGGTATGACAACAAGTCCAGGTTTTGGGAATGAACCGGTTTTGGGGATTCCCGAATAAAGGAAACCACCAGTTGGATGGTTTCTCTCGGGGTCATTCCATTTCTCATTCCCTGCTGTGCACCAGCCAAGAGTCGTTTCTTAAACAAGGGTCCTCCATGGCTCGGTTTTCGCCCCTGAGCCTTTAAAAGGGTAGGTGTGGCTCTAATCCTCAGAATGGGTGGTGTCCCTTTGGCATTTTGCCTCCCTTGAAACCGCTTCCCTTCAAAATGACAAAATATGTCCAATAGTGAAACCGATTCCCTTTCAAACCAACAGGGAAAACAAAAACAAACAAACTGTTCAGCACACGGAAGATGGGGTAGTTTGATATTCTCTACACCTTTCAAGCAAATGGAAGTCCAAAACAATGATGGAGCCCAGCAACGCAACTCAAGTTTCAGCAACACGTTGATGCATGTCTTTCCAAAAACGGTCGGCGATTCGGTCACGGCCGAATCGCCCCACGGGCGGAGAAGTGAGACGCATTTTCGGCCTGCGGATTCCGGCAAAGAAGGGCGGCGCGCAATCACGATGTTTGGAGGTGCCGTCTCCAAGCCACTGGTTTGGTCGTTCCGTGGCTGTGTTTTGAGAGCTTCTAGGTCCTCCAGTAGAGAGGGTCGAGGTCGGCTTCCAACTTTGTTCTGTCTTTTAGGGGAACCCTCCCAACCATAAAAGGGTAGAGAAGGGCACCTAGCTGCGGGACCTAGGTTTCTGTTTCTGGTCTCAAGGCAGCCTTAGAGGCTACACCCGACATCTTGGAGCGTTGCTTAGGTCAGAAGTCCGGCTGGCCAGCGACGAACAGAAGGCTCGGAGAGCGGCAGAAGGCAACACGAAACACGTTGCCCGGCAAGACCGTAACAGTCCCCGAGCATGGCCCTTGGCGCAAGCTGCTCATATATATATATATATATATACAGTATATAAATATTATATATATATGTATATTTATATATGTATATAAATATATAATATACACATATATATATTATATATCTCTCTATATATATATATATATGTATGTGTTTATTCGTGCTCGGGCCTGAGTAGATTAGCTTCCCTCTATTTTCTAAAAAAAAAAACGCGATGGATGCTTTTTTGGTGGCTTTTGCCAGTCCTTCCCCCTTTTTTTTCCTAGTCATCTTTGGGTACTGCTTCATCCTACAATTGTGGATCCACAAAAGCCACATCTAAACCGGTCTCTAGATAATTGGTTTGGATTAGGGGATTGGAATTCAGGGGCCCGGTAACTTTCGAGCCCTCAAGAACCAGGACTTCAAATCATCCAAACCACCAATCACCATGGAGGCTAGAGACTATCTGGATGGCTCACGTATGCCTAGCAACTGGTAGAATCTTTCGGCTCGCAATTTGTGGGTCTGCCAAAATGCTAGGAGACCAGACCTTCCATCCAACCCTCGCTGGTGTTGATGCTCAATGTGCTACACAAGTTGCATGCGTTCCAGCAGCGGACTCATAGCATGGCCAATAATTTCTCGAAATGATCACCCGCTTGAGATCCTGCATAGGTTAGTGGGCAAAAAGGAAACAACAAATCTATATTCAAAAAGTTGGGTATGCACACACACACACACACTCAGACACAGGTTTTTCAGGACGACATGACATGTGGAGAGCGTGGCCACTTGCGCCGTGGACAGTGAATGTGAAACTTTGTGCAGCATTTTGCGGATTCGAACCGCTTGCTTGGGGCGCCAGCGTGCCAAAAAACAGAGCGAGCGAGCCACGGATGCTCCGAGAATGGCCCAGGGCTGTTCGGCGGACAACTTGTGGTTGCTGTGGACCAAACAAAAAGCATCTGGCACATGCAAATCTGGGTCCGAAATCGTAAGCATGAGCAGCAGTGGCACTAATTCGGAGTCAGAACGACTGCAGCCCTGCTCCTTGGGTTCCTTTGTCCAGGAGCAAAACTGGCCATGCTTGTGGGTCAAAACAACTGCACGCGTACCAGAAAAAGAAAGACGTCAAAATCCCGCGCCAGTCGGAATGGATGAAACCCTATGACTACTGAGATAAGCCACCTACCAACTGGTGCAACATTTTGTAGGTCCTCCAGTAGAGAGGTTAGAATAAGGGTACCCTTTTTTTCTGTAGTCTATTTTAATACGGGAACCCTCCCCCAAAAAAGGAGGAAAGGGCACTACTGCGGGACCTAGCATCTAGAGCACTTGCGAGAACCGAATTTTCCCCCTGCCAGTTCTACCGACCATGAGATAACCGGCGGTGTTGGATGCAATGCTTCAGTTGGCGGGCTCAGCGGGGCATTTCCTTACCCCTTAAAACTCCGAGCCTTGGGGAAGTCAATCTTTTACAGACATATAGCCCATGTTACCCCCAAAAAGTTGAGAAAAGTTTTGTGTTTTTAAGGGGTAAGTTTCTTTGCCAGAAACTCAAACATGTCTTGTGATCCCGTGGCGTCTAACAGTCGGTGCTTGGTCTTGACGGAAAAGGACCGATCTTTCTCGGGGCGGGGGGGAGGGGTTTCCCCCCCAAAAAAAAGACACAGGCATATGAAAGCTTCACCGGTCGAATGGACACATCCGCATGCTACACAAAGACCCAAATTTGAGGTTGCTACTGTGGACCTCCCTCGGATACATCCCCAGGCAAAATAAAATAGGCATATGTCCAGTGAGTGACGGATCTTCTTCAAAACAATCAGGCTGTAAAATATGTTCATTTCAGCAAATGGAAGTGCTCGGTTGCTTTCTGCTCCCCTGCTAAAAGTGACTAACTTTTAGTGGTTTAATACGGAAAACCCATCAGTTGGCAAAAAGTTAAAGTCCTAACATCCAAGCAAAATGCACCAAGAGTGGATGCTCGCGAAATCCGCGAGTCTCGCACCACCGCTCAGAAACGCAACGGGTGAACTGTGGATGGATGAAATGCTTCGCCCCTCTTTGAAACCAGGGTTGAAACCATAGCGTTTGTAGGTATCATGCTTTGGCTTGAAGCGTTGGCAAAGTAAGACATCATTTGGGTACGTATTTTTCAACACAGCGGGTCCCCAAGAATGGTTGGCTTCCTTGTAGTTTGCCTTGAAATGCCAACATATCGACATCTGGGCTGTTCAAAATGGAGGGATGGCCAATCCTAATCCATAACCCCTATAGCAAAGCCACTACAAAGCGGACCAGTTCCTTCCATAACGAATTGGGTAAGGACTAAGGACTACATCTGAACAGCCCAAACCTAGATCCAGGGGCTCCAAATTCTGAGGGAAATCCCACCTGCATTTCAGCCGACCTGGGGTAGTCAACAAGTTGGAACGCAACCAAAAGAAGCGAAACTCACGTTGACATATCTAGAATCACAAAGTGTCACTCTCTCACCCATTTGGTTTACTCTCACTTGCTGAAGACCCCTGGAGAACATAACAAAATATGTCCAGTAGTGATAAATTCCGCTTCAAACCAACAGGGGAAAGCAAAACACATTCTTAAGCAAATGGAAGTTTAAAAGTGGCCCAAGTCCTTCGGTAGAAACTCATGTTTGAACTGTTCGCAACCTGTCACAGCCCACGAGCACGGTTGGTTCATCAGCCAGAGTTACGCTCGTGGCTCAAATGCTGTCGGACCTGCGCTCGGATGCAACACAGGGGCATGTGTCTTAAAACTGGTCGCAACCCCTTGCTTCACAACTCTTGGTGTGGTTGCAAAGAGACATGTTTTTTCAGCCCCCTAAAAATGAAAAAAAATTGCCAAGAACAGTTTTGGTTGCTTTGAAACTGCCACCGAAGGAAACCCATTTGTCCTCTGCTTTGGGATTCACCCACAATTTGCTCTAAGTAGGCAAAGGGAGCCATTTAGGTGTCACAATTCTGACATCTCGGATCGTCAAAACCGAAGCAGCACAGCTTTAGCCCAAGGGCCCCACCGCAAAGATGCAAACCGGGACACCCGCAGACAGACAGAGAGACAGGCAGAGACAGACAGAAATAGACAGAAACGGACAGAAACTGACAGGTCTCCGAAGCCTACGCCAATCCTCAGGCATTTTGGGTGTGAATTTTGATTGCGGACCCTCTGGTGGACATCGTTTAGGCAGGGGTTTAATGTCCACCAACCACTTGGGCGGGCATTCCTCATTACAATTCAGTGTCTGATCAAAAGGGCCAGCCTTTCAGGGGAAATAAATGGCCCTGGTGGATGATTGAAGCACCAGGTAAACCAGGGCCACCTATTTTTCTAGCAAAACAAAACAACCAAAAAGGACACCTATGCTTCCAGTTTTTCTCGACTCCGACGCTTGCTGAAGTGCCAGAGAATCCACAAGCCACGACAAAATGTCTAGGGGTTGGATTCCGTTTCCATTCTTTTCAGCCATCGTGCTTTTCAAAAACCGATTTCTGCATTTCCCCAGGGTTTTTGGTGGTTTTCTAGAAAGATTCGGATCCCTGGGTTCAGAATCGAAATGGAAGGTAGCCCTATGCCCGCATCCGGCATCCGCCTCACGGCTTCAAGGATCTCAAGAGTGCTCAAAATGAGGAACGCCTACGTCTTGAAGCTTCATATGGATGCGTTTCAAAATCGGAACCCCCCTGGTGGTTTTCCGTTTGCTTCCGTTTGAACCAACCCTCAAAATTGCATCCTTAACAAAAACACCCCCACACAGGTTGCCGTCCAAATCTCCCGAGTACGAAGCTGCTCCGCATCCGAGCATTCATTTTGAGCATGAGCAGTTGAACACTTTTTTTTGTTCCGAGTCGAACGAAGATGCAACCACAGGAGATCTCTGGCTCATACTCGATCCTGTCGACACATAACCTCTTAACCTCTTTCGCAACTGCAATGACATGCTCATATTTGAAGCCTTCCCGCTTTGACATCACGCCAGCAGGTGTTTTTTTTTCCAACTAGGGATGCCCGAACATGCTTGGTTTCCTTTTGGTTTCCCATCAATATTAAATGACAGCCAAAGGGCTCCGAATTCCATTTTGAGAAATTCCCAACTTGCAATCTCAAATTGGCCAAACCTGGCGTGCTGAATTCCTCTTCCCCCGCCTCAGCCAGAACTCCCGTTGGAGCTGCCACCAGAGCGTCCAGACGCTTCGCCTGAAGGTGCCGCCAAACTCACGACTGATTCATTCAGCCGTGGTTGACATAGGTGCCTTTTTGGGAAAATCGATGGCCCCGTGTTTTTCCTTTTTCTGAAACACGCATGTCATGTTCTACCAACCGGATCCGCCAAAATTGACTAACTTGTGGGTTAAATTCGGAAATCCAACCACTAAACACAACAAACATCTAAAATCCTAAGGAACCGAATGGCAGGGAACCCACCAAGTGGAGGGGAATGTCATTTCAAGTGCCCTAGGCTGATTTTGAGGTCACTTACATCCTAAAACTCACACTGGCAAATTGTACCATGAACAGTACTTAAAGAGGCGGGGTACTTAGTAAGTGATTAGTAAGCCTGGTTGTAACCCACTGAAAGGAGACTTATAACCATGGTAAATGGGTTATAACCAGGCGTACTAGCCACCTACTAAGTACCCCGCCCCTCCTTTAAGTAGGCAAAGGCGATGCAAGCTTACACCCTGCCAAAAAGTCGTGCCAAACTTGTTCCTTCCTGTCTAGTGGAGTTTCTACACGCGCCTGGGCAAAACAGTTCACGCTCGCTCCCTACAGATTTGTGAACGGCATCCCCAACAAACCGTTAAACCATTTATTGGGTTGTCCACATTGACCCCCTGCTAAAAAGTGTAATTTGTGGGGTACATGGACACCCAACCACTAACAAAAAACTGAAATGCTAAAAACCTACGGAACCTTTTTGAACCGCCAGGCTTGTCTACCCTTAAGGCTCCAAGGGCTCTCTTTGGAGCCCTCAAAATCTGTTGTGTTGTTTTGTTCAGCCCCTGCAAGGTCCTGCATAGCTTGCTTCCTGCGTGGATTGGCCCAAAAAAAACATGTGTTTGTTTGCCCCTGAAATGGTCCAAACCCAAAAACCCAACTCAAGTCCAGGTACGCAACCAGTGAGATACTTACAGGGGCGATCGGGTACTTCAGTGGTTCGCAAGCTTGCTTCTTCTATGGCTTTGCTATCACTGGGCTTAACAACCACCTTCCCGAGGTACCCTTTAATGGGGCCTTTAAATTTTAGCAGTTAAGTGGGGATTTCCCTCTAAACCACAATAAGCAAAAAATGCAAAATGCGTCCCAACAACAACCATGTAAGGGGGGGGCCATCTAGTCCTGGTGCTTTCGGTAAACCCAAGGCACTAAGGCACTGGACCCCCCAGGCCCCCCCCTGGCCGTCGCAGGCCTGAGAGGCCAGAGCCGGCCACAGAGCTGCCGGCGCCCTTCTTCCTCTTGCCGGTGATGCTCTTCGTGGTTCGCACGATCCTCGCCGAGTTCAGCTGGGTGTGTCCTTCTAGGGGACCCCCCAAATGCATAAATTAAGAACCAAACAAAAAATATATATATATATATATCTACATATAGAGAAGTATCTGGCAGCGTCCCCTCCCACCCCATAGTCATAGGTTGTAGGTGATAAGAAACAGGACTCAAATGTGCCACGGACATGGCCTATGGCCATTTGTTCCCTGAATAGGAACCATTGTGGTTAAGTCCCTACCAGGACTTTGACCATCCCCTTGGCCCCCCCGCCCAACAACAAAACACCACA